>OY992889.1:46527278-46534778 GCA_963921405.1 Cepaea hortensis | reverse complement strand
GCCACTACTATAACACCTATTACGACTGCCTCTACTTTAACTAGGAACGCATCAAAGGCGACTACTGAAGGAAAACCCCAATGGAAGAAGAATTCCCTGAGAGAAATTATTCAACACAACCAAAGCATAACCAATAGGATTACCTCCAAAGGACAACAAAGACAAGTTCGCACACATTGGCTGTTACATTGCATCGAGAGAGTTCGTTCATGATTGCTGTTACAGTGAATCGAGGCAAGTTCGTTAATATTACTGCGCGGTGGATCAAGGCGAATTAGTTTAAGATGTTTTTCACAATGAATCTGAGCGAGTTCGTTAACGATTGCTTTTACATTGGATTGATGAAAATTTATTTGCTATTGCTGTGACCGTAGTTGGTACCCACATACGGAAAACATCTGTGAATCGTTGGGAAAACTTAGTGAATGCACGTATATTAAATTTAGAGAAACGACAACAGTACAGGAAGTTACCAAAAGGAACTGTACGTTGAAGACAACAGAAAA
This sequence comes from Cepaea hortensis, assembly GCA_963921405.1. Lineage (NCBI taxonomy): Eukaryota > Metazoa > Mollusca > Gastropoda > Stylommatophora > Helicidae > Cepaea > Cepaea hortensis. Next base: position 46,534,272 of record OY992889.1, on the reverse strand, counting down.
ATCAGTGTTATTTAGGCTGGGCCAAGCTCGTCTATTGGTCAAGCAAGGAGTCCGTCAAGGATGTGTGCTGTCCTCCTATTTGTTTAACCTGTACGCCGAAAATATAATGAGAAAATTAAGAGATGATATAAATAGGGAGCTATATGATGCCCTAAATATCGGTGGTCTTGACATACCAGAGATTCGGTATGCTGATGATACAGTATTGCTATCCACAACACAGACTGGTATAGAAAACATAATAGCCTCAACCCAACTGAATAGTGAAGATCACAACTTGTATCTCAACATTGCAAAAACAAAGATAATGCATACATATAAAACCACTATGGAGAAAGAAATATATGTTAATGAGGAAACATTGGAGGTGGTGGAAACTTTTTAATATCTTGGGTCATTGATTACCAACAACGGTGACACAATGAAAGAAATTAAACGACGACTATCAGCTGCTCTTCAAAGACTAAAACAACTGAATAAATTATGGAATGGGTCAGACAGAACTACAAAAATTAGATTTTTAAGAGCATGCATCTTTCCCATTGCAACATACGCCTGTGAGATATGGACACTTACTAAACAAGCTGAACAGCGCATAAATGCCTTTGAATATAAATGTTATAGACGAGTTCTAAAAATATCTTGGGTAAAGAAAACAAATGCATCAATACGTGAAGAGCTGAATATTGATGAAGATTAGCTATTAAAAATGATAAAACAAAGAAAATTGAAATATTTTGGTCACTTGAAACGTCACGAAAGTTTGGAGAGAACAATAATGGAGGGGTATATGCCTGGGAAGAGAGGAAGAGGAAGGCCAAAGAGAAGATGGGTGCAGGATGTGGCGGATGATCTCCATATGGGTGTATCGGGACATCTTGCTTATGATCGAGAGGTTTTCCGGAAGGTTGTTATGGCAGCGAGATTCTGCAAAGGACATGCTACTGAATGAAGGAATGAAGCTCGTCTATTATGAATTTATGTAGACACTTTATTTTATCCGCTATAATATCGCGAGAAATCCACATTTCAATACCCATCCTAGTGTGGGGTGAAATATAAATAAATCTCGGAGATTACGTCCATCGCGCTCAAAAATAAATGTGACGCAACCATGAGAGGCAGCTGATAAAAGTGATTCGGGGTACAAAATATATCCATGATAACATGCTCACAAAGCGGCGATTTATACATCCATGAATAAGCCAAGAGGTATGAAAACAAATGCAGTCCAGTAGAGCAAGCAACACGGGGGGGGGGGGGGGTGTAAACAGGACATCGTAGCGCATCACGTGTCAATCACGTGAAAATGTGTAAGGAGCATGGGACAATAAATACAAATGTCTTCCAAGAAGGGTCTATTTCCGACTCGGAAGAGAAAAGTGTACTAAGACCAGAGTTCACCTGAAAATGGGAATTAATAATATTCTTACACTTTATCGGCAGGTTTGTGGCGAAGGTATGACAGAAGCTATTCGTAATCTCGCACAAGCGTTCGACACACAGCTGCGGGTGATCTGGAAGCAGACCGCTGAACGTAAACTTGTCAAGAAATCACAAATGCTAAAAATTTTGGTGTAGACTGCGATGTCCTGTAAGGGATATACAGCTAACTTGTTTCTTTTTTACAAACACAAATTGTTATCTGCATATAAGTTGACGCCACCATCAACTGCTTTGCCTACTGGCATTGGAGATCATGCTACTCCACATCTTGCACTCTCCAACGGCAGGTATCAATTCATGTGCTGACACCATTCCGTGCCGTGATACAAGACTGTCCAGAATTTTCTCCCGATGTCTTCCCTTAACTCGCTTTCCGCAAATCTTTCCAATGGTCACGAAATGTTCTAATTGTTTAACTTTTTCATAATATGACAAAACCATGCTGACAGCCTCCTCTGATGTTTCTCATAAGATGTCTTTGTCTCTAAGCCTCCCTCTAAACATGTAAATTGTCCATTGTCTCTATCCTGGGAATATTCACAATTCTCTTATGAAACCACATCTCAAAATTTTATGGATATTTTTGCTTGTGTAATAATTGTCCAGTATTCACTGCTGTGTGTTGGAACTGGTTCTATGGAACGAGCAAGAATAATCTTTTCTAATTTCTATAGACAAGGATTTATTTATTGCATACGATGTTCTTCGATTTATAAAATGCAGTTTTTGCTTGCCCAAGTCAATTGCACCGAGGAACAGATTGTTGAGGTATTACAAACTTGTAGAACCTGTGCTTTGTATGGATGTGAAGCGTGGACAATGAGCACACAAGTTGAAAAAACATGCTGGCTGTGGAAATATGGTTTCTGAGGAATATGCAAAGAATGCCATGGACAGACAAAAAAAAAACATTGACCACGTTCTACAAGAAACCAATGAAAATCGAACACTGATTAGAGAAATTAGAAGTAGACAGTCAACATTTTTTGGTCACGTTATGAGAAGAAATAAATTGGAGAACATGATGACAACTTGCAAGATCGAGGGGAAAAGATTTCGGGGAAGGTAGAGAAGTAAATACCTGGATGGCTTGGCCACGTGGTATGGTCAAGACAAGAACACTGAGCTGATCCACGATTCTGGTGATCGAGTGAGATGGCGAATCATGACTGCCCACGCTTATCAGCATGGCATATGATGAATGAATGAGTCTGTGCTATATCTCTGTGGTACATCTTCCATCTGTTTCTTTGATATCACCATTAATTATGTTTTCCTATTATTCAAGCAAAGTTCCTTTTTTCACTTTCTTATTATCATCATCATCACAATGTGTCATGCTAGTTGGCGTAGGCGTTCATGACACTCCACAAATCTCTGTCTTTGGTGTTTCTGGATCAACTCTGCTGATGATATTCTTCCATGCCACCGTCTCAATCCATCCAGCATCATTTCTCTTGGTCTACCTCTCTCTCTCTCTCTCTCTCTCTCTCTCTCTCTCTCTCTCTCTCTCTCTCTCTCTCTCTCTTTCTCTTCCCCTGGATCTTTCCAGTTGTCACGATGTTCTCCATGCCTCTATTCTCATCACATGACCAAAAAAAGATGTTTGTTTCTTTCTTATTGTTGTATATAATGTTCTAGTTTCATTAGCCTGTTTCAAGTAAACGTTGTTAGTTACTTTGGCAGTCCATGGAATTCGCAACATTCGTTTCAGGAACCACATATCTGTTGCTTCCAAGTTCTTCCTAATTTGTTCATTTGCATTCCAATATTCACTACCACTCAGCAAAACAGGTTCTATATAGCACTTTAGCACTCTCTTTCTTACATTCAATGATTGGAAAGATCGAGGGAAGAGAGGCAGAGGCAGGCCTAGAGAAATGACGCTGGATGGAATGAGACAGTGGCATGGAGGAATATCATCAGCAGAATTGATCCAGAAAACCAAAGACCGAGATGTTTCAATGATCTTATTGCATAAGACACTCTTCATTTTCTGAAATGCAGCTTTTGCTTGCCTGATTCTTATTATAGATGTCATTTATGAATGGTGTTATTATTTCGATTGTAAAAATTATATACACAGATTTACTACACAGTAGTAATCGACGTGAATGAAAGGATAAGAGCATTTACTTTCTTTAACTTCCGGTACGCTAATGGCGGAGTACTGGGTTCATCCGCAACACCGGTCAGTCGGACTCAAAGGCTGACTTCCCGTTCAGAAAACAATCGCAAACTAAAGAAACGGTAGTTGCATATCTTTTACATGACGTCTCAGTCAACACCAGCATTTTTTGCTGTTGTGATCTCTTGGCAAGTTTACGTTCAGTAGTTTGCCATTGCTTTCAGTCGCAAACTACATAACGTAATATTGGCTAGATAATCAGCCTGGGATGAGACTGGGCAGGCTAATGTTCAAATCATGATCCACAGTGATCCGCCCCTATAACAAGGGGATACAGGGTAAGAGGAATGACTTTATTATACTTGGTTTTATTCCAGATAGCTCAGTCTCCCTTCGTAGAGAAAGCGTGGCACAGAGCACGAACTTCGTACCTCCTGCCACAACTACCGGGTGGTCTCCGAACAAAATATTGCTCTCGTGAACCGGTTTATCCTCATGTCCTTTACAGGACGTCGCAGTCAACCTTCACATTTTAAAGTGTTTTTTTAAATTCTTTTTTGTTTGTTAGTTTGTGTGTGTGTGTGTGTGTGTGTGTGTGTGTGTGTGTGTGTGTGTGTGTGTGTTTCTGTTTGTAATTACTAGGCAATTTTACTCTTAGTAGTTTGCAATTATCTGCTCCGTGGTGAAGAGGTTACGGACGCAGTTCGTAATCCCGCATACCCGAGTTTGAAACACAGCTGTAGACGATTTAGCAGCAGACGGTCTTACCTTGGTTTATTACGAAATAGTATGGGTGCCGATCGTTCAGAAAGCAATGTCAAACTACTGAACGTAAACTTTACAAGAAATCACAACAGCGGGCAATGCTGGTGTTGACTGCGACGTCCTGTAAAGGATATGCAACTAACTTTTCTCTGTAGCTATTGTTTTCTAAACGAATAACACCCATACCGTTGTGAAAAATCAACGCAAAGCGGTCTTACTTTCATATCGCCTGTGGCTGATTTCAAACCCGGTATGCTGGACTGTGAAATTGTCGTTCCCTCACCCTGTACAACAAACACTGGCCATAGCAAATAACGAAGCCAGAAAACGAACCCACGACACTCTGATCACGAGGCAGAGAGCTTAACCGCGTCGCCACGCAGATGACCTGGCCTATAAATATTGTCTATACCTAACCTCACCCCTCCTCCCCGCGCCTTATCTGGCATAATTCCCAAAATGCTACTTACGTTCAGTAACCCCATCCGTAGCCTCTAAATTACTGCCCCTGTAATTGTTGGAAGCCATGGCTATCATTAAGCCTTGTAGGCAGACTTGGGAATAGCACAGTGTACTACTGACCTCTGAAGAGTGCTGTTTGAAACTAATACACGGGGCTTAACTTAGCTAGGCCTCGCCAATATAGACCGGGCACTCGATCGAATAGTCATCTGGCTAGATCTGTTTCACCAATTTCTTATTTACTTCCATGAGAGTTTATAAGGTGCGCGAGCTGGTTCACATTCTTCAGTTTCGAAATGAAACTTCTTTTCAAATCTGAAACGTCAGTTCAGACTGAAAACTCCCCATTGATTGATTTCACCAATACCCCTACGTCGTTCAACATCAAAGAGAAGTTATAGTAGGGTCCATCACCGGCTCAGAAGGATAGTCCTGTGACTAGACAGCTACCAAAGCAGCTGAATATGGTTTTACTCTCACAGTCTTATCAATCTGAAGGTGATTGTTGTCCACATGGGGTAGATGACTTATATAATTATAAAACTCGCCAGCTTTGTGACCACCTTGTATGGGTAGACGGGATTGCGTGTTCCAATGACTTCAAGAGCTATGCCACCGGATGCACAGCTACTGGCAGGGTCTCCCACGTCGGACAGGTCGAAGAGTAGGGACCAGACGAAGCGATATACAAACCTGCTGCCTTGTAGGTACCGGACAAAGCGATTTTTGAAGTCGGATGTTCTGAACCACAAGCTTGACGAAACAATGCAAGAAGAAGAAGAAGAAGAAGAAGAAGAAGAAGAAGAAGAAGAAGAAGAAGAAGAAGAAGAAGAAGAAGAAGAAGAAGAAGAAGAAGAAGAAGAAGAAGAAGAAGAAGAAGAAGAAGAAGAAGAAGAAGAAGAAGAAGAAGAAGAAGAAGAAGAAGAAGAAGAAGAAGAAGAAGAAGAAGAAGAAGAAGAAGAAGAAGAAAGAAGAAGAAGAAGAAGAAAGAAGAAGAAGAAGAAGAAGAAGAAGAAGAAGAAGAAGAAGAAGAAGAAGAACAACAACAACAACAACAACAACAACAACAACAACAACAACAACAACAACAACAACAACAACAACAACAAGTACAAGAAGACGAAGAAGAATACCAGCAACCCCCAATCATGAAAAGTTTACCATCTCCCAACCTTTCTACACAGAACCACCGAGGTAAGATTTTCTTAAACGAGATGGGTGGGTGGGGTGAGGAGAGAGTGGTGGAAGTCTGCCTGCCAATTTAAAATGCTTGGCCCCGCAGCGACCAGTTGGGGGACAGGCAGGGGCATATATTGAACGCTATCTTGAAATAAATGTTATGAATATGCGGAGATATCAGGGGGCATGGAAGATTAGTGGGTCACAAGGAGCAAGAGGAGAATGAAGAGGCGGAGGAGAGAAAAGAAAGTCATAGTTGTGATTTTCCGTTGAACCAATTATCTCTTTGTCATTTAGCGAGGATGGAAGCAATAGGCCACTTTAATTATGATTACTAGTCGTCATTTTCCTTTTTGGATTTATGAGCGTGACATTTAGAGAAAACTACATTTCATTTTGTCATCCTGGTGTTTAAAACATCTGCTTCATTGGCTGTTCTAGTGATGTGCCATACGGGTTTGTGGGCTTAGAGTAAACCAGGAAACATTTCGAAGATGAATATGCGAACATACGATAGGATACAAACGACTGGGAGTAATGATCTACGTGTGCTCGCCCCAAAGAGTATTAAGAAGGAAAAGGGTAGAAACATGTGGCGAAGGGGGTGGACGGCTTCTGATGATCGGAAGTCTCGTGTCCGGCTTGCTCCGCCACGGAATTCTTACCATTGTATCCCTTTAGCCGTGGACAAAACACAGCTAATTTCCTACCACTGGTTAAGTTAGTTGCATGTCCTTTACAGTACGTAGCAGTCAACCACATAATTTTTTTTTTGGCTGTTCGTGATTCCTGAGCAAGTTTACGTTCAGTAGTTTGCCATTGGTTTCTGAACGACTGGCGCCCATACTATTTAATCAAAGACAACCAACATAAGGCGGCCCATTTGACGTATACAATAGGCCATCAAACCTTGGAGCACACCTTCTAACATGTGTGTCCTTCATCATAAAGTTTGGCTACATGTTCTGGCCCTGAAGTGTCTTTCGACTCATTGTGGTCCACCAAGGCTCGTTT
>OY992889.1:46512278-46524778 GCA_963921405.1 Cepaea hortensis | reverse complement strand
TAAGCAATTAGCCGCATCGATATGGATTCGAATACATGAGTATCGGCAAGGCAGATCAGTGTGCTATTCACTGCGCTACTTGGGACGCAGAGGTGTTTCCAAGGCACCAGGGCCGAGTTATATACTGGCCAAGACCTATTGACGCGTCCTCGTCGAGCGTCCTGGGCAACAGGTCCCTTCGGGGTCCTGGCTAAAGTCAGTAGGATCGCCGATTCCTCCGAAGTCGGAGAGTGTCTGCCTGTACGGCGAGGAACCACCAGTCTGCACACCAATAAGCCAGACATGGGACAACGGATACTCACGCAAACCTCAGGTCCTGTATGACATCACACTGATGTTGGACACCAGGATGCCTTCATCCGACATACAGGACTTCACGTTGGAGCTCAAGCCAACGAACACAAGCAAGCAAGCAAGCACTGCGCTACTGTAGCTCTTATATTGCCTTTTCAACCGTAGTCAGCTATTAAAATTAGCTGAGTTGAGTTGACTTGCTCTGCACTCAGAATATTATCGTATACTCTCCATCCCCTCGTTCAACAGTCAGCGAAGAGTCATACTACTAATCGTTCCCATCGCTATCTGATTGAAAGATCTCCTGGTCTTCTCTCTCACTTTTGAGATTCTTCCAGAAACCCTACCGATCACCCGCAATTTCATTCTTTCCATTTATGGGTTCTCAATCTGTCCCTCACCTTCGCCACCTAGTCTCACAGTTGCACAACCACCTCTCCCTTGTCCATAGGTAGTATACCACCAAGAGATGCATTCCCTGCCAGCCTATCAGCCTGTTCATCTTCTCTTCCCATTCCCCCCCCCCCCGCATCCCCACACGGCCAGGGCAAAAAATCCATTCTGTTCTCACAATCTGTGTCCTCTGACGCGAAGTGAGCCATTTCACACGAAAATAACCTTTCTCCACCTTATATAAGGATTGTAGGTCTTTACAACAGAAACAAACTGTAGAGACCATACATTTTGTAGCAAAATATTCTTGTTTCTGTTCGCTGATGTTGTCGGTACGTTCGCTTGTACACGCGTGTTTTTCCTGTTGCCAAGTGTCCTGGTTATATTTGTGTTGACTCGGCTCTGTAGCGAAGTGGTTACGGACGCCATTCGTAATCCCGCATATCGTGTTCGAAAATCAGCTGCGTGCGATTTGACAGCGTTGGTGTCCATACAATGGTGTGAGTGCCTCCCCTTCAGAAAGCAATGGCAAATTACTGTACTTGAACTTGCGAAGAAATCATAAACAGCTGAGATTGACTGCGACGTCCTGCAAAGAATATGCAACTAACTTATACGTGCGTTTTCTAGTGTCCATTTGACAATAGTTATTATCTTTGTCAAGGATGCTATATTATGGTAACTATGCTGAATATAACACTACGGAAGAACCTCCTAGCGTGTACAATGGTAAACTAGTGACAAGTCATGAGAGAAAGACACAGTGAAAAACCTTCTAGCGTGTACAATGGTAAACTAGTGACACGTCATGAGAGAAAGACACAGTGGTTTGTAACCGTTTAACAGGAAGTTGCCTGCATAAGTAAAAACGACGCATTGACTGGATAAAGATTAGCTTCAGTAATGTCTGCGACAAACGGCATGAAATGTGTGAGAGGGAGAGTGAGTCAGACAGACAGACAGACAGACAGACAGAGAGACAGACAGACAGACAGACAGACAGACAGACAGACAGACAGACAGACAGAGACACACACACACACACACACACAGAGAGAGACAGACAGACAGAGACAGAGACAGAGAGAGACAGAGAGAGAGAGAGAAAGAGAAGTCGATGTGGCATAGTTATTAATCCATTTGTCTTAACATTTCGCTTCGATGGGGATTCGATTACATGACTACCAGGTCGGCAGGGAAGGGTGCCAGTCATAACGCTCATGTGATTTACTTTATACTGCAGTAGTGACAGAAAGAGTGCTGTGTACATACTGAGAACAGTAATTGAACGTTCTGTAGAAGTAAACAAAGATCTACACCTCTGCTTTATTGACTACACAAAGGCTTTCGATAAAGTGAGACATGTCGACATGATAAGGATGCTGGAAGATCTACAAATTGATGGAAAAGACCTTAGACTTGTAGAAAACATATATTGGAAACAACAAGCTGCCATAAGAATCGATAATGAAGTAGGTCAATATCAGCCTATTAAGAGAGGTGTGAGACAGGGATGTGTAATGTCTCCAGAACTTTTTTCCCTGTACACTGAACATATTTTCAGAAATATAGAAAATATGGAAGGAATCAACATACATCAATAGCATTAGATATGCAGATGATAAGGTCTTGATTGCAGGCAATGAACAGGACCTGAAAAATTTTGTAAATGCGGTTGTTGCACACGGTGAACAACTGGGGTTAGAATTGAATTGTAGAAAGACAGATTATGGTCTTCACTAGGAAGGAAGAAATACCACACTGTAATATACAAGTAAATATGCATATTCTTAAACAAGTGGTTCGGTACAACTATCTCGGAACAGTCATAACATCTGATGGGAGATGCCTTGAAGAGATTAGAACAAGAATTGCTATGGCGAAGGTAGCCTTTTGCAAGATGAAAAACGTACTGACCAATAAAAAGACATCAATTGAAACGAGAAAAAGAGTGTTGAAGTGCTACATAGAACTTGTAAACACACGAAATAAATGGGGACCACTAAGACGAATACATAAATGGACACACATAGTATTATTTGGCACTCACAGAAGAAGAAGAAAGAAATAGAGAGATTAGAAGACGCACAAGACAACATAAAATTTGAAAGCTATAATAGTTACCAACCGGGATCGAACCTGTAGCCTCCAAATGACGACGGCGCCTCGCTGCAGGAACAAGTGTACTTTCAAATTTTATGTTGTCTAGTGCGTCTTCTAATCTATCTATTTCCTTCTTCTTCTTCTGTGAGTGCCAAATAATACTATGTGTGTCCATTTATACATAGAACATGTACTTTTATATGGATGTGAGGCGTGGACAATGAGCAGACAAGCTGAAAAACATCTGATTGCTGTGGAAATTTGGTTTCTGGGGAAAATATGTATTAATATTGTATTATGTATCATATTTACGGCTAAGAATCATATGGACGACTAAGAATTATATGGACGGCTAAGAATCATATGTACGATTAAAAATCATACGGATGGCTAAGAGTCATAAGGATGGCTAAGAAGACCAATAGCCAATTACTGCACGGTGCCAATTCAAAAAGGAGTTTAATCACTCGCGTCAGAAAAAGATAATCATCATTTTTGGGTCACCGTTAGGAGATGAGAGACTCAGGAGAATAGTATGTCAGCTGCGAAGACGAAGGATGTTATAGTCAAGGGTTGATGAGGGAAGAAAATGATGGATGCATTGCCAGAGTGGCATGAAAGATTATCATTTGTCGAACTCATCAACAACACTGAAGACTAATGTTTGTAGGAATACATGAACGCCTGTGTGGTTCGGCATGGCGCAGGATGAAGTTCTGTGACAAAGAACAATGTAATAGAATCCACCATACCTAATTGTTAACACTTGTTAAATTCAGTTTGTAAATTCGTTCGTACGCATTTTCTAACGCTGCCGTCTCTTGACTGACAACTTCACTGGTTACATTTTTATACGTGTGATCCTTTCTTAAGCCTATGTCTCCATTCGCTCAAACTATAACCACATTTCTGTGTTTGCTGCTTGCGTAGCGAAACGAAATAACGGTATCCTGTTCGGTTTTCTTCCAGTTCCGGTTTCCCCCAGACCGTTAGACATTTTCCGCAAGATTAACCTGAACATTTCTATCTGGCATTCTTCTCAGGTTATGTCTGGTTTTCGGGTTTCTCGTACACGCCCAGTGCGACAGGCAGATACATTTGATGACACAGGGGTAAACAGAAGTACAGACAGACGCAAATGATGACACAGAGATTTACAGAGACAGACAGAATAAACAGGACACAGAGGTACAGAGGTAGACAGACCTCTAAACACGTGGACATATGCGTAAATATACAGACAGATAAACATGAGGACACATTCGTAAATATATAGAGAGGCAGATAAACATGAGGATACAGGCGTAAATATATTAATATAGAGAGGCAGACCAACATGATAGCACACGGGTAAATACATAGATAGGTAAGCATGAGGACACAGTGATAAATATGTAGACAGATAAACATGAGGACACAGGGATAAATATGTAGACAGATAAACATGAGGACACAGGGATAAATATGTAGACAAATAAACATGAGGACACAGGGATAAATATGTAGACAGATAAACATGAGGACATAGGGATAAATATGAAGACAGATAAACATGAGGACACAGGGATAAATATGTAGATAGATAAACATGAGGACACATGGATAAATATGTAGATAGATAAACATGAGGACACAGGGATAAATATGTAGATAGATAAACATGAGGACACAAGGATAAATATGTAGGCAGATAAACATGAGGGCACCGGGATAAATATGTAGACAGATAAATTTGAGAGCACATGGATAAATAAGTAGACAGATAAACATGAGGACACATGGATAAATATGTAGACAGATAAATTTGAGGGCACAGGGATAAATATATAGACAGATAAACATGAGGACACAGGGATAAATATGTAGACAGATAAATTTGAGGGCACAGGGATAAATATGTAGACAGATAAACATGAGAACAAAGGGATAAATATGTAGACATATAAACATGAGGACACAGGGATAAATATGTAGACAGATAAACATGAGGACACAGGGATAAATATGTAGACAGATAAATTTGAGGGCACAGGGATAAATACGTAGACAGATAAACATGAGGACACATGGATAAATATGTAGACAGATAAATTTGAGGGCACAGGGATAAATATATAGACAGATAAACATGAGGACACAGGGATAAATATGTAGACAGATAAACTTGAGGGCACAGGGATAAATATGTAGACAGATAAACATGAGGACAAAGGGATAAATATGTAGACATATAAACATGAGGACACAGGGATAAATATGTAGACAGATAAACATGAGGACACAGGGATAAATATGTAGACAGATAAATTTGAGGGCAAAGGGATAAATATGTAGACAGATAAACATGAGGACACAGGGATAAATATGTAGACAGATAAATTTGCGGGCACAGGGATAAATATGTAGACAGATAAACATGAGAACACAGGGATAAATATGTAGACAAATAAACATGAGGACACAGGGATAAATATATAGATAGATAAACATGAGAACACAGGGATATATATGTAGACAAATAAACATGAGGACACGGGGATAAATGTGTAGACAGATAAATTCGAGGACACAGGGATAAATATGTAGACAAATAAACATGAGGACACTGGGATAAATATGTAGACAGATAAATTTGAGGGCACGTGGATAAATATGTAGACAGATAAACATGAGAACACAGGGATAAATACGTAGACAAATAAACATGAGGGCACAGGGATAAATATGTAGACAGATAAATTTGAGGGCACAGGTATAAATATGTAGACAGATAAACATGAGGACACAGGGATAAATATGTAGGCAGATAAACATGATGACACAGGGATAAATATGTAGGCAGATAAATTTGAGGGCACATGGATAAATATGTAGACAGATAAACATGAGGACACAGGGATAAATATGTAGACATATAAACATGAGGACAAATGGATAAATATGTAGACAGATAAACATGAGGACACGGGGATAAATATGTATACAGATACATTTGAGGGCACAGGGATAAATATGTAGACAGATAAACATGAGGACACAGGGATAAATATGTAGACAGATAAATTTGAGGGCACAGGGATAAATATGTAGACAAATAAACATGAGGACACTGGGATAAATATGTAGACAGATAAACATGATGACACGGGGATAAATATGTAGACAGATAAATATGAGGGCACAGGGATAAATATGTAGACAGATAAACATGAGGACACAGGGATAAATATGTAGACAGATAAACATGAGGACACAGGGATAAATATGTAGACAGATAAATATGAGGGCACAGGGATAAATATGTAGACAGATAAACACGAGGGCACATGGATAAATATGTAGACAGATAAACATGAGGACACGGGGATAAATATGTAGACATATAAACATGAGGACACAGGGATAAATATGTAGACAGATAAACATGAGGACACAGGGATAAATATGTAGACATATGAACATGAGGAGACAGGGATAAATATGTAGACAGATAAACATGAGGGCACATGGATAAATATGTAGACAGATAAACATGAGGACACGGGGATAAATATGTAGACATATAAACATGAGGACACAGGGATAAATATGTAGACATATAAACATGAGGACACAGGGATAAATACGTAGACAGATAAACATGAGGAAACATGGATAAATATGTAGACAGATAAATTTGAGGGCACAGGGATAAATATATAGACAGATAAACATGAGGACACAGGGATAAATATGTAGACAGATAAATTTGAGGGCACAGGGATAAATATGTAGACAGATAAACATGAGGACAAAGGGATAAATATGTAGATATATAAACATGAGGACACAGGGATAAATATGTAGACAGATAAACATGAGGACACAGGGATAAATATGTAGACAGATAAATTTGAGGGCACATGGATAAATATGTAGACAGATAAACATGAGGACACAGGGATAAATATGTAGACAGATAAATTTGCGGGCACAGGGATAAATATGTAGACAGATAAACATGAGAACACAGGGATAAATATGTAGACAAATAAACATGAGGACACAGGGATAAATATATAGATAGATAAACATGAGAACACAGGGATAAATATGTAGACAAATAAACATGAGGACACGGGGATAAATGTGTAGACAGATAAATTCGAGGACACAGGGATAAATATGTAGACAAATAAACATGAGGACACTGGGATAAATATGTAGACAGATAAATTTGAGGGCACGTGGATAAATATGTAGACAGATAAACATGAGAACACAGGGATAAATATGTAGACAAATAAACATGAGGACACAGGGATAAATATGTAGACAGATAAATATGAGGGCACAGGGATAAATATGTAGACAGATAAACATGAGGGCACATGGATAAATATGTAGAAAGATAAACATGAGGACACGGGGATAAATATGTAGACATATAAACATGAGGACACAGGGATAAATATGTAGACAGATAAACATGAGGACACATGGATAAATATGTAGACATATAAACATGAGGACACAGGGATAAATATGTAGACAGATAAACATGAGGGCACATGGATAAATATGTAGACAGATAAACATGAGGACACGGGGATAAATATGTAGACATATAAACATGAGGACACAGGGATAAATATGTAGACATATAAACATGAGGACATAGGGATAAATACGTAGACAGATAAACATGAGGACACATGGATAAATATGTAGACAGATAAATTTGAGGGCACAGGGATAAATATATAGACAGATAAACATGAGGACACAGGGATAAATATGTAGACAGATAAATTTGAGGGCACAGGGATAAATATGTAGACAGATAAACATGAGGACAAAGGGATAAATATGTAGACATATAAAAATGAGGACACAGGGATAAATATGTAGACAGATAAACATGAGGACACAGGGATAAATATTAGACAGATAAATTTGAGGGCACAGGGATAAATATGTAGACAGATAAACATGAGGACACAGGGATAAATATGTAGACAGATAAATTTGCGGGCACAGGGATAAATATGTAGACAGATAAACATGAGAACACAGGGATAAATATGTAGACAAATAAACATGAGGACACAGGGATAAATATATAGATAGATAAACATGAGAACACAGGGATATATATGTAGACAAATAAACATAAGGACACGGGGATAAATGTGTAGACAGATAAATTCGAGGACACAGGGATAAATATGTAGACAAATAAACATGAGGACACTGGGATAAATATGTAGACAGATAAATTTGAGGGCACGTGGATAAATATGTAGACAGATAAACATGAGAACACAGGGATAAATATGTAGACAAATAAACATGAGGGCACAGGGATAAATATGTAGACAGATAAATTTGAGGGCACAGGGATAAATATGTAGACAGATAAACATGAGGACACAGGGATAAATATGTAGGCAGATAAACATGATGACACAGGGATAAATATGTAGGCAGATAAATTTGAGGGCACATGGATAAATATGTAGACAGATAAACATGAGGACACAGGGATAAATATGTAGACATATAAACATGAGGACAAATGGATAAATATGTAGACAGATAAACATGAGGACACGGGGATAAATATGTATACAGATAAATTTGAGGGCACAGGGATAAATATGTAGACAGATAAACATGAGGACACAGGGATAAATATGTAGACAGATAAATTTGAGGGCTTAGGGATAAATATGTAGACAGATAAACATGAGGACACTGGGATAAATATGTAGACAGATAAACATGATGACACATGGATAAATATGTAGACAGATAAATATGAGGGCACAGGGATAAATATGTAGACAGATAAACATGAGGACACAGAGATAAATATGTAGACAGATAAACATGAGGACACAGGGATAAATATGTAGACAGATAAATATGAGGGCACAGGGATAAATATGTAGACAGATAAACATGAGGGCACATGGATAAATATGTAGACAGATAAACATGAGGACACGGGGATAAATATGTAGACATATAAACATGAGGACACATGGATAAATATGTAGACAGATAAACATGAGGACACAGGGATAAATATGTAGACATATAAACATGAGGACACAGGGATAAATATGTAGACAGATAAACATGAGGGCACATGGATAAATATGTAGACAGATAAACATGAGGACACGGGGATAAATATGTAGACATATAAACATGAGGGCACAGGGATAAATATGTAGACATATAAACATGAGGACACAGGGATAAATATGTAGACATATAAACATGAGGACACAGGGATAAATATGTAGACATATAAACATGAGGGCACAGGGATAAATATGTAGACATATAAACATGAGGACACAGGGATAAATATGTAGACAGATAAACATGAGGACACAGGGATAAATATGTAGACAGATAAATTTGAGGGCACAGGGATAAATATGTAGACAGATAAACATGAGGACACATGGATAAATGTGTAGACAGATAAACACGAGAACACAGGGATAAATGTGTAGACAGATAAACATGAGGACACAGGGATAAATATGTAGACATATAAACATGAGGACACATGGATAAATGTGTAGACATATAAACATGAGGACACAGGGATAAATATGTAGACAGATAAACATGAGGACACGGGGATAAATATGTAGACATATAAACATGAGGACACAGGGATAAATATGTAGACATATAAACATGAGGACACAGGGATAAATGTGTAGACAGATAAACACGAGAACACAGAGGTAAATAGATGGATAGATAAACATGTTGCATCGAGGTAGATAGATAGACAAACAGGTAAACATGAGGACACAGGGGTAAATACAGACAAATATATGCCATGTTGATTTAGTGTGGGCTGTCATAATTAGCCTTCTCACACAATTATCACAGCCGTGGATCAGCTGCCTGTTCTTGTTTTGATATGCCATGTGGCCAAACCACACAGATATGTCTCTTTCTCTTCTTTCCCCTTGTTCTTGTCCCCTAAATCTTGCCGGTTGTCACCAAGTTTTCTCATTTCTTTCGTTTCATAGCGTGCCCAAAACATATTGACTGTCTTCGGGTTTATTTTTTTCTGCGCTCGCTCGCTTTGAACTCAAGCGTAGTTCATACACACTATTTATAGTAGTGATCGACTGAATTATGCGTCTGGATTAGCTTTCCCTATTAACAGTGTCCCTCGCCAACAGGCGAACCCACTCCGACTTCATAGGTATTTGAAATTTAATTCCCCAAATCAAGGACGACAGGTCAATATTTTAGTCCAGCTGTCCGGTGCAGGAGTTGAACCGCTAACCTCGGCACAGCACACCGGATGTTTAATAACACGCGTTCTTACCCATTCGACCATGCTGACCTGCACTGTCTACATTTAATTTCTCTAATCAGTTTACGGTTTTCGTGTGTTTCTTGTAGGACTTGCTCATTTGTTTTTCTATCTGTTCATGATATTCTTTGTATATTTTTTTTTTCCAAAAACCACATTCCCACTGCCATTGATGGTATTCAGCTTCTCAGTTCATTGTCCACGTTCCACATCCATACAAAAGTACAGGTTCTATGTAGCACTTCAACACTCATTTTTTAGTTGCAATTTACATTTTTTATTGATCAGTTTAAATTCCATCTTGCAAAAGGCTGCCTTTGCCAGAGCGATTCTTGTTCTAATCTTTTCAAAACACCTCCCATCAGGTGGCACCAACAGGATGCACAGAGATACATAGGCGGACAAATAAACATGAAAGCGCAAGAGTCAACAGAAAGAGAGAAAGTACCATTTGAGGAACAGAGGTACCCAAACACACAGACAGACAATGAGATAAACAAACAGATAGGTAAGGAGGTAGGTAGGTAGGTAGGTAGGTAGGTGGTTGGGTGGGTGGGTGGGTGGGTAGGTAGGTAGGTAGGTGGTTGGGTGGGTGGGTGGGTGGGTAGGTAGGTAGGTAGGTAGGTGGTAAGTAGTACATAGATATGTAGGTAGATAGGTAAGTGGGTAGGTGGGTAGATAGGCAGGCAGGTAGGTAGGTAGGTAGGTGGTTGGGTGGGTGGGTAGGTAGGTAGGTGGTTGGGTGAGGGGGGGTAGATAGGTAGGTGGTTGGGTGGGTGGGTGGGTGGGTAGGTAGGTAGGTAGGTAGGTAGGTAGGTAGGTAGGTGGTAAGTAGTACATAGATATGTAGGTAGATAGGTAAGTGGGTAGGTGGGTAGATAGGCAGGTAGGTAGGTAGGTAGGTAGGTAGGTAGGTAGGTGGGTGGGTGGGTGGGTAGGTAGGTAGGTAGTAAGTAGGTAGGTAGTACATAGATATGTAGGTAAAAAGGTAAGTGGGCAGGTAGATTAAAGCGTTTGTGGTCAAATAGGTAGATTATTGGTACGTTCTTGAGTTCATAGATGGATAAACAGACAAACAGATGGATAGAAAATAGCAAAGAATATGTGCATGTATGTGAATAGAAAGAAAAGTAGATGGAATGGCAAGTAAGCATAAGGATAGACATGTATAATACAGCATTATAGTGTTTTTTTTTTTATGAACATTTTACGTACTGACATTCTGAAGACCATAACTTATTGTGTCCCCTTCTTACGTGCTGTCTGGGTTCCTTTATAATATGCATTTGGGCATAGAAAGCATTATATGCTCCCAAGATTGCAATGTTTCAGTGCTGATGCAAATGACGTGAAATATTCATGTAGGTGTCAGGGTCATTTCTGGTTCTTCGGGTTTCAACAATGAAGGGTTAAAAGGTCACGTATTGTGAGACGAAGCGACGGTTCTAGAGTTTCTGAGTTGCTGAATAATTTTGTGGTTTTCGAGGTTTGGTTATTGTGCTTTTTAGATTAGGTTTGCTATCATTATAGTTTTCTCCTTCCCGGCTGATAATGTCGATTATGTATCTTCACAACACTTACATGCAGTACTATGTATCGAAGCATACGCAGACTTATAAATCCAATATGCTAAACAGTCTGGTATCTACTCTAACGCTCTGCATTCCTGATTTTCATTTCGCATTAATTTTACGAATTATCGTAGAACGTTTCAGATGTTCTCTTCACAAGCGTTATAATATGATCTCCTTCTTCTTATTATTTTGCTCTTCTTTTTGTTCTTGTTCTTGTTCTTTTTCTTCTTCTTCTTCTTCTTCTTCTTCTTCTTCTACTTCTTGAGGTGTCTGGATTAGAGCAGACACTCACGATCACGTCTCGTCACCCTCCCCCCCCCCCCCCCCTTCCGGTTGGGTATTTGATATTTTAATAAAATTGGTGTTATCAAGCAGAAAGTGGTCAGAAATGATAAGAATGTAAGAAAATCATCAAACATGATAGAGGAACCATTACGTACTGTGTGGGTGAAATAGGTATGCAAACATTCTAGGATTATGTGATATGCAAGAATACATTGCCCAAACATAAACGATGCATACAGTTGCCATGTGAGTGAAGGTGAATGATTAATACTTTTAAATATTTTTTTTCATTTGTAAAAGAACTTATGAAGCATTATATTGTTCTGCAGAAGCTGTCCGATCTATAAAACTATAGGTTTAACACCGTACGCCCAGTGTGCCTAAGGCTTGTATAAGAGTCCTTTAGTTTTACTTACTGTTGCTGAAGGTACCACGTAGAAAAGAGCTTACTTAGCATATGTTGCTCTACAGTTGCAGAAAATGAAATTTAGTCTCAACAGCTGGATACACTGAAA
>OY992889.1:46499778-46507278 GCA_963921405.1 Cepaea hortensis | reverse complement strand
TTGTTAACTATCAATGCTTTTCGACTTCCGAAAGAGAATGAACACGTCATGAGCACGTACCGAAATTTTGGTTGACAATTTCTATATTTAAAGAATGTCATTACTGCCAATAGTACCTTGCATTGTGGGACAGGAAGGATAAAATACCTAAACCAAATAACTAGAACATCATCATCATCATCCAGTGGTTAGTTAGTTAGTTAGTTAGTCGACAGATCATCCTCATTGCACATCGAACCATTCAGTCCATAAGTGCTCGGATCCCCTCCTCAGCAAATCCCGCAGCGTGTAGCGGCTAACGACGCCAGTTCTGTGTTGGTTTATCAATCTTCTTTGGCTTCCTGCGTAGTGTTCTTGTTTGGCCACACCTCTTTTAATTTGCTGCTCTCGCAGTCTGGCCATTGTTGTAGATTCACAGTCATCACTTGGTTCTCGCAAAAGTCTTACTTCTCGTAGAGCATTCAGAATGTCGGCCTGGTCCATGGCGCGTCCGCCCTCCACAGTGGCCTCACCTGCAAGCTTGTCAGCCCGCTCATTTCCTTGTACTCCCGCATGCCCTGGCACGAAGATGAAACTTATCTTTGCCAGTCGAGACCGCTCCAGAGGCAGCAACCATTCTCTTCGGATCGACCCCTCCTCTATCCTCTTGATCATGTTCATTGAGTCGCTAAGGAAACAAGCCCTAGTGAATGTCTGCGTCTCGAGCCATGTTATTGATTTACTTACTGCCATGACTTCCATGGTCAGGCTACTTGTGGTTTCAGTAAAAGCACCAGAGTCCTCCTTCACAATTCTCCCTCCGGCCCGAGCTGTAAAGGCCCATGAGCTTCTCACATGTCGGACGACCGACCCATCTGTGTAGATGACCGCGTCACCGTCTAGCGAATTCTCGAAAATCAACGCTTGTACTTCAGCCTCAACAGCAGCCGGATTTTCTTGTCTGCATTTTCTGTCAAGTTGGATGCAAACTGAAAAGGATGTGCAGAAGTCTGTTGACACTTGCACCCACTCCTCACCAGGTTCTAAGTCCTCAAGTGAACACACCTGTTTGTCACGAATTGGCCGCCTTAACATCCCAGAATATTTTTCTCGGTCTCCAAATTTGAGAGGCCAAATTGAGAAAGAATGAATTAATCACACTACTCCAAAATTATCTAGTCGTGAGGTAAGATTATTCACAAAAAGCCTCTAGCCATGACGTAAGCTTGCAGATGGCAAGTAAAAAGGGCAACTAGATAATTAGTATACACCTTGGGAAACTGCTGACCCAGACATGCTGAATCAACAATGAAGGGGCCATGGACTGTGTAATTAAAACTGACCAGGCATGACACCTGATAAGCACAGGTAGGAAATCGCCAGGTGTGAACAACATTGACAGAGGGAGAGATAATAGCCCCAGGGCTGTAAACTAAGCCCCGTCCACTCTGACTGGCAGACTCAGGAATGTGTGAAAACAGATCTGATAAGACAATTAACACAGGGCCTGTAGACTGGACCAGACAGAGAGGAGCAAGGTGTGATGGCCAGGTTGCGGGGATAATTGCAATTACCGTCAGCGGGAGATAAGAAGAATTTATGACGGGAATGCCAAAGAGATAATAGTGTCTCAGACACTGTCTGCTTGACTCAGCTTAAATAAGGGTCCCTAGCCTGTTTAATGTTAGATTAAGTTTGACTTCAGAACAGGTGAGACAACCAGCTCGTTTTGCATGATTCTTAGGTTGCTAGATTTAACTAGGAGAATTAATTCTTAGTAACTAGTCGAGTTTTAGATGGATGTACTGACTTTCAGTCTATATCTGATCTAGGTTATTGCAAGAACTATCATTGTTGTAGGTTACTTGAGTGTTCTTTCTGAGTTCTGTGTTCAATATCATGGTGCTGTAAGTGCTACTCTTCTGAGAAGTAGAAACTTATTGAAGGCAGGTCTTGTCTAGATAGACTTTTAGGTGTCGTAGCAGATGCTTGCCATCTCTTTCTAAACTAGACTAGTCCTTTTTGGTGTGTGCATTTGTTGTACAGAATATAGTCGACTGACTATTTATTTAATTCTTACAACAGCAGTAACTAAGTGGTAACTTCAATTAGACTTGTTGTATATCTCATTTTGTAGCTATACAATATTAGTACACATTAATAATGCCTGATGCTATTATGTGAGTATCATTAGATGTCTATCTTGAAGTAATATAATGTTTACGGATATGTTGGATGTATGTATGTGTAATTTCATATGAATATACGATGCTAGGAATATGCTTCGTACATATTCTTTTTGTGTATATACATCTCATTTCGTATACCTACAAACTAACTAGTGCATTATGCTATTATGTTAAAGTATCATAATATGTCTAGTTTAATTAATGTTTTATGTGTATTTCATGTTTGGTATATTGATTTGTCATATGCAAGCCTATCAATATGACGTGTTATATTATGGTGTGCGCATTGGCACACTAACCATCGATTGCATTTGTAGCAGAGCTGTAATGGCACAGACAGTACCCACAAGTGTTATGGGGTATATGGTGCTAAACTTCCTCAGTGTATTGTGGGCGTGCGTCCCCGGTAATGCATGGAAACCTGGCACAGCTATTGGTCACGGCTTGTAAGCCCGGATGACCTGGCATTGTTATAATACACTTACCGACCCTGTGAGCTGCTAAACTAACATTGGACGGAGCGGCTGTACGACACAGAATTTCTGTATTAGCGATATGGACATGGGGCGGCAGAAATGTAATCATTACAGGCGTGTGAGACAATTGAAAAGCCCGTCCCAGACTAAAGACAGTAGGGAGAAGGAGGATGGTGAACATAGTAGAGCTGGAAGATAAACTTGGCCAGACTGGTCATTGTATATGTTTGTGTTATGATATGTTTTAATTAGGATTGCGCTGATGTAGAACTGATATAACACATTCTCGACTTTCTTTCAAGCTCTCACAAGGAGCACCTATGTTATAGATCTCAAGACTAGAGACTACTGACTAGGAGTGTCAGGACTGACAGGATCGTTAGAATACCGGCAAGCTGTTTCTTTTGTTGAGTCTACTGGAGAGTGGGGATCTGGACCACAGATCCAGATAGATCGAGTAACAAGTAAAGTTACGTAATGTTTGTCATCAATATCAATATGCATATGATTTCATCATCCTCATATTGACAATCATCCTATGTCTGTTGTTATGATTAGCAAATAAATGTTGTAGTATTGTAACTCATAGTTCTGTCATTATATTTTTTCCAATTGTGCATACGTATTGTTGTGTACATTGGTGGGGGTTCACTTACACACCAAGGAAAGGAGCAGTCAGGGAGAAAACCTGTACTGAGATAGTCGTCTATACTAATATATTTAGACTTAAAACATCTATCTTAAGCTAACCTTCTCTTTCCTATACCTTGGCAAATATTCAGCTCAGTTCATTTCAATTTTGTAACGAGCCACTTAGAGCTGTACGTTGGATATTCAGGGCTTAATCTGTAGTTCAGCCATATAGATTTTGTCCCTAGTCAATTTCTGACTATTTAGGGTTGCTCGCCAGTGAATAAATACTTTCATCTAGCTGGTGGGGCACCCCGACTTATGACACTGTTGAAGAATGTCTTCGGCTTGACCCATCCACGACCGTCCTCTTTTTAACCTGCTGCCCTTCACCTTCCTAATTTCACTACGCAGTGGATGTTGTGTGTTTGCGTTAATTCTGAGGTAGGCGCGTGCCCTGCAATCTTGTATTCTCTCTTCAATGGTTGGAAACCCAAGAAGGTAGCGCATCGCCCTGCATGCTGTATCTCTTGTACATCCAAGAATAATGCGCATAGCTTCATTCTGTATCCTTTCCATCCGTTCTATCTGCTTATGGCTGAGAGTCAGGATTGCCATTGCATACTCCAAAACAGACATGACCAACCCCTCGTACAGAAGACATAGATGGCGCTGCTCACAGTTTGCTGCCGCCATCACCCGCATCGCTGCCAAACCCCGCTTGGCCTTTGTTATCACCTGGTCTATGTGCACATTATAAGCAAGGCTTCGATCAAACCGTATCCCCAGGTAATTCATTGCCTGCGTTCTTTCCACCGTCTCTGAACACAGCATTACAGTTGGTGTTGGAGTGTTGACAATATGATTATTCAACGAGAACCAAGTCACTGTTGCCTTTGTTGGGTTGACCATTGCCCCAGCTTCATCACACCAAGTACTTAAGCGATTGAGTTCGGTTTGTAGTTCTACGGCAACCTCCTCTCTATCCTTCCCCTGACGATACACTAAAACATCATCGGCATATGACAATGTCCTGCCAGGTCCAGTGATCTGCTCACTGGTGATTCTCACTGTGTAGGCGTTGAACAGTACCGGAGATAATGGTGATCCCTGTGGTAGGCCAGGATATATTGTTGTTGGTTCCGAAGTCCAACTGCCACATCTAAAAACTACTTTCCGTTGGAAGAGGGCTGCAGCGATCCAACTAAGGAGGAATGGACTTATGTTTAGTTCGAGAAGCTGAAACATTAAAAAATCCAGTGGTACTCTGTTGTATGCGTCCTCAAGATCAATCGCTGCAGCAACGGTTTCAGTGCCTGAGTGGAAACCTTCATAGACATCATGGGCAAAGACTGCTGCATTGGTCCAGGTTTCCCTTTTTGGACGGTACCCACCCAGGGTGGGTGGGAAAACACCTTGCCTCTCTAGTTGGCTTGATATTTTCCTGGCAATTACCTTCTCCAGCAGCTTGCCTATTGTGTTCTGCATGGTTATAATTCGATATCCCTGAATTTTTTTGTGGTCTTTGTCAGGCTTCGGCAAGGGAATCAGATAGCTGTGTAACCATTCCTCCTTGATGCTAGCACCCCCTATACTGTTGTTGTACATGTCTGCTAGTTTCTCTAGCTCATTGTCGGTACACCTATTAATGTCGTCGTATCTTATGCCATCAGGACCTGGAGCACTGTTTTTTGATCGTCGAAGCACAGCCTTGATTTCTTTCACTGTCACTGTGTCTTCATCCGAAGTGTCCTGGGCCTTGCATCTGTCTGAGGTGACCTCCTTGGCCAGATTTCGGCCTGGTGTCCAGTGGTGTTGCCCATGAATAACACCACCCCTACCACTTCCATCTCTAGCAGTCTTCTGAAATGTCTCTCTGTCATAAGCCAGGTGTCCTGATTCTCTTCCTGTTTGATGCGCACATTATCCATCACATCCCGAATCCATATCCGCTTTCCCGGTACACTTCCCTCCAGAATTATGTTTTCCAGGCATTCATGTCTTTTTACGTGCACAAAATATTTCACTGTCCTCAATTTTATTTTATATGTTTTGATTTTAAAAAAAAAATAATATGTTCAATATTGAGTTGGATAGATATGTTTATTCTCTTTTTCGTCCAAAGATTTTTTTAACATAACCTTCCGACATATTTATATTCAAAGGCGGGTATGTGCATTTCGGCTGCTTTGTAAGGCGTACATTGGCCTCTGTCATCTACTGTCATCTACTGCCTGTCTAGGACGGGGGAAAGGGGGGAGGGCGGGGTGGTTCCCCGACAGAAAAAAAATCAACACCTTACCGAGGATTCGAACCGGCATTCTAGCCACTCGGATATTAACTTCAACTGAATTAATTATTACAGCTTTCAGCTAGGGATCGGCGCTTGTGGCTTAGGTGTTGTGAACGCAGTTTCACAATTCCGACATACCAGCCTTCCAATTCGACCTCAGGTGATTTGAAAGCAGACCGCTTTGTGTTGATGTTCACAATGGTATGAGTTCCGGCCATTCAGAAAGCAAAAGTAAATTACTGAACGTAACATTGCCAAGAAAATCACAAACAGCCACAAATTTGTGGGATTGATTGCAATGCCCTGTAAAAGAACACGCAGCTTTAGTTCGGAATGAATGAGGGTACACTGCGGATATGGTTTCAGCCATCTCTCTGGGCACTAGATTTATTCTGTCAATGAAACGCTGAAAACTTGTAGAGAAAACACTGTCAACCCTAGGCCTATTCCCAGCCAGTCCGTGTGTCAGAAAGTAGTAAGTAAATCATCCTATTTCACAGAGTTATGCCTTTGGTCGTATTGGGTATATGATGCTAGACCCGTATTTTAAAAGACGACTCAGCGCTTACTGGGTCTCATCTCATCTCATCCCATCATGTTCCTCTTGTACCTTGCGGTGTCGAGGTGAAGTATAAACAGCGGGGGAATGCCCGTTTATGGGCTTCATGTATCGATATTCCCATGGACTCTGTTACTCCCTGCGTCCATCGTTTACGTGGTCGGCCTCTTCCTCTGCTTCCATCTGGTCTGTACATCATTGCTTGCTGTGGTATACTGTTAGTTGCTAACCTACTTTTATGGCCAAACCATTTGACTTGCTGCCTTCTAAGAAACTCTAGTGCAGCTATAACCCGCACTATAGTCCTGATTTCTTCATTTCTGATCTTATCTCTTCTTGATACATTGAGTATTCTTACTTACTGGGTGATGTGGTAAATATCAAGCTGGCTGCCTTTACTTCTCAAGACATTAGCTGGTACCCATTTTAGCTGGTTCGACCTGGGGGCCAGGAAAATGCTAACAATTGGAAGTACACTCTTCCGCCCCCCTCCCACACCCCACCCCACCCCCCCCCCACCCCCCCCCCCACCCCGCCCCATGAGGATCGATTCCATAAACTAGAACGATGTTCAAAGTTAGTTGCGTGTCCTTTACAAGAAGAAGAAAAAGAAGAAGAAGAAGAAGAAGAAGAAGAAGAAGAAGAAGAAGAAGAAGAAGAAGAAGAAGAAGAAGAAGAAGAAGAAGAAGAAGAAGAAGAAGAAGAAGAAGAAGAAGAAGAAGGAGGAGGAGGAGGAGGAGGAAGAGGAGGAGGAGAAGATAGAGGGAGAGGAGAATAGTAATAAGACGAAGAAAGAGGAGGGGGGAGAACAAGAAGAGGAGGCTTCACGCCAAAATTCCAGTGTCTGCGATGGGACTTCCTTGACCTTTTCTTTTTCACTTCCTGTGGCTGGCCACATACGTCTATTGCACTCCCTCCCAATTTCACGTGCTGCTGACATAAATATTTATGAGTCTGAGCGGAAGTATTCTTTGGGGTGCTACAATTACCACCAATACAATTTAGTTGTGCATTGATTCTGTCCTTTTCGTCTTTCTACTTGATAAGCCTTTCAGTATCGGGTTAGGAAAAGATGTTTGGGTAGAACCCTTGTGAGGGATGCGTACAAAGATGTGACCGTTACTTCTGCTAAGCCATAGTTTTTGGGGATCTGTGTATTTACTGTGTGTCAGCTGTACCTGAATCTTAGTGTTGTTTGTGGAATGGTATAGTTGTGTTACTTTGCTGAACTATCTTGTTGTCTTTCGATAAAATCCATTGCTGATATTGTGTCCACTTAATTACTGGTGTCATTATTTGACAATGTATTGTCCATATGATTCCCCGTGTCATTACTTGACGACGGATTCTTCACAGCTCTAAACAAACGCACTA
>OY992889.1:46192278-46494778 GCA_963921405.1 Cepaea hortensis | reverse complement strand
TCCCTCCCTCCCTGTCTGTCTGTCTGCCTACCCGTCCCTCCGTCTCTCCCTCCGTCTCTCCATCCCTCCCTCCCTGTCTGTCTGTCTGTCTGTCTGTCTGTCTGTGTCTGTCTGTCTGTCTGTCTATCGGTGTCTGTCTGTCTGTCTGTTTGTCTATCTATCTATCTCTGTCTGTCTGTCTGACTAATAGACCCATCCCTCTGTCTCTCCCTCCGTCTATCCCTCCCTCCCTCCCTGTCTGTCTGTCTGTCTGCCTACCCGTCCCTCCGTCTCTCCCTCCGTCTCTCCATCCCTCCCTCCCTGTCTGTCTGTCTGTCTGTCTGTCTGTGTCTGTCTGTCTGTCTGTTTGTCTATCTATCTCTGTCTGTCTGTCTGTCTGTCTAATAGACCCATCCCTCCGTCTATCCCTCCCTCCCTCTCTGTCTTTTTGTCTATCTATCTATCTATCTATCTATCTGTCTGTCTGTCTGTCTGTCTGTCTGTCTGTCTGTCTGTCTGTCTGTCTGTCTGCCTGACCCGGCCCGGGTTCGCCCAGTCCCTGGTGTGGAGCATCTCATTTAATTCTGAGTAGGTAAGAATCCGCTCTGCCTTCAAAATGTTGACGTGAAGATTTTCTTCCTGCAGCTGCTTCTGTATTTGTTGATCAGTAAGCTCCATTTTTAGCCGCTTGACCACCCATCTGACTGTGTTTGAATCAGTGTTTCTGATTCTGGTGTCTTGGTCCTCCTTCCTCTCACAAGTTTTTGTGTTCGTCTGTGGGTAGTCGTCGCTCTTCTTATTGGTAGTTTCATTGACTGTAGGTTCAGATACTTTATTACAGCTTGCATGCAGACTCTCCAAAGGCAGGTTCGTCTTCTTGATAGTCTGGTCGGTTTTCTCACTATGCATCTTGGAAGCTGCTTGTTTCTTTGTGCTATTACGATGTGCCATTTCCCCCCCCCCCCCCCCCCGCTGCTTGAAATGTGTAAGGCGTCTTGGCTTGATAGCGCTGAGAAGTGCTGTCAAGCGAATCGTGTCGATATGATGGCGGAAAACACTAAAGATGCGATGACCGTCCGTCCGTCCAATTTGGAAAAAAAAAAAAAACTTTCCACCTTCTTTAAACCAGCCCGTACGGCATCGGTTATAGTATCGGTGGTTCATGGTGCTTAGATTATTACTATATTTATGTGCCAGTAAAATCTGACTTATGTTGTGCAAACAATTATTACTATATTTATGTGCCAGTACAATCTGACTTATGTTGTGCAAACAATTATTACTATATTTATGTGCCAGTACAATCTGACTTATGTTGTGCGCAGACGGATGCGATGATATTGTTCAACATCTTTTAGATAACTTCTTAAGTATAGAAAGATGAGTTACAATGTTATGCATTATGCATTATTTTTATGTAAACTTTAAAAATGTCTAAAAGATTGTATCATTATTTATTATAACTCATATGCCGGTACATAACTATAGACAAAGAGTTTATAAATCTTTGAAAAAGATACAACAATATGACTATAAGTTATACAACAATGTTATTAAAAGTTATGCCCCTTGAAATAACTTTTTCTAGAGTTAAGTCCCTTAGCTATATATAAATTTTAATGAAAAATGAAAAATGAAAAATGAAATAATACTGAGTAAGCAGGCGATTTCACACTAAAAAAAATATCACAGTTGGCAGCTCTGGGATGAAAGGAAGACGTGTAGAAAATTTCATCTCAATCGGATGGGCCGTTAGCGAAAAAATAAAGGACATACATATTTACATACATATTTACATACATACACTTTGTTTTATATATATATATATATATATATATATATATATATATATATATATATATATATATATATATATATATATATATATATATATATATATATAATACTCGACACATAACACTGGAACTTACTGTAACAACTAGCAAGTTTATTGGAAACAGAGAGGAAAGCAGCGATAGATGTTTGGGCATTTGTATTGACTATCATCTTCTTCTTCTTTCGTTCGCTTGAAATATGTCTATAACTGCAATGCTGTCTCTTGTATGAATTTTAAGTCTTTGTTTAGTATGGCCAGCCGTTCTATTCTCATGTCCCCTGGCTCCACAGGACATCTGAAAAGGACCTCCAGTAGTTGGGGTTGGACCCTTTCGAGACATAGGGCCCGGCACTGCACCTGCCTAGGGGTCCAAAGCAGGGCGAGCCCATACCATTTAGCAGTAGTCGACATATTCCATTTTGCGTAATTGCGTGGCATCCTGATTTCTGTGGTGCGCCTCCTGGCTGGTTACCTCCGTCTTCAGCACCTTTCCTTTGCTAGAGCAGACTGTGGTCTCACTCGAGTTTAGATGTGTACGCGAGCACACACGTGTTTGCGCATGCATGTACGCGCATACACATCTAGAGCATACTGGTTATTTTTCGGCGCCAGAAACTCGCCGTCGCCCCTTCTCCTGTTAGTAGAAACAGTTCCGCCAAGTGAAGACCAGGAGTTGGACTTTTGCTGCAGAGATTATGTATTCACGAACCATTGGGGTATTTAAGCAATGTTGGGCGCTCACCCCAACACTGCGCCCCGGCTTCATACAGCAACATTTGGAACCACTTAATATCATGAAATCTTATCAACATATAGATAACCATGATCGTTAACTCCTAATGGCAAGGCTCGTAATAATGATGACATCCCGTCTCAATTGGTTGTTAAATAATGTTAGTAATGAATGTCGTGTCCTGGGTGAGTTTTAAGATAAGCAGCTGTGGATTTGGTCACAATTTTCTGGGACGAAAAAGCTTTCAACGAAATAGCTTGGACAGAGGGAGTTTACTAACTGTCGGGGACGAACAGCATGAACTACATGGCCGCATACTTATTTGTGAGTCTTTATAACATTATTTCCTGTTTCCCAAGTCACAGTATTAACAATTCATTGGACGGGAAAAGAGAACAGACATATTTAATATTTAATTTAAGAATGGAAATTACTGCACTCTGGACATTCCTATAATGCTCCGCTAACCTTCTATCCCCCTCCCTTTTTCTCTCTCCCTCTCACCCCCTACCCCCTCTCCCTCTCTCTCTCCCTCTCTCTCTCTCTCTCTCTCTCTCTCTCTCTCTATTTTCTAAAGGCACCGAAGAGTACCCATGCTGAACATTGTAGTAGCAATTTGATTAAAAGTCCCCCAGGCTTCCACTATGCTTTAATTATCGTCCAGACCTTCTACTCACTCAATACTGAGCCAGACTTTCCAGACATGAATATTTCGTGTGAACAGCCCAACTTTCCAGAAATGAATACTTCTGTGCACAGCCCTACTT
The DNA here is from genome assembly GCA_963921405.1 of Cepaea hortensis. Classification (NCBI taxonomy): domain Eukaryota; kingdom Metazoa; phylum Mollusca; class Gastropoda; order Stylommatophora; family Helicidae; genus Cepaea; species Cepaea hortensis. The sequence continues at coordinate 46,491,462 of OY992889.1, read as the reverse complement.
TCCAGGCATGAATACTTCTGTGCACAGCCCTACTTTCCACACATGAATACTTCTGTGCACAGCCCTACTTTCCACACATGAATACTTCTGTGCACAGCCCTACTTTCCACACATGAATACTTCTGTGCACAGCCCTACTTTCCACACATGAATACTTCTGTGCACAGCCCTACTTTCCAGACATGAATACTTCTGTGCACAGCCCTACTTTCCACACATGAATACTTCTGTGCACAGCCCTACTTTCCAGACATGAATACTTCTGTGCACAGTCCTACTTTCCAGACATGAACACTTCTGTGCACAGCCCTACTTTCCAGACATGAATACTTCTGTGCACAGCCCTACTTTCCAGACATGAATACTTCTGTGCACAGCCCTACTTTCCAGACATGAATACTTCTGTGCACAGCCCTACTTTCCAGACATGAATACTTCTGTGCACAGTCCTACTTTCCAGACATGAACACTTCTGTGCACAGCCCTACTTTCCAGACATGAATACTTCTGTGCACAGCCCTACTTTCCAGACATGAATACTTCTGTGCACAGCCCTACTTTCCAGACATGAATACTTCTGTGCACAGCCCTACTTTCCAGACATGAATACTTCTGTGCACAGCCCTACTTTCCAGACATGAATACTTCTGTGCACAGCCCTACTTTCCACACATGAATACTTCTGTGCACAGCCCTACTTTCCACACATGAATACTTCTGTGCACAGCCCTACTTTCCACACATGAATACTTCTGTGCACAGCCCTACTTTCCAGACATGAATACTTCTGTGCACAGCCCTACTTTCCACACATGAATACTTCTGTGCACAGCCCTACTTTCCAGACATGAATACTTCTGTGCACAGTCCTACTTTCCAGACATGAACACTTCTGTGCACAGCCCTACTTTCCAGACATGAATACTTCTGTGCACAGCCCTACTTTCCAGACATGAATACTTCTGTGCACAGCCCTACTTTCCAGACATGAATACTTCTGTGCACAGCCCTACTTTCCAGACATGAATACTTCTGTGCACAGTCCTACTTTCCAGACATGAACACTTCTGTGCACAGCCCTACTTTCCAGACATGAATACTTCTGTGCACAGCCCTACTTTCCAGACATGAATACTTCTGTGCACAGCCCTACTTTCCAGACATGAATACTTCTGTGCACAGCCCTACTTTCCAGACATGAATACTTCTGTGCACAGCCCTACTTTCCAGACATGAATACTTCTGTGCACAGCCCTACTTTCCAGACATGAATACTTCTGTGCACAGTCCTACTTTCCAGACATGAATACTTCTGTGCACAGTCCTACTTTCCAGACATGAATACTTCTGTGCACAGTCCTACTTTCCAGACATGAATATTTCTGTGCACAGCCCTACTTTCCACACATGAATACTTCTGTGCACAGCCCTACTTTCCAGACATGAATACTTCTGTGCACAGCCCTACTTTCCACACATGAATACTTCTGTGCACAGTCCTACTTTCCAGGCATGAATACTTCTGTGCACAGTCCTACTTTCCAGGCATGAATACTTCTGTGCACAGTCCTACTTTCCAGACATGAATACTTCTGTGCACAGTCCTACTTTCCAGGCATGAATACTTCTGTGCACAGTCCTACTTTCCACACATGAATACTTCTGTGCACAGCCCTACTTTCCACACATGAATACTTCTGTGCACAGTCCTACTTTCCACACATGAATACTTCTGTGCACAGTCCTACTTTCCAGGCATGAATACTTCTGTGCACAGTCCTACTTTCCACACATGAATACTTCTGTGCACAGCCCTACTTTCCACACATGAATACTTCTGTGCACAGCCCTACTTTCCACACATGAATACTTCTGTGCACAGTCCTACTTTCCAGGCATGAATACTTCTGTGCACAGCCCTACTTTCCAGGCATGAATACCGTGTGCGCTCATTCCCCACTTTCCAACATGAATACATTTTGTACTTATTCCCCACTTTCCAACATGAATACATTTTGTACTTATTCCCCACTTTCCAGACATGAATACATTTTGTACTTATTCCCCACTTTCCAGACATGAATACTTTGTACACTCATTCCCCACTTTCCAGACATGAATACTTTGTGCGCTCATTCCTCATTTTCCATAAATGAGTACTTTGTACACTCATTCCCCACATTCCAGATATGAATACTTTGTATGCTCATTCCCCACATTCCAGATATGAATACTTTGTGTGCTCATTCCCCACTTTCCAGATATGAATACTTCGTGTGCTCAGCCCCACTTTCCGCCCGATAACTTTGGGGAAGGGACCATATCTATCCAATAAGAACTCATTATTTTAAAAATAAAAATGCGTATTAAGTCAGTAAGCATTAGGATACTAAAAGCAACATGGCCACGGAAAAAGACATAAAATGTAGAAAAGATAATTATGCAGGAAAGTGTTGTCTGTGTTATCTGGAATCGGATAAGAGGAAACCCACAAAGTATATAAAATCAAAATGTGATAGATAATTTACATATGGCAGCAACACAGTATCTCAGAAAAAGGTACTTCATTTTTAATTCACCGCAAACAAAGGAATCCCGAGAGTTCCCGGGAAATCGCTTGACATCAGGGTGATTCCATAAAGGGTCTAGGGGTGTCACTACTGGTTGCGTGTGTGGTGGACTGCTACATCGATCGATAGATGCAATAAATGTTTCTGGGCCCGGAGGGCCCTCAATGTCGTCGGAGTATATATCCATATCTTTTGCTACTCATAAATACACTTCTCGACAGACGACGAAGTGAATCACGATATCCCTATTCTAAAAATCGACGATCCCACCAGATCTAGGTCAGTGCTAAAAATAACTACGCGGTGAATTAAAAATGAAGTACCCAGAAAAATATTGAACTCTCAAACCGAATGACAGAATCCGAACACGAAACCACAGCCTCCTCAGGCTGGCGGTTTAACCACTTCAACGGGAAACCCCGGAAGTGACAGCTTCACGTATTGGCACCGACTGGTTCCAGGCAAGAGATACGAAAGTACAGAATCTCTATTTTCAATACTCAATGCGATGATTTGTTCTCACACAATGAATTCGTTCAATGAGTATGTGGTTTAGAAGTTTGCCTTCGACAGTCAACATGAGAGAAAGATGACATGTAAGGTAAACAATCTATTATCTTGAAGGCGCGGCAGGGCATCTTGAAGGCGCGACAGCATATCTTGAAAACGCGACAGGATATCTTGAAAACGCGACAGGATATCTTGAAGACGCGACAGTGTATCTTGAAGACGCGACAGTGTATCTTGAAGGCGCGACAGCATATCTTGAAAACGCGACAGGATATCTTGAAAACGCGACAGGATATCTTGAAGGCGCGGCAGTGTATCTTGAAGACGCGACAGTGTATCTTGAAGACGGGGCAGGATATCTTGAAGACGCGGCAGGGAATCTTAAAGGAGCAGCAGGGTATCTTGAAGACGTGACATTGTATCTTGAAGGCGCGGCGGGGTAGTTACTAGCATGCTTGCCGGTCGGTCAGGTGGCCATCAAGGTGGGGTTATAAAATTGACCTAGCTCCCAGGTAGACCCAGCATAAAATGGTACCATACAGTGCCTTGGGAAGTAAAGGCGGTAGGCGTGACATGAACACATCACTTCTGAAGTATCGAGTTGTCTATAAAAACATACGTCTAGTATACCACATGCCCAGTATGCCTCAAAGTCTAGGAGGTGTATTTTTATTGATTATGCAGTGTTTGAAAACATTGCCGTTCCAAGTTTTGTATTCACCCTCTGTAAAGTTCATACAACATAATAGGTAAATACAAAACTTGGACTGACAATATTTTCAAACACTGCACAGCCATTAAAAATACATCCTATATAAAAAGGGCCCTTTACGTTTAAAAAAATATATATAATATTTGTTTGCCGGCTCTATGGCGAAGGGGTTAAGATTAGCATTATTTTCCCTCCTTGTGCCTTTAGTAACTATACATGTGCTTGCTTTGTTTCCGGTGTATTCATTATTATAAAAGATTCACCATAACAGACATATAATAAATAAATGTTTACATATCCTTTACAGCCTGTCTCTCTGGCTGAGGGGTTACAACACTTTCTCCGTAATCCCGTTTATCACGCAGAGTCTCGTAGCGGGAGAGAACTGAGAGCGGTTCGACCCCCGCTGGTGACTTGCGGGATACTGAGCCGGCCGCTCAGAAAGCAATGGCAAACTACTGGGCGTAATCTTGCCAAGAAATCAACAGACAGCTGAAAGATGCTGCTGTTGACAGCGATGTCCTGTAAAGGATATGCAAAAAAAAATAAATATATATATATCCTTTACAGGACATCGCTGTCAGCATCAGCATCTGTAAGCTGATTGTTGATTTCATTGGCAAGATTACGCTCAGTAGTTTGCCATTGCTTTCTGAGCGGCCGACTCACATACCCCGTAAGTTACCGACGCGGAGAGAACCACTGCTGATTCTCGCACACGTCACATTACTCACGAGAGTATACGGAATTACGGAGAAAGTCGGAAATGCCTAGGTCGGGGAGACCGGCTGGTGAAATCTACACTGATGTTTTTTGTTTGTTTGTCTTTTTGTCATAGCATATAATTCCCACTATTCTGCGCAGGCGATAGTTAGCGAATGCTTGTTGTCTTAAAGCAATTATTTTAGTTTTATTGTTCTGTCTACATGATTCTGACCTATAGTGGTACCGATTTAACATTGGAGTTAACATTTCTAAGTTTGGTGCTAAGCTTACTTCCCTTTGACTTCCACAGTGCTATGAAAGATCTTTTTAATTTTTATTTTAGTATCTCTATTTGTTCCCTCATTTTGTCCACATTGCTGCTCAAATAGGTGCACGCTTTCGCCTCTTCAAGTTAGGTTTTACCTCGAGATATGTGGTTGTTATTTGCTTGGTTTACTATCATTATTGTAAGGACCTAATCAACATGCATCCACTGTGGACGAACATTTACAGCGCAATCTGGTCTGATCAGTCACATTCACTACCGCCATGGGTTGTAGTTATTAACTTACTAGCTGACCCGGCCCGGCTTCGCCCAGGCCCTGGCGGAGATCTATCTACCTGTCTGTCTGTCTGTCTGTCCCGGCCCGGCTTCGCCCAGCTCCTGGTGCGGAGCATCTCATTTAATTCATATAAGTAGTCATATAAGCTCCCGTTCCCGACTATCTGTCTGTCTGTCTGTCTGTCTGTCTGTCTGTCTGTCTGTCTGTCTGTCTGTCTGTCTGTCTGACCCGGCCCGGCTTCACCCAGTCCCTGGTGGGGAGCATCTCATTTATTTAATTAATATAAGTAGTCATATAAGCTCCCGTTCCCTACTATCTGTCTGTCTGTCTGTCTGTCTGTCTGTCTGTCTGTCTGTCTATCTGTCTGTCCGACCCGGCCCGACTTCGCCCAGGCCCTGGTGGGGAGCATATCATTTAATTCATATAAGCTCCTCTTCCCGATCTATCTATCTATCTATCTATCTATCTATCTATCTATCTATCTATCTATCTATCTATCTATATCTCTGCCTGCCTGCCTGCCTGTCTGCCTGCCTGCCTGTCTGTCTGTCTGTCTGTTTATCTATCTATGTTCGGCCCGTTCCCGTTAAAAATATAGATAGAATAGAAGAATAGATAGATTGATAGTAGAAAATATGATTGGAAGAGATCTATCTAAAGTAAACTTACCAAGATATCACGAACAGCCAATAAATGGTGGGCGGTGGGTTGACTGCAGAGTACTGCAAAAGATATGCAACTAACTTTCTCTCACATAAAATTACTTTTTTTTTTTTAACAAACGAAAATCGCAGGCCCGTCCTACATTCTGCCCTTCTTCTCTATTTCCTCTCATACATTCTTTCATTCAACATCTCTTATGAAGCAATTCTTTGACAAAAAAAAATACCCAATGTGGGTGTAACGCGCCATACATATGAGAATGTTTAAAAAAAAAATTAATGTGCTGTTGAAGAAAAATAAAAAGATGAGTTAGAAAATTTTCATCACTATTTAAATAGATGCATTATTTTTATGAAAGCTATGAAAATGCCTTAAAGATTATATCATTATTTATTATAACTCATATGCCTGTAAATAACTGTAGACAAAGAGTTTATAAATCTTTGACAATGCAACAATCTATATATAAAATAATAGCAATGTTATTAAAGTTATGCCCCTTGAAATAACTTTTCTTATGTTAGGTCCCCTTGCTATACAGAAATGATAATGTAAATTTAAATTATTAAATTTTAGTAAGTAAATAGCTTTTAGTAAGTACAAAACTATGACAGTTGGTTGCACGGGAATGAAAAGAAAACATGTAGAAAATTTCATCTCAATCGGATGGACCGTTCGCGAACGCATAAAGAACAGACACACATACATACATACATTGCCTTTTAAAGTATAGATTATGCCTTATTTGAGGCACAATGTAACAAACTATCGTCTGTCAAGACGGCAAGGTGCCAATAGTAGCAGTAATCAACCAAATGAGAATCTATGTATGTGTGTATGTCTGTGTGGGGAGGGGGAGAGTGGATGGTTGGCTGACTGGTTGACTGGATGGATGGATGCATTGTATGTATGGATGTATGAATGTATGGATGGATGCATGTATATACGAGTAGGTAGGTAGGTAGGTAAGTAGGTGTGTATATGTGCGCGCGTGTGTGTATGTGTGCGTTGTCAGTCGCTACGCGCTGAGGGAGATACTGAGGAAGGTATCCGAGCACCAAAGGACTAATAGTTCGAAGCACAATGATGCTGATTTGTTGTTTTAACTATCTAAATGAGAATGTACATATGTGCGTGTGTGTGCATATATGTTTCCGACGTGTGCATGCATGTGTGTGTGCAATATTTATGTAGATATATGTGTATGTACGTACTTATTATGTACCCCTGGGAGTCTCCGTGGCGAAGTAGTCAAGCCGTCTGCCTCGGGCTCCGAAGGTTGTGGGTTCGATTCCGGGTCGCATCGCTTCGGTTTTTGAGTGCATTTTTCGGAGACTCCTGAAGGTCTTCGATGGAGCTACTGAGTTCGTGCTTTGTGCGACGCTTTCCGCGCTGCGGAAAGAGACTGAGCCATATGGGATAAAAGCCCCGGTGCAATGAAGTCGACCCTGTCGACTCTTAAGTGACTTTTATGTATGTACCTAACAAGCCAATAATGACTGCATTTCATGTGCATCTTATCACATTTATGCCATTTGATTAATTACAAATTCTGTTTGCTTCTACAGATCCGGTTAGACCTATCTAGGAACAACGAAATCGTGAGCAGTGTTTTCTCTCCTTCTCTTCTACCCCCCCCCCCCCCCCCCCCCCGGTATTTATTTACTGTGTACTGAACGAACATTCGCGTGCTGCGTTGCCTCAACAAAGACAACTCGACGAGAAACTAACGGTAACGGTAGTTGTGGGGTTCTTAGCCAGCCGCTGTCTGCGAGGGAAGCGATTTTAATTTTTTTTTGTTTTCTCCATATTTGTAACGCTTACTGCCGCTTGTGGTCGGCAGACGGCCGTACAGGTAATTAAAGAGAAAGTTCAACAGCAACAATAAGGAAGGGAAATACATTTTAAATGTGTAAGAGAGCCGTGTTTTTCGCCGCTCATAAACAGCGTGCGTGTATGTGTGATCATCTGCGGTTAGAGCGCGGGATGCTGCATAGTCTAGTAGCAACTATTGATCCTGTTTCTATCAAAAGCAGCGGGACTCGCTTGTGAGCTACGCGAGACGACAGTAGTGAGTACTGACTACATGCAGGAGATGGTCGAAGGAATTCCTCGGAAGCAGTGTTATTGTGTTAGGCATGTGAAATTAAATTTCCTATACCACATCCCAATGGTGGCCACCATTCGGAACAGCTTCGGAGATGGAAAGCAGTTTTCTGTATGAAAGATTTGCAACGATCAACAATGAGCTCTGTATGTCTGACTACAAAAATAGTGGATTGCGCACACTATACTCACTGTTATTTCCATTCATGCAGCAATGAGAGGCAATATGGCGAGCTGCTTCGTATGTTTTATAGTTTGTATTGTGTTTGAGTATTGTACGAATTCATCGGCACTGGCATATTTTGGTTTTCAAGGGAAATCGATGGTAGCAGAACTTGCCGAGGTAGGCATTTTGTCGCAACGCTATCCCCGCCAGGCTTCAGTGACAACAAAATACGACGACATTTTAAAAAGCAAGCCTGTACCAGAGAACGCCAACTCAATTAAAGTGTTGTATGATTTCAATTCTTTAAGTTTTCAGAATTATGCGGCATCGTCGTACCGTTTTACTGTGGTTTTAACACCCGACAGTGTGCCGCTTGTGGGTAATTTGTTTACTGTTGACGGCAGCAGACAGCTTCGCATCAACTCATCATTATCCAACACGGAAAGGAAAAAGTTCTTTGATTATGAACAATATCCCATCATTGTCGTCATTGCCGAAGCCACTCGGGATTCAGATACAAAAGGATTATGTAAGTACTTTTGTCCATGGTTGTTTTTCTCACTCTTTCTTTGAAGGAAGACTTTATTAGCAAACATTTTCTAATAATGTACGGACATTATTCGCAAACGGCTGGTCACGTGACGTTTACTACCGCGTCGATTGGCTTAACAAGACTACTATTCTCCCTTCTTGTCTGTCTTTTGTTTGCAAGTTCTTTTTATTCAAACCCCACTTTCTGTTTGAACTTCAACTACATACATGTTAGTTTATTCCATAAAACTATAATGTTCACATCCTAATGAATGCCTAGATACGGTACTTACTTCTTAACGTTGAATTTGCCTACGCACGAGATGAAAGTACCTGTAGATGACGAAAACTCTACCTGCAAAGAAAGAGGTTGACATGATTTAGTTGAGAATCTAAGCTTCATTGGAAGATGAAAAGAAGGGAAAGAATATTATTTGTCGTTTTTACTTTGTGTTATATTGTCCATCAACTCTAAGATTACACCTGTCATCTATTTGTGTTCGGATTCTTTTCAGTAATATACATAGATGTCCTTCTTTTGAATTTCCCTTTGTTCGCCTATGCTTTGCGTCTATTTCTAAAAATAGAAAAAAAAATTGCTGGTGGGGAGTCGAACCCCAGTTTCCCGCGGGGCCGGCCAAAATACTAACCACTACACTACAAGGACACAATGATGTTACCATCAAACATTCATAATGTAGTCAAACGTAGGTCACGTGACGAGCCGTTTGCAAATATGTCACATGACCAGCCTTTGCTAATGGATCACGTGACCAGCCGTTTGGGAATAATGTCCCTACATTATTAGCAAATGTTTGCTTATAATCACTTCATTCTTTGAAACATTCTATCCCAAGCAAATCACCATATCATAAAGCAAAAGAAAGAAAAGGACCCACTTGTTTTTACCCCATTAGCTATAATATATATGTACCATGAAGCGAATTGTGTATTTGGTTTCAGTCTCATATTTTCACACCAGTCAGCCTTAGGTATGTGAGGTCAATATCTTACCTCCTTTGTCCTTGTATCCATTTAAAGCTTGGTCAACCAGGAAGCCTGGGTCAAGGAAAAAGATACCTCTTTGAAGGGAATTCAAACTTATGACCACTGGGATGGCAGGCAAGCAAAGTCACCAAATATTTATCTCAATGCCTAAAACATATTCACTTTTTTATTGCAGGCAGTTGTAACTTTACAGTAATGGCTTTATGGCTCAAAGGAGTTAAGTTGCCCAAACTAGAAAGAGTTATATAATTAACTGATATAGACCGAACTAAAGTGGCACCAAGGGGAGATTAACTCATTCAGTAACAGAAGTAACAACTAGGAGAGGTGGTTATATAATACAACATGTCTGCTACCATATTAACAACTTTTAGGTCATAACTATGACACACCCCTACTTCTCATTTTCGGACATCCGTTTTTTTGTGGCCCAAACTTACTTTTGCTGTGAGAATTTGATATGTATCACATTTTTAGGCCTCAGTGCATGGAGAAGATGGCCAGTCTTTTCTCTCTCTAGATAGACATAGATTACAAATGTGCTGTCATTTCTGCAGTGATCCATCATTGGATAGATTACATATATGCTGCCGTGTTCAGCAGTGATCCATCAATGGATAGATTCCAAACGCATTACAGTGTTCAATAGTGATCCATCTATAGATGACTCATATACATTACTATGTTCTTAGTGAGCCGTACACAGATAGATTATATTTGCCCAACTGTGTTCAATAGTGATCCATATGTAGATAGATTACATATACCCTACTGTGTTCAATGGTGAGCCATCAATAGATAGATTACATAAGCATTACCATGTTCAACAGTGAGCCATCAATAGATAGATTACATAAACATTACCACATTCAGCAGTGAGACATCAATAGATAGATTACATATGTACAGCTATCTTCAGCACTAATCCTTCCTTGAAATCCAGCTGAGCATTTCCATTCTGGCCTCACACCCTACAGGAAAACCCACTAGTGTATAAGTCATCATTCTATAGTGTATAAGTCATCATTCTATCTATGTCCTCTATAGGGAATTCTTACCATGGCTGGTCACCCATGTGTAGTTTGTAACCTGGACAAGAACATATCTGGACCCCTTTGAGTCCAAAATTGCATTTCCTTGTATTAATAGAAGTATGCCTTGTCTTCTTCCCACCCCTGCCTCTGCCACAACAATTCTCCTGCTTTCTTTCTGAACGTGATCTAATGTGTGACACTGCAGCTGAGATAATGTGCTTATTCCCCGGCCCTAATCAATCACGTGAGCTGTAGCAGTGCAGTGGCTAGCACGTCTCCTGGCCGGGTCACATGTGTTATAATCCCCATTGGGGCAAGGTTGTTTTTTCTTTTATTGACCTGGGTTCTTAGGTCAGGCCAACCTAAAATTTTAATAAAGTAAAAATTAAAGGACCCTTTTTTCATGCTTTCAGGGGCATTGGGTATATGGTGCTGACCCTGTTAAGCTGCCTTTACTTCCCAGAACATTTACTGGCACCCATTTTAGAATGGATAACCAGGGAGCGCAGTCTGTTAAAACACATTCTCTGCTTCAAAGGGGATTCGAATGCATGACCACCAGACTGGTGGACAAGCATCTAGCTACTGACCTACCACACTCTTCCTGCCCTTCCCCCTCTCTTCCTCCCCAGTCTAAAATGAGTACCAGGAAATGGGACAGCCAGCTTAGTACTGAGTACATCACCCATCAGGTGCCTGTTGATCTAATACAGTGCTGACCTGATAAGGCGAACTCACCTGGGACCCACAAAATAATTCTTCTTATCAGAAATTCCTCTTGTAAGAGTTCAAGCATATAATAATGCATTTACAACGTGCAATACAATATTGTTCTTCACAACAGAAATCTACCACCTCCGAGATCGCCTGAAGCGGTTTGCACTGTAATATGGTGCTAGCGTCATTTACCCAGAATGCCTCATGGTGTGAACATGGTTTTTATTTTTACTTTTTAAAAACAAACGACGAGGGGACAGAGCATGCTTGGGAATGTCCTGAGTTGCAGTGATGTCGGTTCTTAGCTCAACTTAACTCAACTCAATTTATTTTTACTTAATATAATCAATCTCAAACATGCAGAGGTTAACGCGCTCATCTATGATCACTCAGATAGCCCCGAAGTGCTCATCTATACAGATGGATCTGTTGTAAAGCAGCAGAGAAGTGCGTGGGCATTTACAGCCCGTTCAGCGGGCCGAACCGTTCAAGAATCCAGTGGTGCCCACTCTATGACCACGAGCAGCATGACGATGGAGGTGATGGCAGTTACACAGGCTTTCATATGGCTGGAATCACAGCATTATACCAACGTGTGTGTACTAAGTGATTCAATGAGCATGATTCAGAAGGTCGAAGCTGGATCTGTACGTAGACAGTGGACTGAGTCGCTGCGGAAGTCTGTTGTCCGCAAAGTCACCTTCATCTTCGTCCCGGGACATGCGGGAGTCGAGGGAAATGAACGAGCTGATAAATTGGCTGGCTCTGCACCCCCTGTAGATGGCCAGCCCATGGATCGTGCCGATGTTATTAACGCCCTTAAAGATATGGCGAGAACAGAGGATTTTGACGCCAGTGATTCCACATCGCTTTCCAGGATGAAAGACCTGGGAGTAAGAATCGGCACAGCCAGACGCGAGAGGTACATCGGGAAAACAAAGCGCCTCGTCAACCAACACAGAACTGGCACTATTAGCCACCGGACGCTGATGCATATGCTGGGGGGAGGATCTGAGCACCTATGGACATGTCCGGAGTGCAACGAAGATACCCCAACTGATAACTAACTAACTAACAAATCTCAAACATGACTAAATGACTATACAAGAACACAAGTGGTCTCTGCTCTGTGTACAACTACCATATTTTTGTGTACAACTACCATATTTTTGTGTACAACTACCATATTTTTCAGTGCAGCTAAGGTACATTTGCATCTATATATAATGTGATCAGTCTGGTACTTGAATGAAAAACTATAATTGAATGTCACTTCAAAGCATTTAACTCTTTCAGTTCTAGACCGTTGCTACATTAACCTGCTGTGTTCTGGTCATTACATCAACACATCCTGACCTAGACCATTGTTGCCTGTTCTCATTTTGCCCCAGACAGATTCTGTGTCAACATGTGTTGGTCTTTGAGTCCATATGTTTATTCCTGCAGAGGGACAACTGTCTAGTGTAGAAGAGTTGAGAAATGTATATGGTTGTGAAGTAACCAACAAGCATTTGGTGTGTTATTTGGTTTTAAAGAGTTAATTTTATTTCCCGTGTACCAAACAGTTGCTACTGAACCTCAGCCCAATATCATCTTCGTTATCATGTGCCATGCTAGTCATCAGGGCTGAGGATTAATAAACCAACACAGAACTGGTGTCATCAGTCGCTACACGCTGCGGGATTTACTGAGGAGGGGATCCGAGCACTTATGGACGAATGTTTTGATGTGCATGAGGATGATCTATCGACTAACTAACTAGTCTGCATAGCTGAATGTATAAGAGGACTTGTTCTTAAACATCTGGTGTGTTGATGCCGAGGTAGCGGATTCAACCCCTACACCGGTCACTTGGACTAAAATGTTGACTTCTCGTCCTTGACTTGGAGACATAAATTACAAGTACCTCAGAAGTCAGAGTGGGTTTGAATGATACCGAGGGACACTGGTAATAGGGAAAGCTAATTCACATGCAAAAATCAGCCCAGTGCACTAGAAGTAGTAGCACATTTATTTACTATGCTTGAGTTCAAAGTGAGCAATGCAAAAAAAATAATGTGCCATGTCGTAAGCATTGAAGGTCATGCTTTGCCATCTCACACCACCACCTGAGCCTTGGATCAGGTCTGTGTTTTTTATCCTAATTAGGACAAGCCACCCGAATATTGATCCCTTTGTCTTCCCCTTCCTCTGTTCACATCAGTTTACCAACTGTCACTAAGTTTTCAAGTTTAAATCTACTCATAATGTTCCCAGAAAATCATCACTGTCTACCAAACTTTTTGGTCATTTTATGGTTTTCATTTTCCTCATGAAGTTTTTTTTTAATGATTTTCATTTGCTCTTAAAGTATTATCTTGTTTTGTTTTTCTGTCCGTCTGTGGTATTCTTTGTATTTCCCTCAAAGACCACCTTCCCATTGTCATTAGATGTTTCTCAGCTTGTCTGCTTACTGTCCATGTTTCATAGGCATACAACATTGTAGGTTTCATATAGCACTTCAAAACTCTTTCTCACTACAGTTTTGTCAGTTTTATGTTTTATTGGTGGGCATGTATTTCCATATTGTAAAAGTCTGCCTTTGCCATCACATTCTATAGTCTTAGTGCTTTCTGACCCAAACATTGATTACTTTACAGTAACAAGTGCGTAGAACAGAAAGAATTAAGAAAAGTATGTTATGTCCAGAGAAATTAATAAACTCATTCTCTGTACTGCATTCCTTACTACAGAATGAGTTAACTGTCCAAACCTGTCAATGATCTGCTCTTTCATTTAACCATTATGGAGGTCTGCTTTGATGATTCAGATATTTTAAGTGCCATGGGACTATTAATTGTCTTAAACAACTTCCCGTATCTGCCATGGGCTTATATGTCGCTTATATGTTGTCATTGCAAAATGTTGTCTCAGTTAAAATATAGTTTTCCCTAAGCAACCTGCTTGAATTTGGTATATAATACAACATGTCTGCTACCATAACAGCAACTTTTAGGTCAAACTATGACCCACCCCTACTTCCCATTTTCTGCCATCCATTTTTGTTTGGTCCAAACCTACTTTTTATTGGATACTGAATCTGTTAAGAACATCACATCACATCACATCACATCACATCACATCACATCACATCACACGGCTGTCATGGTTTGGTTGAGGACCTTTGCCCCAATAGCGGATACAGAACAGAAGAAGATCTTCACAAAGGTCTTGTTAGGGTTGACCTTAGACCACTGAGATATAGTTTTTAATATCTCTTGCATAATTGGACACCATTATATGCCCAACCAGAACCAGCTCGGTATAGAAGTATATCACCAGCAATCATGAGATACAACCAAGTCCTGTCACTGTAGCTGGACCACTCATGTTGTGTATAACTTGACCAGTACTGGAGATAGTCAAGTCTTGATTACAGAAATTATGCATCTCTGATGCATAAAATATGAAATGGTGACACAGGAAGATATATAAATATAAATCTTTGGCTCTAAAAGCAAATGGCAACATGTCTGGCGCATGGGAAAATTATTATGGCATGAAATTATGTCATAAAATACAATTATTTCTGGCCACCATTTCTGAAAAAGGGTTATTGATCCAAATAATCCATGCTGTTTACATGATCTAAAATACAAAGAGAATAATGGTCCCCTTGTGGTGGTAGAATGCTGGAGATATGTTGCAGCCAACATTTGATTTGACAATATCTACTTATGTAATCTAAGCTTTTACAGATAATAAGCCAATGTTTGTTGTTTCTGAGTGTTAACTATGTAGAAATATATAGCAATGAATATTATATTTTAAAATTAGACTATTAATGAATTGCTACAATTAGTTAGTTAGTTAGTTAGTAGCAGTTCCAACTTCACAGCAACAGGTCGTCCCCATTATGCTCCGTTCCTGTGCCAGTGAATATCACACAAAACGCTCCCCACTGCCCAGTGTGAAAAGTGGAAAAGACAGGAGTCTCGACAAACAACAGTCTGCACAGATACACTGTGCATAATGCCGCCGCCAGAATGTCAACACAATAGTCCCCCACAAATCACCCAGTTCATTTCTGATGGAATCGGCAGTCATTTTCCCCATTTGGATGTTTCCTAGATGTTCACCCACACAGTCCACAAAATACAGTTCATCGTCGATGGCAGTGGCAGTCAACCAGAAGCCCAGCAGCCACGCATTTCTGCATAAGGCAAAAACCGGTCAACTCTGGGACATAGCCATCTGCCATCATTCCAAACATGCAGTCACGTTCCAAAAACCTCGGGTAGATTCAAAAGCACTTCACACAAAACTCACAGCTCACAGTGTCGCGCCACGCACTCACTCAGTAGCAGGGCGACGGAACCATCAAGCCTCCTTAGTCGCCTCTTACGACATGCATGGTAGGCTGCAGTGTTGCTATTCTTTGCTTCCCTTTTGGGCCCCGGCAACACACGGGAGGAATTGCTACAATTGTATAGTTGAATGACAGAGATGAACTTTCTCACTTATCTGACGGCTCATTATGTATGTTCAATAAATATTTTATTTTGAAGTCTTGCGGATGGATTGCTCCAATGATGGACAGTCTCAGTTGGAGATCTTTCATATTATTTTGGTCCACTTATTTGTTATAAATCCTTAGACACTTGGTCTGGATGGAAGTTATTTTAGTGTAGGAGAGAGAGAGAACGAACGAACGAGAGAGACACACACACACAGAGAGACACACACACATGCGCATGCACCAAAAAAAAAAACACACATGCACACACACACACATGCACATGCACACACACACACCGAGAGAGAGAGAGAGAGAGAGAGAGAGAGAGAGAGAGAGAGAGAGAGAGAGAGAGAGATGTGAGAGTATGTTAATTTGAGTTTTATTATTCCATCCACAGATAAAAAGCTTATCAAGCTTTCAATTCCTCTGGTTGATGTTAACGATGAAATGCCAGTTATCAGAAATCAGCCTTACCCATACCTGGCTGCAATCCCTCAGGAGCCAGAACCAGGCCACACCGTGTACGTTCTCCTAGCGGAAGATCCTGATACAGATTCAGATTTAGAGTATGCCATTCCAGATGAAGCTGGTAATTGAATATTCTCTAATGAGAAACATGTAGTTTTACAAACAATAAGTAGTGAAATGGTGAACAACCAAACAATCTTTATTTTCAAAGGGTCAAGATTTGGGCACACAAGCCCTTCTAACATTCTGTCCTTCTTATCTTTCTCCTTTCATACATTATTTCATTCATACATTGTTTCATTCATACATCACTTGTCAGGCAAATCTTAGATAACAAGAACAATAACTATATTTGCATTATAAATGCATAGGAAATGTGTAAACATCATTACTACAAAAACTGGGGTTGAAGGAAACATGCCTGAATAAGATCAAATCTGACATTTAAGGTATTTTGGTTATATAAAGAGACATAGCTTCTTGTTAAAGAATTTACCCGAGGGAAAGTGAATGAAAAGCTTGTAAAAAGAAAACTTTAGGTTCGGAATCAACATCACTGCACTCAGGACACTCCCACAGGTGCTTTATTCCCCTCTTCAGTAGCAACTAAAGAGTTCTAATGCTCCAGGTACTAGTAGCAGCCTGATTAAAAGTTTGCCTGTCCTTTCCTATTCTCATTGAGTGTTACAAAACCCTCTGCTCACTCCCTCTAGGTATGGGAAATCTGTCTATTCTGCCACATTGTCCACACAGTTCCAGAGAGCCTTCACCCCATCATCCTTATCATAAAGTAGATCAGTAACTAGAGGAGCAGCAATAGCCAGTCTGTCAGCCTGTTCATTGCCCAGCACGCTTCCATGCCCTGCATGGGGGTTGCATGGTCTCGAGGTATGGTGTCCGCCTCGAGTGCTGGAGGTTCCGGGTTCAGGCCACTGTGAGGACCGGGATTTTTTTCATGAGGACTTCTAGTAATAAAATGTCCCCTGGTCTCTGAGTAGTGAGATCGGACACCTGTGTATATTGTTGTGGACATAATAAATCCCTTGGCAGTTGGAAATCGAAAAAAAGAGTAGCCTAACGGCGCTGCCCAGGCAAAATTTTGAGTTAAAAATCTACCCAAAGTATTTCAGGATCCTCTCCAGTGCTATGGAGTTCGTGCACTGAGCTGAGTGTCTCCAGACTCCGGTTTGAGTTAGGAGGAGAACGGAGCACTTATGGGTTACACCCGTGTGCCGTGATGTTGATTCATTGACTAAATTAAAACTGAAACTAAAACTTCCATGCCCTGAGCAGAAAATCCATTAACACCTCCTGACCTGCTTCCTACCAAGCAACATGAGCCACTCTACATAGAATGTACCACTTTCTGTTCTCCAAAGCATAGGCCTACTTAGCAAATCCATTACAAACACAATATGTTTGGCTTTATTATCTTCCAACTGTCAAAAGGCAGTTGAGAAAGACGGTGTTACATGTGGGTGGACAACAAGAAATTATGGACAGAGATGAGTGCACCATGAAGAAGAAGAAGAAGAAGAAGAAGAAGAACAACAACAACAACAACAAAACAACAACAACAACAACAAAAGGTGTTGGAGACTCATTCCAGCCAATTTTGTTTTTTATTTGGGCGCCTACTCTCTTTGAACTCAAGTGATGTCCATATACACTACTTCTAGTAGTGCTGAACTGAATTTTGTGTTTGGGTTAACTTTCTATATTAACAGTGTCCTTCACCATCAGGTAAACCCATTCCAACTTCAGAGGCACTTGTATTTTACATCCCCAAGTCAAGCACATTAGATCAACATTTTAATCCAACTGTCCGGTGTAGGGGTTGAACCCCTTACCTCAGCATCAGCACACCAGATGTTTAAGAACACACGTTCTTATCCATTTGGCCATGCTGGCCTTTGAACTTTCATTTCAGATGTGGCAGTTGATAATGGTCTTCTTCACTACTTGTGTGCTTTCACTGCTGCCAAAAATATCTATTGAGAAACTCTTTGAGGCCACCAGACAGCTCTTAAACAAATTGCCAAGTATTGATAGGCGCTCATTAAAGTAGAAGAAAGAAGTAGAAATTACACACTTTTCTAATCTCTACTTCTTTCTTCCACCTCTATGAGTGCCGATAAATACGTGTGAATTTGTTTATGAGCATTTAGTGTTGCCATGATTTTAATTAGGAACTAAGTTGTTATCCCTCATCCAAATTTGTTATTACCAGTGAATGTTTGTAAATAACTGTTATCATTGTGATATCACAACTGTTCACTCAAATGTGGGATTCAGATAATAAGCATAGCCTACGATGGGTAGCGTTGTGATGTTCTGTTGTGATAATTTGGTGTGTCCAGTGTGTGCCGCGTGGTTACACACCCGCTTCACACGCGTGATCCGGGACTGTTTCCGGATCCGGTCAGGGATATGCACTACTGATGAGCTCAAACGAGGGCGAAACTCGAGTATAGTGCTTCCATATTGACGTGGATAGGCCTTAGGTTCATACCAGAATGTGATCGGCGTTGCCAGTAGTGGGTTGTGCTCAATATTTAAATTCAGATAAATGTCAATAACATGAAAAAGATGTTTTACTTCAACATCAGAGATATATATAAAATATTATATTTGACTTCAGAATGTAAGAAACCATTTAAAGTATGTATTTCACTTCATCAACATGTTGTGATGAGAAGTAAATTGAAAAACTTAATGACAGGTTAGATTGATAGAAAAAGAACAAGGGGAAGGCAAAGAGATAAATATCTGCACAGTTTAGCCACATGCCATAATCGAGGCAAGAACACAGACCTGATCCAGGACTCTGGTGATCGTGTGAGTTAGTGAACCATGACTGCCAAGGCTTATTAGCGTAGCACATCATGATGATGGTTTGACACATGATGATGGTGGTTTGACACATGGTGTTGATTGTCTGACACATAGTGATGGTGGTTTGACACATGATGATGGTGGTTTGACACATGATGATGGTAGTTTGACATATGATGATTATGGTTTGACACATGATGGTGGTGGTTTGACACATGATGATGATGGTTTGACACATGATGATGGTGGTTTGACACATGATGATGGTGGTTTGACACATGGTGTTGATTGTCTGACACATAGTGATGATGGTTTGACACATGATGATGATGGTATTACACATGATGATGATGGTTTGACACATGATGATGATGGTTTGACACATAGTGATGGTGGTTTGACACATGATGATGGTGGTTTGACACATAGTGATGATGGTTTGACACATGATGATGGTGGTTTGACACATGATAATGGTTTGACACATGATGATGATGGTTTGACACATGATGATGATGGTTTGACACATGATGGTGATGGTTTGACACATGATGATGGTTTGACACATGATGATGGTGGTTTGACACATGATGATGGTGGTTTGATATATGATGATGATGGTTTGACACATGATGATGATGGTTTGACACATGATGATGATGGTTTGACACATGATGATGGTGGTTTGACACATGATAATGATGGTTTGACACATGATGATGGTGGTTTGACACATAGTGATGATGGTTTGACACATGATGATGATGGTTTGACACATGATGATGGTTTGACACATGATGATGATGGTTTGACACATGATGATCGTTTGACACATGATGATGATTGTTTGACACATGATGATGATGGTTTGACACATGATGATGGTTTGACACATGTTGATGGTTTGACACATGATGATTGTTTGACACATGATGATGATTGACACATGATGATGATGGTTTGACACATGATGATGGTTTGACACATGATGATGGTTTGACACATGATGATGATTGTTTGACACATGGTTATGATTGTTTGACACGTGATGATGATGGTTTGACACATGATGATGGTGGTTTGACATATGATGATGATTGTTTGACACATAGTGATGATGGTTTCACTTCAGAATTTGAGAAAACCATTATAAATTTGTAATATACATTTGATTTAAGGAAAAGTATATTTATATTTCAGAAAAATATTAAAAGAAAGTAGTTTGGCTGAAAATTTG
This sequence comes from Cepaea hortensis, assembly GCA_963921405.1. Classification (NCBI taxonomy): domain Eukaryota; kingdom Metazoa; phylum Mollusca; class Gastropoda; order Stylommatophora; family Helicidae; genus Cepaea; species Cepaea hortensis. The sequence continues at coordinate 46,471,139 of OY992889.1, read as the reverse complement.
AGAAAAGCTCAAAAACTGAATGTATAAGGATGTTTTCATTCATGGAATAATTATGAATATTTTTTCAGGGGCTGATGTGAAAGACTTCTTTACTGTGAAGCAGGTGGAAGACGGTGCAGGAGGTGACAGAATCGTCGAAGGACAAATAAAAATACCTAAACGTATCAGATTCATCTTGGGAAGCAGTTACCTAATTCCGGTAGTTTCTTGTTGCACAGATAATATTTGATTTGTTATTTGCTGTTGAGCAGTTTTTAATATCTGTCTTAGCACATTCTGTGATGTTAATTGGAAATACAATTTATGTGTACCATCAAACCAAGAACAAAATTATTTATCAACCTAAAATCACAATCGAAAAAGAAGAAATTTAAAATGTCACATACTTTGAACACCTTGAAAATGCATGAAAGAATTATACAGTGCAAACCGCTTAAGGTGATCTCGGATGTGGGGAATTTCTATTGTGAAGAACAATATTGTATTGTATGTTGTAAATGCATTACTTATGCTTGAACTCTTATAAGAGAAATTTCTGATAAGAAGAACTTGGGTCCCTGGTGAGTTCACCTTATCAGGTCTGCACTGTATTAGCAACGGATCGAGAATCTTGTCAGCGGCTGTGATGAGAGTGACATTCTGCAAAGGACCTGATATATGATGATGATGACTAGACCAAGAAACAGTTTTAGAGATTCATTGCTCCTCACCTTCACTTTGGAGACATCTTATGACTGATTTAACAAAGAAAAGTATGCACTTTATTTTAATTTTCAGCAGATTCAAACACATCTCAGTGCTTCATGTTGTATTCTACACTTCCACCCCCCTTTTCTGATCAAGAGGTTAACAAATTATAACTCAACAATTTAAGATAAACAAAGATATAATTAAAAAATTAAAAAAGGCTTTACTCAAGTGTTTAGGAAAACCTGATGTGTCAAAGTCAAAGTAATCAATTAAAGTAATATTTTGATTTCAAACAAGACAAACAAAGTAATATTTTGATTTTGAACAAAACACACAAAGTAATATTTTGATTTCGAACAAACAACACAAAGTAATATTTTGATTTTGAACAAAACACATAAAGTAATATTTTGATTTTGAATAAAACACAAAGTAATATTTTGATTTCGAACAAGACACAACAGACTGAAATATCTGTATCATAGGATGATCTCAAATCTGTGTATGTATGGCAATGGTCTCATAATGCCCTACTTACAGTAATAAAGGTAAACAAGTATAGCATCAGCCCACTTCCTTCGACCAAAACATGACTGGGCATGTCAAAAATGTTCACTGCAAGAGGATTGACTTCATTGTGCTGTGTTGTACTCCATCTGGCTTCGTCTGTCTGCAAAATAACAAGCTGTCTGCTGAAAGCATGGCATAAAGCTCAAACTCTGTAGCTCCAGCGATGAGCTCCAGAGATCGTAGGAAAAATTGCATTCGTCTGAACGATACAGTCAGAAAGCAAAAACATGACCTTCAGAGCTTGAGGCAGACAGCTTGATTACTTTGGCATGGAGATCCCGAACGGTAAAGAATGTAAACAAATATGGCATCACCCCACATTCAACCAGAATCTCTATGGGATGTCAGGAAGCTGGAACTAGCAACTGCTGTATTCAAGTTCTTACTGTGGAACTGAGTGTCAGTGAGAAAGAAGAGGAAGAATAATGAAACCCTGTGTAGTCATATTTTCAATGGAAGCTTTAAATTGATTAGATAAATTAGGCATGGATTGTCCAGATTTCTTAGACACTTTATGATGAGACAGAAGCTGGAAAACTTAGTCACAGCTGGCAAAATTGGTAAGAAAGAGGAAGGTGAAGAGATAAATAGCTGGATAATTTAGCACATGGCATAATTATGACAACACACCGAACTGATTCAAAACTTTGGTGATCATCCATCCATCCATCATGTGCCATGCCGGTAAGCGTTCTGCCATCTCACTCGATCACCAGAGTCGTGGATCAGCTCCGTGTTTCTGTCTTGACCATGCCACAAGGCCAAGCCATCCAGGTACTTGCTTCTAGGTCTTCCTCTTGGTCTGTTCCCCTCGATCTTACCAGTTGTCACCAAGTTCTCCAATCCATTTCTTCTCATAACATGCCCAAAAAATTTTGACTGTCTACATCTAATTTCTCTAATCAATTTACAATCTTCATTTGTTTCTTGAAGGACTTGTTCATTGGTCTTTCTGGCTGTCCATGGTATTCTTTGCATTTTCCTCAGAAACCACATCTCTACAGCCATCAGATGTTTTTCAGCCTGAGCATGGTGATCATGGGAGATGGCAAACCTTGAATTTCCATGCTTATTGGCACCGCAAGGTACAAGAGGAACATGATGAGATGATGAGATTGGCAAGGCACATGTTGCTGGTGACCCCAAACACTGTATTCTTCCAGAAAATTTGCCAACCTAACTCTTTGAATTTCTGAAGGCCACAGTATCTGCATTCATCAACCAACCAACCCTAATTCTTTGAATTTTTTACAGTCACAGTACCTGCCCATGGGCAGCAGTAATGACAACGAGAAAATCGCAAGTGTATTACTTTCACAATAATCTCAGAACAGTCATAACATCAGATGGGAAATGCCTTGAAGAGATTAGAACAAGAATAGCCATTGTGAAGGTAGCATTTGGCAAGATGAAAAACATACTGACCAATAAAAAGACATCAATTGAAATGAGAAAAAGAGTGTTCAAGTGCTACATTGAACCTTACTTTTGTATGGATGTGAAGCGTGGACAATGAGCAGACAAGCTGAGAAACAGCTGATGGCTGAGGAAATGTGGTTTTTGAGGAAAATGCTAAGAATACCATGGACAGACAGAAAAACCAATGAACAAGTCCTTCAAGAAACAAATGAAGATCGTAAACTGATTAGAGACATTAGACATAGACAGCCAAACATTTTGGGCATATTATGAGAAGAAATTAATTGGAGAACTTGGTGACAACTGGCAAGATCAAAGGGAAGAGACTAAGGGGAAGACAGATAAGTAAATACCTGGATGGCTTGGCCACGTGGCATGGTCAAGACAGAAACATGGAGCTGATCCACGACTCTGGTGATCGAATGAGATGGCGGAACATGACCACCCATGCTTATCGGCATGGCACATGATGGATGGATGATGGATGGTGTCTTAGTGAAGGCTGGCTACAGTGGAACTCCATCACTGTCTGTTGCTCTTGTAGTACACTTGTGAGACTACTTTTTGTCATCTCTCATTTTATCCTTCCATTCATTGTCTGTCTCATGCTCTGACACTGCATTGTTTATCCATCTCTTGATGTTATTCTCCCATTCATTGTCTATCTCATGCTATGACACTGCATTGTTTATCCATCTCTTGATGTTGTCCTCTCTTTTGATGTCTGTATCTTGCTCGCCCTGACACTATATTGCCACATTGTTTATCCATCTCTTGATGTTGTCCTCTCTTTTGATGTCTGCATCTTGCTCGCCCTGACACTATATTGCCACATTGTTTATCCATCTCTTGATGTTGTCCTCTCTTTCGATGTCTGTATCTTGCTCGCCCTGACACTATATTGCCACATTGTTTATCCATCTCTTGATGTTGTCCTCTATTTCGATGTCTGTATCTTGCTCGCCCTGACACTGTATTGCCACATTGTTTATCCATCTCTTGATGTGAGACTGCTGTTCACTCATCTTTTGATGTTATCTTCCAACTTAATGTCTGCCTCTGGAGCCTTCACCTGCTCCTCTATTGCGATTGTGATCAGAGTTTATTCTTGTGTGTCACTAGGCTGCAGAAGGGAAGCAAGAAATGTATAGATTACCAACTGCATTGTGACACTATCGTAATTTAGAGGCATGTGCACTCACCTGCCGAGTAGTCATGGGATGAAATTTCACACAAAGCAAAGATTTTTTATATGAATGCACCTCTCCGGATTCAGCCCAGCCTCATTAAAATGGGTGCCATACAATTTTCTGGAAATTTCAATAAAGACATGTGCTCGTCACATACCCATTGAGTGCCAATTGTTCCAATAATATTGGCATACCAACATATCGCCAATATGCCAAGTGGCAAGGAAACAGGGTTTTAGCATAACTTTAACCACCAAATAGATGGTATTAGGCAACTAGTCAGGTTTAGGCTGGCTACCATTTGCCATAATAGTTTCAGCTCCAAAATGCAATTATTCATGACCATGTCTTCAGGCGAATGACTTGGCATGAATATTTTGAGGCATAACGTTAATGGTGTCATGAAAGCAGCGTTTAAGTCCTCATTTGAAGATTAGGAGGAGAAGGATGATAAGGAAGAATAGAAGGAGAGGATGAAGAAGAAAAGAAAAAAAAACAGCTCTTAATGTTAATTATTTTTTAATTAATGATGAAAAAACTACATTTATTAATAATAAATGAACTGTATTATTGAACAAACTATATTGTTCAGGTCACAGTTAGAGACAGGAAACAGTCAGTGAGCCAGGTGGTGACTGTTGAAGTGAACGTGACCGTTGGACCGCGAGCACCACAGTTCTTTCAGCAGAAATACGAGGGCTGGATCTATGAGACCAAGAATACAAATACTCCGTAAGTGGCAACAAACCAGGTTTCAGATTTTCTTATGTTAACACTTACAAAATTCTTGTGCTATACTGGCAAATCTCATTGATTCAGTTATATCTGGAAAAAAATAGGGTTAAAAGGCAAGAGAAATTTACTTCATTTTTAATCTATATAGCTCGGGTCTCTTTCCACAGTGTGGCCTGCCAAAAGCATTGCAAAAAACTGAACTCCGTTGCTCCAGCGATGGTCCCCAGGGGTCTCTGAGAAAATTGTACTTGTGAACTGAATGTCGTATCCTGGAATTGAACCCACAACCTTTAAAGCCTGAAGCAGGTGGTGTAACCACTGCACCATGGAGAATCTTCAGTTGCATCTAATTACCTTCAGATAAGCAACACAATCAAAATGAGAACTTTAAATATGATATCAATCAAGCATGTTCTATCTTCACAATGAAGGTTGGCTGCAATGGATATCCAACACTGTCTGTCTCTTGCCCTGACTGTACATTCTGTCAGATTGATGTTTGTCCATCTCTTGATGTTATCTTCCCACGTGTATTGTTGCCTACCTCTAGCTTGCTTGCCTTTAGCCTTGCCCTCCTGTATGGTTTTTATGAGAGTGTTATATCTTTTAACATGGCCGAAATATTTCACTTACCTGTTTGAAATATTATATTTTAAATATTCTTAAAAACTCAGTGGAGATGTCAACAGTCTGAAGTTGACTGCTGATTTATTTGGAGTTTTTATACTGACATCTAATGGCATATGAAGAAGAAGAGGATATATTTTCACCACTACTACATGGTTCAGACACATGGATATTGGACAAGGAACTGGAGAGTTGAATTGAGGCCTTGGAGTTGTGGATATACAGAAGAATATGTTGTATTTCAGGACAATAAAAACAAAAATACAGAGGTTCTAGAAGCTGGAAATGACAAGAATGTTGCCAAAAGAAATCAAAACAAGGCAAGTGAAATATGTTGGTGACATTAAAAGACATGTTACTCTTGTCAAAACCATACTGGAGGAGTTTGAGCTAAGAACTGACATCACTGCACTCAGGACATTCCCACACACGCTCAATCTCTTCGTTCAACAGCCAACAAAGAGTCTTACTGTTAATCCTTCCAACTGCCATCTGATTGAAAGTTCTCCTGGTCTTCCCTCTCAGTTATGAGATTTGTCCAGAACCCTTGCTGATCCCCTGCCATATCATTATCATCCTCTCCACATACGGGTTCTCAGTGTGTTCCCCTGCTTTTTCCACCTGGTTCCACGGGCGCCCAATCAACTCTCCCTTGTATACTAGAGGAAAGAGTAGAATGCAGGTGAGCAAGAGGTAGACAGGGATACAACTGGGAAGATAACACCAAGAAATGTATGAACAGCTGTCTGTCAGAGTGTGCAACCAAGGCAAGAAACAGCGAGTATTGGGGAACCATTGCTGGCAACCTTTATTGTGGTGACAGCACATGATTAAATTAAATCTAATGTTAAAATTGATATTTCAATTGAATTATTATTATCATCATGAAGTATAGTGCCGGCTCCCTGGTCAAGTGTTTAGCAGCTTTCTCCATATTCCCGAATACTCTCGTGGTTGACGTGAGTGCACGAGAATTTGAAGCGGTTTGAGTCGCACAGTGACTTATGAGAGTATGGAGCTGGTCGCTCAGAAAGTCGTGGCGTGCTGATGAGCGTAATCTAGCCTAGGAATCAACATACAGCTGAAAGATGCTGATGTTGATTGCAATATCCTGAAACAGGATGGAAATGTGGGGGGAAAAAAATCATCAGGTATAGTGCACAATTTATTGATTGACAAATTCAAATAAACCTGGCATACAGTAAGACTGGAAAGCCACAAATTATATTTTATGACTCGTGTAAAAGTTGTTGTTTGCCATGGGGGATTTCAGCAAGTACTGCAGGTACAGTTAATATTGTTAACAGAATCTTGTATTGCACCTTCCTGATAGTTTCATTACTATTTCTTTGTATATATTATTCAAGCTTCTTATTGTGTACACATTATCATTATTTTTAATTTATATGTGAAAATAACTAGTTTGTTTTCATACTTTTTAAAACCATTTTTTTTTCAAATTCTTTTTTTCATTTGCCTATGTTATCTGAAAAAAAAGAGACAGAAAGAAGCACTTTGACCAGTACATTTTCCATTGTATATGTTTTATTAATCTTCAATCTGAGGATTGTGTTAAAATAGCATGTCACATTAAAGTTCACACAACTTTTTCTCGGCTTGGAAAGATTTGATAAAGCATCCCAACATGCAGTAAGTACTTCTACTTCCTGACTCGGCTGAAAGTGCAGAGGAAACCATTAAGTGGTTCAATGGATATAACGGCAAGCATCAGCAAAGTGCTGTGGATCATGATGACCTCATGACAGTTTAAAGAAGGAGTGGTCTTCATTATTTGTGATCGATGAATGAACAAGTATTTCTACTGCCTAGATTTCATGTACCAGAATGCACTAGGCTGGGGAGCCACGGTAGAACAATAGCTAGCATGCTTGCCTGTCAGCCTAGTGCAGTGGTTCTCAACCGGTGGGGAATTCCCCCCCCCCCCCCAGGAGGGAATTTTAGGGTTTACATGGGGGTAATGAAGACCATTTCAAGATCGCATTAATAGAAGAACCACCGATTACTTGATATTGTTTTTCCCTTCATACTTTACAGTTATGTACGTCTCAACCTTCTAAAATTCATTTTATAAAGTAAGTAGATCCACAAATCATGTTTTATGTGGATGTCTAGACTTGTTTTAGTATATGCTATTAAATTTACCTTCCATTTTTACATATACTGTGTAGGGGTGGGGGATTTTTAGATAGGAAATATGAAAGGGGGGAGGGGGGAATGACGTTCTGAAAATACAGTGAAGGGGGGCACAGGCTAAATTTTTGATAGGAAGGGGGGAATGACTTTCTCAAAATATGGTGAAGGGGGGCACGGGCCAAAAAAGGTTGAGAACCACTGGCCTAGTGGTCTCGGTTTGAATTCTTATCAGGGTGGATATTTTAAATTGACCTGGTCTCCTAGTCCATCCATCCATCCATCATGTGCCATGCCGGTAAGCGTGGGCGGTCATGTTCTGCCATCTCACTCGATCAACAGAGTCGTGGATCAGTTCCGTGTTTTTGTCTCGACCATGCCACAAGGCCAAGCCATCCAGATACTTGTTTCTAGGTCTTCCCCTTGGTCTGTTCCCCTCGATCTTACCAGTTGTCACCAAGTTCTCCAAATCATTTCTTCTCATAACATGCCCAAAAATAGTCAGTCTAGTCAGTCTAGCTTAAAATGGGCACCAGGAAATATCTTGGGAAGTAAATATGGGCAGTACAGTATTGACCACTATATTGATGAGTTCTGATTGGTCTAGAAAAATATGGGGCAAGCACCATATGCCCATTACATCTAAGGCATGTGAAACAGGGCCTGAGTACTTTAGGCATGAGACTTGTGGAGTTTACTTTATACTTTAGACATTTGTCCCAGTTTACTTTATACTTTTGACATTTGTCCCCAGGGTTTTCTCGCATTCTGGCGAGCAGCTGACAGTTCAAGTTCACCAGTTCCAACAAAATTACCCTAAGTTATTTAGGATTTTAGACGAGAATGGCAAGGAGTCGACTTTGTTCCGTATTGATGAGAACGGTTACATCTACAACAAAGACGTAAGCATAAAAATATAATGATCTTTAAGTATAGACGACCCAAGTAGAATATGGTAATTAGTAGTTATTCTGGCCCTTGGGCTGAGTTGAAGATTTCTGATCATACTACAGTAGATTGTCTGCTGTTTGCTTCAGTACTGCATATGTCTTCAGATGCAGTTCTCTGCATGCCTGGCAACAAATGTGCTTCTTGATGAACCATTTCATGTTTTGTCTGAATCCTGCCTTTTGCATGACTTCCATGAAGGAAACTTCATGCCATGTGTGGATTTGCTTCATATTTGTATTGCTCAAGGCAGTTTTCTATGTTAATTTAGTTCACCCAGGATTTTACCATTTGTTTTTTTTTTTTTTTTCTTAAGTTCATATAATATGAAAATGTAGTTACATGTGACCACCAAAATGTGAACACAATATAACAGAGACAGCAAAGTTAGATATGGATATGTGGAAGGAAGTCATCAGAGTTAAACAGTGGCATCTATAACAGTATTAACTCCAAATGGAAGAACACATCGCAATGTGCTCTTTATTTTGAGTCTAGTTAAGCTGTTAGAATAGCATGGCCTTAAAGCACTGACACATACATGATAGACCCCTCTGTGGTTAAGAGAATTGAAATGATTAGAGACGTATTTGTCTGAATGTTGTATAAGGTCCTTAAGGAGTGTTTACCCCCAGATGGTTGGCAAGTCTGTTCTATATTTGTTACATTTTGCATCTTTTGCAAACAGCCTACATTAAGTTACGGGATGTACAAGTAACCGAGTCTTTCAAAAAAACATTGCCTTTAGAGAATGTGATCACCTGTGTCTGAATAACGTGTTCACATGTCAAGCACACTTCTTGATGACAGGTCTGGAAGGAAACTGGTCACCCAACCTATGTCATGACCTAGAATCTGTAAACACCTGGCACTTCATACCCCAACTTCAGTATTTACTTTAGGGCTATCTTTACCTTATTAATTAACTGGTGCATGCGCAAAATAGTAGCACTAAAATGGTGTGAGAAAATCACCAATGTGGAGCTCATGGAGAGAACTAAACAAACTGCAGTTAATCAAGAATGGAAGAAAAGATGCTGAAACTGGATAGAACACATATGAGAAAGCCTGAGGGTCGTATAACTAGACACTGCCATTTCTGAAACCAACAGGGCAATCTAAATAGTGGGAGTCATAAAACACGTAGAGAAGATAATTGAAGGCAGATGAATATGGTAAGAATATGAAAGAGTTGCAGAAGACAACAAAAGGTAGGAGGTTTTACATGGGTTGGGGGGGGGGGGGGGGAGTAGAAGAAGACTACCTTTACCTTACTTCCACCCTAAGTACAAATTTAGGTAAATTTGTAAACATGGACTGGGAAACAGCCGTGAAACTAACCAGAAATACTAGACTTTAAGCAAAAGTTAGTGGCAACCGAGTGTACTAATAAATGTTATGGGAGGGGAGCGGGGGGAGAGTAGAAGAAGACTACCTTTACCTTGCTTCCATCCTAAATACAAATTTAGGTAAATTTGTAAAAATGAACTGGGAAATAACAGTGAAACTAACCAGAAACACAAGACTTTAAGCAAAACTTAGTGGCCAGCGAGTGTACTAATAAATGTTATGGGGTAGAGGTCAGCATGGCCGAATGGATAAGAGGGCTCGTTCGTAAACATCCAGCGTGTTGATACTGAGGTAGTGGGTTCAACCCTACACTGGTCAGTTGGACTAACATGTTGACTTCTCGTCCTTGACTTGGGGACATAAATTACAATACCTCTGAAGTCGGAATGGGTTCACCTGATGGCGAGGGATACTGGTAATAGAGAAAGTTAATCCACATGCAAAAATCAATCCAGTGCGCTAGAAGTGGTGGATTTCACTTGAGTTTAAAGTGAGTGACTGGCAAAAAAAAATATGTTTATGGGGTGAATTGGTTAATATGTATTTCTATCTGTTGTGTGTTAAAAGAACCTAGAGAGAAAAAAATATATTTGTAACTATTAAGAATATTAACAATTAAAATGCATTTTTGTTTGCTAGGTGTTAGATTTTGATGTTCAGCAAACTCAACGGCCACCAAAGTTCAGACTTCAGGTCAAAGTTAAAGAGATGTCAGACAATGGGGATTTGGTGCAGACAGTTCCTGTAAGTGTTATTTCCCCTTAACTCATCTATATCTATAAAAAAGGATGTATATGTGTGGGTGGGGATGTGTTTGATGCGTTCGATAACGGTCCATCCGATTGAAATGAAATTTTCTGCATGTATTCTTTTCATTTCCGTGCAGGCAACTGTCATATTTTTTTTTCCCAGCTATTTACTTACTAAAATTTAATATTTAAATTTACATTATCATTTCCATATAGCAGGGGGACTTAACAAAAGAAAAGTTATTTCAAGGGGCATAACTTTTAATAACATTGCTATTATTTTATATATAGATTGTTGCATTGTTTTCAAAGATTTATAAAGTCTTTGTCTACAGTTATTTACAGGCATATGAGTTATAATAAATAATGATACAATCTATAAGGCATTTTCATAGTTTTCATAAAAATAATGCATCTATTTAAATAGTGAAAATTTTCTAACTCATCTTTTCGACTCAAAAAGTTATCTACAGTCATGTAGGTGATTGAAAATAGTTTTCATTAAAAATAATGGATGGTGTGTGGATGGACATTCTTAAGTTAATTTTTTTTTTTGTTGCGTGAATTTAATGAGACACTCCCCGCCAGGAGCTGGGCAAAGCGCGCTGGGTCAGATAGATAGACAGACAGATAGTCGGGAACGGGGAGCTTATATGACTACTTATATGAATTAAATGAGATGCTCCCCACCAGAGGCTGTGCGAAGCCAGGCCGGGTCAGACAGACAGATAGTCGGGAACAGGAGCTTATATGACTACTTATATGAATTAAATGAGATGCTCCCCACCAGGGACTAGGTGAAGCCGGGTCAGACAGATAGATAGATCCCCACCAGGATCTGGGCGAAGCCGGGTCGGGTCGGACAGACAGATAGACAGACAGACAGATAGTCGGGAACGGGAGCTTATATGACTACTTATATGAATTAAATAAATGAGATGCTCCCCACCAGGGACTGGGTGAAGCCGGGCCGGGTCAGACAGACACAGACAGACAGACAGATAGTCGGGAACGGTAGCTTATATGACTACTTATATGCTTGCTTGCTTGTGTTCGCTGGCTGTGATCTCCAGCGTGAAGTCCTGTATGTCGGATGAAGACATCCTGTTGTCCAACATCAGTATGATGTCATACCGGACCTGAGGTTTGCGTGAGTATCCGTTGTCCCATGTCTGGCTTATTGGTGTGCAGACTGGTGGTTCCTCGCCGTACAGGCAGACACTCTCCGACTTCGGAGGAATCAGCGATCCTACTGACTTTAGCCAGGACCTCAAAGGGACCTGTTGCCTAGGACGCTCGGCGAGGACGCGTCAATAGGTCTTGGCCAGTATAGAACCTGGCCCTGGTGCCTTGGAAACACCTCTGCGTCCTGACTACTTATATGAATTAAATTAGATGCTCCCCACCAGGGCCTGGGCGAAGCCGGGCCAGGTCAGCTAGTTTGATATAAAACAGTGTGTCATCCATGGTTTTTTTTAATGCTGTTTCTCTCAACCAGTTTTGAAATAATTCACTCTGCTGTGACTTAGTGGTGATCATGTAAGATGGCAAAACATGACTGCCCATACTTACCGGCATGACACATGATGATGTGACTTAGAAATATGACATAGTTGTTTAGAGGTATGATTAGGTGGCGTAGAAGTATGCCCTAGGAACTTAGATATATGATTAAGTGGCTTAGAGATATGACTGGGTGGCGTAGAGGTATGGCTAAGTTGCTTAGAGATTGTAAATGGTGTAGAGGTGTTCCATGTGGCATAGAAGTATAACAGTGTGGCTTAGGGTATGTTTATGTGGCTTAGGGTATGTTTAAGTGGCTTAGAGGTATGACTGAGTGGCTTAGAGGATGACTGAGTGGCTTTGAGGTATGATTAAGTGGCTTAGGTGTGTATCTTAGAGGTATAGCAAAATGACATGCGTTACATGTATGGCTTAGAGGTATGTAAGAGTGGCTTAGAGATGGCTTTTACCTCTAATTAAAAATGTGCATGGTGCAGGCAAAACATCATATTTTCAGTGCAGTGATGTTCTTCTCTCCCCTGATTCCAGATGATGTTCTTGTCTCCCCTGATTCCAGACAGAGGCAGATATGTAGCTGTCTTGGATAAGGACAGAAATATAGCGTTTCCCTTGTTTAAAAAACAAACAAAAAAAAGAGATTAAAAAAAAATATATAAAAATAATCAGCAGTTGGAAATCTTAACTCTTAAGTCTACATGCTCAAACACTTCCATTGTTTTTACAAGCTAGTTTTGGGAAGTAAATTTCTGGTCATCATTGGTAATAGTAATGTAAAGCTCATTGCTTCAGATCGACCTATAACTTAAATGTTCCACCACATGTCAACATACAGATGGCCAGAAGTGACTTGTAGATATACTGGATTAGAATACAAGCCACATATTGTACTTATTGTCCACAAAAGTCGGATGTGTCGGCCTAACGGTGCAAGAACGCAGCTCTGCTGTAAACAGGCACAACGCTATCACATCCACACAAAAAACTCCGGATGAACGCAGAAGAAGAAGAAGAAGTATTTATTGCTACTGGGCTCATTCTAAGTGGAGTTTGGTGGGTTTTTTAGCCACCTCAAATGGCGCACATGTGTACTAAGACATAAAAGCCACTGCCCATGCACAGATTGAAAATGATAAACCTACCCACACTGGAATATTTAGAGTATGTGTAAGTTCTGAAATATACACATTGGGATCTTAAACATGCTTTTTAAATCTCATGATTTTGAAAAGCATATATTGGGTTTTCGTTTAGAGCAGTTGAGATGTTTATTTAATTTACAATGCTGAAATTAGGTCTCTTCTTCTGTCTGTTTTTATGTTTACAGCTGGAGATAGTTTTAAAAGACGTCAATGACAACCCACCCAGATTTCAGCTTACGCAGTATCTGAAAACTATTCGAGAGGACCTCAAAATTGGGAAAACGGTTCTCTCAGTTCTAGCTGAAGACAATGACTCTGGCGACAATGCTATTGTTAAATATGAATTAAATAACACTTACTTTCAAGTCAAGAAGATTGGCAAAGAAGGAGTTATAACAGTTAAAGAGTAAGTACAACCAATATAAATGTATATTGTGATGGTTAGGAAGTTGTCTGTAGTTTATATAACATTTTGATGCACTGACAGATACAGCCATAAGTGTGTGAAGTGTTTAGCCTTCACATATACTAGGGAGTATAGGGCGCTTTTGCATGCTGGGAAGTGCACTCGGCATATGGTGCTAAATATCTTTGTATAGGCCAACTGGCACTCGGTGGCTGATGTATTCACTATCTCACCCGCCTTCTTGACTTCCCAAGAAACTTCCTGGTGTCCATTTTAGGCTGGGGTATTTCTAAAAACATTTGCCTTAATGCAGATTCAAACCCTTGGCCAACAGGCAAGCATCTAGCCACTACATTACTGCGGTTTCCTCCCATATACTAGATGATGGCAGAATGAGGTGGAGTTTTCTTTCTTGCTGTATTATTCCCAGATAATTTCCAGACAAATCTATACTCTTTCTAGTACCCATTTTTAAAGTTGGCAAAATATTTAGGGTGGGAAAAGAAACAACCTACCTACTGATAGTTGGAGACTGTTGTCTTGAATAGAACCTGTCTAGAGGAAGTATGTCATTAGTAAACACTATGTGCAGGTGATCATGCTACTCCACACCTTGCAATCTCCAACAGCATGAATCAGTTCATATGCTGATACCTTTCCCTGCTATAACAAGAGGCTAGCAATAATTTTCTCCTACACTCTTCCTCTTTCTCTCTTTCCACAAATCTTTCCACATGTCATAATATGTTCTAGTTTTCCTCTTCTCATAATGTGGCCAAAAGATGATGGCTGCGTCTTTCTGATGTTTATGGCAATTTGTTGTTCTGTCTAAGCCTCTTTCAAAACATTTAAATTACTCATTTTGCAGCCCCCAGGAATTGTTAGCATTCTTCTGTAAAACCACATGTCTAAAATCTCAGGGGATGTTTTCAGCTTGTTCACTAATTGCCCAGAGTTCAAAGCCATAAGTTAAAACTGGCTGTATGTAACATGTAAGAATTCATTTTTTAACTTCCAGTAAGAGAGATTTATTGCGTAAGATGTTCTTCATTTTATAAAATGCAGTTTTTGATTGTCCTGTCCTTTCTTTTTGTCTGAGATACATCTTTCTTTTCATTTATTTTTCCAATGTGTCTAGATATACTCCCCCGATGGTGTTTCCACCTTGTCGTGGTGGGGGAGCTTGAGTTTCTCAATGACCCTGAGAGCTATGCCGGTGGTAGCGTAGCTACCAGCAGGGCCTCCCAAGCCGGACAGGTCAAAGGGTAGAGAACAGACAAAGAGAAACACCCTGGTCCTCCAGGTTGGGGGTTGAAGCGTGGGGTTAACATCCCCACCTTTGTAAAAACCTTTCTTTGTTACGAAACAAATACATGAGCCTCGATATCGGACTGACTTATCTGGACAACGACCTTGGAACGTTAAAGGGCTTTTGAGATTTGGAACATGGAATGTACGGACACTATATCGAGCTGGAGCGGCCGAAGAACTAACCCGGGAGCTGATTGAATATCAAATGGATATAACAGCAATTCAAGAAATAAGGTGGCCAGGAGAGGGTACTTTAGAGCAAAATGGAATGATTATAATATATGGAGGAAACACCCAAAATAAACATGAATTAGGAACAGGATTTGTCATCAAAAAAGAGTTATGGGGGAACGTTTTAAACTTTAAAGCTTTTAATGACAGGATTAGTAAATTACGAATAAAAGGTAAATGGAAAAATATAACGATGATTAATGTACATGCACCTACTGAAGAAAAAGAAGATGATATTAAAGAAGACTTTTATAATGATCTGGAAGATGTCATAGAAGAAACCCCCAAACAGGACATCCTGATTGTGCTAGGAGACTTCAATGCAAAAATAGGTAGAGAGCAAACTAATAAAAAAGTGGCCGGTATGGAAAGCCTACATACAACTTCAAATGATAATGGATGGAGAGTCATCAACCTGGCAGAAGCCAAAGGACTGCAGATTAGCAGTACCAGACTACAAAGAAAGGATATACACAAACAAACTTGGAAATCATGTGACAAGAGAACCTATAATCAAATAGATCACATTTTAATTAACAACAGAAATGCATCAAACATACAGCAAGTCAGAAGTTATAGAGGAGCTGAGTGCCACAGTGACCACTTCCTCGTTGGAGCAAAATTTAAAATAAAACTTAAGAGAGCTTTCTATACTAAATTACAAAGATTAAACCCAACCTATAACAGAGAAAAACTGCAAGACATTACAGTCAAAGAGAAATTTACAGATGAAATAAAATGTAAACTTGAAACTCTGCAAAACCCTTTGGAGGAAAGCATTGACCAAACTTGGTTGAACATCAAGAATACAATTCAGTCTACCGCAGAAGAATGTCTCGGTGTGTTAACCACGCATAGAAAGAACAGATGGTTCAATCAAAAATGTGAAGAAGCAGTCATTAGGAAGAAGAATGCCAGACATGTATGGTTAAATGACATCAATAACATCCAAAAGGAAGAGCATTATAGAAATGAATGTAAAGAGGCTACAAAAATAGTCAGACAGCAGAAGCGAGAATATATGAATAATATAATCAAAGATATGGAAACTAATCACCAGAAAAATGAATCCAGAAAATTTTTTAAAGAACTGAAGTCAATGAAACGAGGGCACCAACAAAACACATATGGTTTAAAAGACAAAAATGGGAATATGATAAATACCAATGAGGAAATGTGCAACACATGGAAAGAATATTTTATTGAATTACTAAATTGTGAAGCTCCAAGTAACATTTTCTCACAGGAAGAGGTTCTAACATGCGAACCACAAATTGAAGAACCTACATTTGAAGAAATCCTATATGTAATCACACGACTTAAAAACAATAAGGCAACTGGGACTGATGGAATTGCTGCTGAATTTATAAAGGCAGGTGGCCATGCATTACATCAAAAGCTATACGAACTAATAATAAAAATCTGGAGGACAGAAGAATTACCCCATGACTGGAAAGAGTCATTATTGATACCTATCTTTAAGAAAGGAGACAAGTTCCAATGTGGAAATTATAGAGGAATATCACTACTGTCCACAAGCTATAAGATACTATCTGCAGTATTACTAAATAGACTAAAACCATATTCAGAAGACATATTAGGTGACTACCAGGCGGGGTTTAGACAAAACAGATCAACAATAGATCAGATATTTATCTTACGACAAATAGCCGAGAAACATTGGGAATATAAAAGAGATCTCCATAACATTTTTGTGGATTTTAAAAAGGCTTATGATAGTGTCCATAGGAATAGTCTATGGAATGCTATGCAGGAATTTGGAATACCAAGGAAGTTAATCAACATGACCAGACTATGCATGGAAGATACTTATAATATAGTAACATATAAAGGCAGGAAATCAGACCCCTTCCAAATAACATCTGGCTTGAAACAGGGTGATGCACTATCGCCGCTACTCTTCAATCTGGCTCTAGAGAAAGTTGTAAGGAAGGTAAAGGAGGAATGTGATATTGGAGGAACATCCAAGCTGCTTGGTTATGCAGATGATATAGATATTATAGGGCAAAGTGAACAAAAGACATTGGAAATATTGACTCACTTAAAGGGAAAAGCCCAACAGATGGGGCTGGTTATCAACCAAGATAAGACAGAATATATGGTAATTTCAAGAGACGGAATGGCTAGAAACTCTGGCCACTTACAAATAGATAATATGACCATTAAAAGAACGGAAACATACAAATACCTGGGTACGATCTTCAACTGCTCCAACATCATAAGGGAAGAAATACAAACTAGAATCAACTCTGGAAATAAGATATACTATGCACTACAACATCTACTAAAATCAAAGGCGCTATCTCGTAACACCAAAATCACAATATACAAAACACTGATCAGACCAGTTGTGCTGTATGGCTCTGAAACCTGGAGTACAACGAAAGGAGACGAAGCCTTGTTACAAACCTTTGAGAACAAAATTTTAAGACGCATCTTTGGACCCATTAGGGATACACAAAGTGGAGAGTGGAAAAGAAGAAGTAACAAAGACATTTATGATATGTTTAAGTCCCCACTAATCACTGGTATCATGAAGGCTAATAGACTACAATGGCTGGGGCATATAGAAAGAATGGAAGATAATAGGGAAACAAAACTCGCTTACACTCAGGAAATAAATGACCGTAGACCCCGAGGTAGACCAAGAAGGCGGTGGAGAGATAATACATGTACAGACCTGCAAGCACTTGGAATCAACGACTGGCAAGAGAAGGTCCACCAGAGAGACGAATGGAGACGGATTGTATTTGCAGCAAAGAACCTCAATGGCTCGGAACGCTGAAGAAGAAGAAGTCTAGATATACTATGCACTACAACATCTACTAAAATCAAATGCGCTATCTCGTAACATCAAAATCACAATATACAAAACACTGATCAGACCAGTTGTGCTGTATGGCCCTGAAACCTGGAGTACAACGACAGGAGACGAAGCCTTGTTACAAACCTTTGAGAACAAAGTTTTAAGATGCATTTTTTGACCCATTAGGGATACACAAAGTGGAGAATGGAAAAGAAGAAGTAACAAAGACATTTATGATCTGTTTAAGTCCCCGATAATCACTGGTATCATGAAGGCTAATAGACTACAATGGCTGAGCAATTTAGAAAGAATGGAAGATAATAGGGAAACAAAACTCACTTACACTCAGGAAATAAATGACCGTAGACCCCGAGGTAGACCAAGAAGACGGTGGAGAGATAATACATGTACAGACCTACAAGCACTTGGAATCAACGACTGGCAAGAGAAGGTCAACCAGAGAGACGAATGGAGACGGATTATATCTGCAGCAAAGAACCTTAATGGCTCGGAACGCGGAAGAAGAAGAAGAAGAAGAAGAAGAAGAAGAAGAAGAAGAAGAAGAAGAAGATGTGTCTAGATACTTGAATTTCTTTACTTGCCCCAAATATATATAAATGTGTGATTTTAATAACACATTAAAGCATGATCTGTTTCTTTGATATTACAATTAATTCTGTCTCACTGTTATTCAATCTCAGACCCATTTTTTTTTTTCATTTTCTACAACCACTGTATCCATAACTGTCTATAGTTACTTCTGACTTGGTGCTATCAAAACAATGTCATCAGCAAAACGTTCAGTTTATATTATGACCACCAACCACTATCCCTGCATATCTTATATATAAAAAAGGATCTCCGTCTGTCTGTATGTATGTATGTATGTATGTATGTCCGTATGTCCTTTATACGTTCGCGAACGGCCCATCCGATTGAGATGAAATTTTCTACACGCCTTCCTTTCATTCCAGAGCTGCCAACTGTCATAGTTTTTTTTTCTTCTTCCTCCTCCTCCCTCCTCCCCCTCCCAAAATACGTATGTAAATATATGATGATGATGATGAAAGAATCCCCGAACCAAAACGCTAGGGAAAGGGAAGAAAATGACGTGACTACACAGAATCCTCCTTCCTCCTCCTCCTTCCTTCTTCTCCCTCTGCCTCCTCCCTCCTCCTCCTCTCCCCTCCTCCTCCTTCTCCTCCTCCCTCCTTCTCCCTTCTTCTCCTCCTCTCCCCTCCTCCTACCCTCTTCCTCTTCCACTCCTCCCTCTCCCTCCTCCCTCCTCCATCCTCCTCCTCCCTCTTCCTCCTCCTCCCTCTTCCTCCTCCTTCCTCCTCCTCCCTCTTCCTCCCTCTCCCTCCTCCATCCTCCTCCTCCTTCTTCCTCCTCCTTCCTTCTCCTCCCTCTTCCTCCTCCTCCTCCCTCCTCCATCCTCCTCCTCCCTCTTCCTCCTCCTCCCTCTTCCTCCTCCTCCCTCTTCCTCCCCCTCCCTCCTCCATCCTCCTCCTCCTTCTTCCTCCTCCTTCCTTCTCCTCCCTCTTCCTCCTCCTCCTACCTCCTCCTCTCTCCTCCTCCCTCCTCCCTTTTCCTCCCTCCTCCTCCTCCCTCTACCTCCTCCCTCCTCCTCTCCACTCTTCCTCCTACCCTCTTCCTCTTCCCCTCCCCCTCCTCCCTATCCCTCCTCCTCCCTTCACATTCCTCCTCCTCCCTCTTCCTCCTCCTCCCTCCTCCTCCTTCTTCCTCCTTCTTCCTCCCTCCTCCTCCTCCCCCCTCCTCCTCCCTCTCCTCCTCCCTCTTCCTCCTCCCTCTTCCTCCTCCTCCCTCTTCCTCCTCCTCCCTCCCTCCTCCTCTTCCTCCTCCCTTTCCCTCCTCCTTCTCCCTCCACCTCCTCCTCTCTCCTCCTCCTCCATCCTCCGCCTTCCTCCTCCTCCCTCCTCCTCCCCTCCTCCTCCCTCCGTCTCCCTCCTTCTCCCCCTCCTCCTCCCTCTTCCTCCTCTCCCTTCCTCCTCCCTCCTCCTACCTCCTCCCTCCTCTCTCCTCCTCCATCCACCTCCTCCTCACTCCTCCTCTCTCCTCCTCCTCTCTCATCCTCCTCCCTCCTCCTCTCTCCTCCTCCTCCCTCCTCCTCTCTCCTCCTCCTCCCTCCTCCTCCTCCCTCCTCCTCCTTCCTCCTCCCTCTTCCTCCTCCTCCTCCCTCTCCCCTCATTCCTCCCTCTTCCTCCTAATCCCTCCTCCTCCTTCCTACTCCTCCCTCCTACTCCTGTCTCCTCCTCCTTCCTCCTGCTCCCTCCTCCTCCTCCCTCCGTCGAATATGAATTAAATGATATGCTCCCCACCAGGGACTGGGTGAAGCCGGGCCGGGTCGTATTTTTTGGGAATGGGAACGGGAGCAGGGGCTGAATATGAATTAAATAAGACGCTCCATTTACCCAAGTTTATTGTTTGGGGAAGATGTAAAGATCTTTTAAGTGCTCTTTCTAATAATAGACAGACAGACAGACAGATAGATAGTCGGGAACGGGAACGGGAGCTTATATGACTACTTATATGAATTAAATGAGATGCTCCCCACCAGAGTCTGGGCGAAGCCGGGCCGGGTCAGCTAGTTTTCTATAAATCTCATTATATGCATGCTGAGTTGTGAAAACAAGTTTACAGTAAACATCTTTATCTGACATATTGTCAGAGGAAGTAAGCTGTACCCAAATACATGCTGAAGTCAGACACACACATTTCTGAGTTAGTAAGTCCATGACTGGGTGTGACACATTTCCTTCAAAAGAGAACAAAAAACAAGAATATAAGGTTCATCATCAAGTACCTTGCTGGCTAGTGTGGTTGACCATGTTTCACAACAAATTGTGATCTTTGACGCATGGATCAGTTCATGTGCTGCTTCCCTTCAATGCCATGACACAAGACTGAATAATTTTCTTTTGCTGTCTTTCTCTATCCCTCTTTCCACAAATCTTTCCGGTTGTCACAACATGTTCCAGTTTTTGCCTGATCGTAGTGTGGCCATAAAATTATGACTGCCTCTTTCTGATGGTTGTGATAAGTTGTCTTTGTGACTTAACCTTCCTCAAAATGTCCAGATTGCTCCAGGGTTACAAATAACTGTCTGTCATTTTTATTCAACTGTTATGAACTGCAGCTAGTATCTTGGGGGGGGTGGGGGGGGGGGGGGGAGTCTTGAGCCTGAAGAATTAAGGCCACCTGGCTAGAGAGTCACCGCGAACTTTGCAGGTTAAGGTTTTCATTTTTCCCCCAACAGAAAAAATTCACACCTTACGGGAGGATTCTAACCTGGGTCTCCCAACAGAGAACCTGACATTCTACTCACTTGATCAACTACTCCTCAAAATAACAAATAAAAACAAACATGAAATTAGAATAAAGTAATTTATTTACTTGACATGTCTTTTGCTTAAATTCTTATGAACTAACTGGATGTTTTACATTTCAGTAAACTAGACTTCGATGCCTTCCCAGGACCAACCTACAAATTTATCGTCTATGCCAAAGATAATGGCACCCCCAATGTTGTCGAGTTCAGTTGATGTCACGATTACCACAACTAATGTGAATGATGAGCGACCTATTTTTATACCACCGGGAACACTTGTTCTGCGAGATGTGGTGCCAGCGAATTTTATCCTGACAAGATTGAGAGCAACCGATGCTGATGGCGATAATGTAAAATTTTACTTCACTCGTAAGTATCCAAATAAGTCAATCATTGGAAGATTATTATGTTGTTAGTTGCATATCCTTTACAGGACATTGCAGTCAACACCAGCATTATTTGCTGTTGTGATCTCTTGGCAAGTTTATGTTCAGTGCCATTGCTTTCTGAACAACTAACACCCATACCATTTTGTAAAAAAACCAACACAAGGCTGTCTGCTGCCAAATCACCTGCAGCTGTGTTACGAACGCGGGTATGCAACATTATGAGCTGCGTCTGTAATCCCTTCGCCACGGAGAAGAATACTTCATTGAAAAGAGTATGCTTAGTTTTTCTTTTCTTTTTTTCTGTCAGTGGATGGAGTGACTTTGGTTGGTAGGTTGGTTGTTAATCCTAGGAAGACTGAGATTCTGAACTCTATTTAAGTCTGATGAGTGCTGCTGTTCATGCCCTTTAAGCCTTGAAAGGGGCTTGCATGTACTGCAGTGAAGTTTGTGTAGGGACTTTTCTCTCAACCCCTACCTTCATGGAGATTGTGATGCATGCTTGACTTCACCTCTCCAAGTCCAGAAACCAGCAGGCTATGCAAGATCGGTTACTGGATCTTCACATCCATGGAGAGGAATATTAGAATGCAACCAGGTCATGGTGGGTGCAGCATTTGCATACTGGCTGGGATCAGGCCCCAGCTAGTAATGTTTTCTCCTCAGAGCTCAAGTATTTTAAAGAGAAAATGCAACAGTAGAAATGACACTTCAGTGACTACATTAATGTAGTGTCATTTTTATTGTCTGTGTGTTGTTGCATTTTCTTTCTGTTTGCTGATGAAGGCTTGCGCTGCAAGATCCTCTATTGTTGTTTTGTGTTATTTTTAAATTGTATTTTGGAATACCATACACTTCATGTTTTCCAATTATTTACAGGTTAATTATAGCATTATTCAATTATAATGGACATTATGTACAGCTAGAGGCAATGTCATTGAAGCATAAATATTGTACACATACCATTTCGCTGAAAATGTCATCATCTTCCACAAATATAATTAGAATGTATTTAAAACATTTACTTTTATTTATAATGTAATATAAACGGCTAGAGATAAGAAAACAGATAGCGAATGAAAGAAGAAGAAGAAAACAGATAGATGGACCTATCAGAGATATTTCTTAGATTCCTTAGCAAAACAGGATAAATATGATGTGTTTACAACCAGTCTGTTACTTAAACAATCAGCATTTGAATATAAATGTTATAGACGAATTGTAAGAATATCTTGGATAAAGAAAAGAACAAATGCATCAATACAGTGGTACTTCGGGTTATGAACGCCTCAGGTCAAGTACAATTCAGGTTACGAACAACAACTTCGAAAATTGTATGTCTCGGGTAACAATCAGTGCCTCGGGTTACGAACGAAGGCAACAGAGAGAAAGCAAAGTGAACGCTGGAGACAAACAATCACGTACAGCACAAACAGTACTTCAGATGAGCTTGTGTATCTTCAGAATGAACAGCTAAAGACATTAAAGGAGGAGCAGTCGTCCGATGATGAGGAGTCAGTGACCGTTTCAACTGTCAGGATTAAAGAAATTTGCAGCAAGTGGGCAGGCGTCGAAGACTTCATTGTGAACCATCATCCAAACAAACATGTTGCTAACAGGGCAGTAAATCTGATGAATGATAACACGACGGTCCACTTCAGAAAGATTCTCCAGCAAAGGAAGTGACAAATTTCCCTTGATAGTTTCTTGGTGCCGGTCTCTCTGGCTGTGGGGTTACAACACTTTCTCTCTGTAATCCCGTTTATCACGCAGAGTCTCGCAGCGGAGAGAGAACTGAGGTGGTTCGACCCCCGCTCGTGACTTGCGGATACTGAGCCGGCCGCTCAGAAAGCAATGGCAAACTACTGAGCGTAATCTTGCCAAGAGATCAACAGACAGCTGAAAGATGCTGCTGTTGACAGCTAAGTCCTGTAAAAGGATACGCAAAACATTTAGTTTCTTGGTGCAGAAAGATTCCCAGTCAGCTGCCAAGAAACAGCAACAACATACTCCTGAAACTAATGATTCAGAATAACAAAGAAAGTGACAAATTTCCCCATGATCGTTTTCTTTTTATTTTACTTTAATTCATTTGGTTGTTTTCTTTCTCTTTATTTAATATGTGAAGTACATGTATTCTTTGCGTTTTGTCAGGAACACAACCAGATGTTAATAAAAAAGAACGATTCTTTCATCTTGAAACGGATTGTCTTTATTTCATTGATTTCAATGTTTCAGGTTACAAACGTTTCAGGTTACGAACCGAGTTCTGGAACGAATTAAGTTTGTAACCCGAGGTACCACTGTACTTTAAAAGCTGAATATTGAAGAAGGTTGGCTATTAAAGACGATAAAACAAAGAAAATTTAAATATTTTGGTCATGAAAGTTTGGAGAGAACAATAATGGAGGGGTATATGCTTGGGAAGAGAGGAAGAGGAAGGCCAAAGAGAAGATAGGTGCAGGATGATCTCCAGATGGGTGTATCAGATGAGGGACATCTTGCTTATGATCGAGAAATTTTCTGGAAGGTTATGGGAGCGAGGTTCTGCAAAGGACATGCTACTGAATGAATGAATAAATTTGCACCTTACAATGTTTGCTGATGGGTATGGTGCGTCTATTGGTTTCCTTGGACTGTTATGATGATGTGTCTTCATTAACCATTAGACAGATATATTTATTATTGGAGAGCTACTGTCTGAACGATGCCTCTCAAAATCTTTTACCAAATCTCCTCTATATCCCAGAGATGGAGGTGGGTTTTCACTGTTGAAATTTCAAATATAGCATAGTAGATAGCTCACTCATCTACCGGCCTGGTGTCATGGATTTAAATCTTCCTGAGATTGAGATTTTTTTATGAGCACTTAGCTTTGTGGTTTGACCAGGCCTCGTACCAGACAATGTTCTAGGAAGTCAGGTGGCACCACCCATTGTGTGTCATTTGGTCAAGAATCCATATTTTCAATAAGCCAAGATGGGGAAAATGGTGGCTGCTTATCATTTTTCACTTGAAATTTTATTGTGTTTGCACACCAGGTGCTCTTGCAAAGGAGTTAGAGCACAGTTCATAATGCAACATACTACGTTCTAAACAACTTCAGCTGATTTGGAAGCAAACCGCCTTGTGCTGATTTTTATACAATGGTATGAGTACTGTCATTCAGAAAGCAATGGCAAACTACTGAACATAAACTTGCCATAAAATCACAAACAGTTTGAAAATACTGGGGTTGACTGCGATGTACAGGCTATGCAAAAAAACAAAATTTTTAAAAATTAATGAATTGTTTATTTTCTGTCATTTTCATCAGCTCGGGCAGAAAAATTTGAGATTTTTAACATCAAACCTTCTTCGGGGATTATTAAAGTGGTGGGAGAAGTTCCTTCGAACAGGAGCTCATACACACTTAACATTAGTGCTGTTGACGATGGGTCCTGCTGTGGTGGCACTGTACAGTTAGAGAGTACCGCAGTCTTTCTAGTGGATATTGTTGACTCTGTAAACCATAAGCCTTTCTTCAAGGACTGTCTGGATTATTCACAAATGGCAACTTTTAATGAGGAGTCCAACCCTGGGACTCCAGTGATCAAGGTTAGTAAATCTTTCCCATAATTTCTGAGATATGCAGATGATATGGTTATAGTAGCAGAATCTGAACGTAGTCTGCAGACTGTTATATACAGAATAATAGATGATTGATTTATAATTAAACCTTAGAAAATGTGAATGCATGTGGTGGTTTAGTGGCTAGACACTCAACTGCCGGCCCAGGGGTCAAGGGTTTGGTCTGCATCGGGGCACATTTAGAACTGTTTAATTGCCCTGGGCTCCTAGGTGGACCCAGCTTAACATGGGGACCAAGAAATGCCTTTGGAGATATAATATAGCACCCGGTGCCAGTTGGTCTATACAAAAATGGGTTTAACACTGAATGCTCAGTACACCTTAAAGTGTGTGAAAGGGGTTTTAGTTTTAAAACTGAATGCTTGGTAGTTTTCAAGAAAGCACAAATTTCTAGATGCTTTAGATGTAAAGGCATACAAGCTAAAGATGTCAATCATTTCCAGTATCGAGACCACACAACAACACCTAATGGATGATATTATTTTATTTTCTGTTGCTCCACTGCCTATGTAAATGGACTGGTATATACATTGAAATTGACACAAAGAAAACTAAAATATTACCATATCTAAAGAGTGTTTAACTCAAATGAGCAGCATCATGATAAACAGAAACATCGCAAGACAAAACTCCACTACTCAGAGTTATATATGGCCTGTTTCTCTGTATGGTTGTGAATGCTGGGCAATAAACAGAGAAATGTTATAGTGCATATCCATGACTGGACCCGGGATCAAACTCCAGATCACTGGTGTGTGAGGTGTAATCACTAGACTCAGCGGCTCATGCTAGACTCAACCAAAATGAGCTACAGCCTACAGTGGGTGACGTGATATTCTAGTATGGTAACGAGCTCAAATGAGAGTGAAACTTGAGTCTAGTGCTTCCAATCTGACATACAAGGCCCAAAGTTCGTGCTGGAATACGATCAGCATTGTCAGTAGTGGGTTGTGCTCAATCTTCAAACCTCAAATCCCGAAACAATCAAATAAATCAAATAGAGGAATGATGGGGAATATAGAGGCAGTGGAGATATAGTTGTTTAGAAGAATGTTGAGAATATCATGGACAGAGAAGACGACACATGCTGAGGTGTTGACAGCATAAGGCATTACTAAATGACTCATCGAGACCAGAAGGAAAGGACAAGTTAAATTTATTGGGCATAGCAACAGAAAAGATGCAATAGAGGAATTAGTTTTATGTAGGGGAAATACTATCCAAGACAGGGAGAGAATGATGTCTGTTGAAAACGTAAACTGCCGGGCACCATATAATATAAGTAATATTAATTTCATTAAAATAGGAAATGACAGAGAAGAGTTGAAATGACTGTTCCAGACCAGTCGTGTGAAAAAGAAAATGAAGTCTTTCTTGTCTCATATTGCCATGAAGTCTTTTCTTGTCTCATATTGCCATGAAGTTCTTCTTGTCTCGTATTGCCATGAAGTTCTTCTTGTCTCATATTGCCATGAAGTCTTTCTTGTCTCATATTGCCATGCAGTTCTTCTTGTCTCGTATTGCCATGAAGTTCTTCTTGTCTCATATTGCCATGAAGTTCTTCTTGTCTCATATTGCCATGAAGTTCTTCTTGTCTCATGTTGCATGAAGTTCTTCTTGTCTCATATTGCCATGAAGTTCTTCTTGTCTTGTATTGCCATGAAGTTCTTCTTGTCTCATATTGCCATGAAGTTCTTCTTGTCTCATATTGCCATGAAGTTCTTCTTGTCTCATGTTGCCATGAAGTTCTTCTTGTCTCATATTGCCATGAAGTTCTTCTTGTCTCATATTGCCATGAAGTTCTTCTTGTCTCGTATTGCCATGAAGTTCTTCTTGTCTCATATTGCCATGAAGTTCTTCTTGTCTCATATTGCCATGAAGTTCTTCTTGTCTCATATTGCCATGAAGTTCTTCTTGTCTCATATTGCCATGAAGTTCTTATTGTCTCATATTGCCATGAAGTTCTTCTTGTCTCGTATTGCCATGAAGTTCTTCTTGTCTCATATTGCCATGAAGTTCTTCTTGTCTCATATTGCCATGAAGTTCTTCTTGTCTCGTATTGCCATGAAGTTCTTCTTGTCTCGTATTGCCATGAAGTTCTTCTTGTCTCATATTGCCATGAAGTTCTTCTTGTCTCATATTGCCATGAAGTTCTTCTTGTCTCATATTGCCATGAAGTTCTTCTTGTCTCGTATTGCCATGAAGTTCTTCTTGTCTCGTATTGCCATGAAGTTCTTCTTGTCTCGTATTGCCATGAAGTTCTTCTTGTCTCATATTGCCATGAAGTTCTTCTTGTCTCATATTGCCATGAAGTTCTTCTTGTCTCATATTGCCATGAAGTTCTTCTTGTCTCATATTGCCATGAAGTTCTTCTTGTCTCATATTGCCATGAAGTTCTTCTTGTCTCGTATTGCCATGAAGTTCTTCTTGTCTCATATTGCCATGAAGTTCTTCTTGTCTCATATTGCCATGAAGTTCTTCTTGTCTCATATTGCCATGAAGTTCTTCTTGTCTCATATTGCCATGAAGTTCTTCTTGTCTCATATTGCCATGAAGTTCTTCTTGTCTCATATTGCCATGAAGTTCTTCTTGTCTCATATTGCCATGAAGTTCTTCTTGTCTCATATTGCCATGAAGTTCTTCTTGTCTCATATTGCCATGAAGTTCTTCTTGTCTCATATTGCCATGAAGTTCTTCTTGTCTCATATTGCCATGAAGTTCTTCTTGTCTCATATTGCCATGAAGTTCTTCTTGTCTCATATTGCCATAAAGTTCTTCTTGTCTCATATTGCCATGAAGTTCTTCTTGTCTCATATTGCCATGAAGTTCTTCTTGTCTCATATTGCCATGAAGTTCTTCTTGTCTCGTATTGCCATGAAGTTCTTCTTGTCTCATATTGCCATGAAGTTCTCCTTGTCTCATATTGCCATGAAGTTCTTCTTGTCTCATATTGCCATGAAGTTCTCCTTGTCTCATATTGCCATGAAGTTCTTCTTGTCTCATATTGCCATGAAGTTCTCCTTGTCTCATATTGCCATGAAGTTCTTCTTGTCTCATATTGCCATGAAGTTCTCCTTGTCTCATATTGCCATGAAGTTCTTCTTGTCTCATATTGCCATGAAGTTCTCCTTGTCTCATATTGCCATGAAGTTCTTCTTGTCTCATATTGCCATGAAGTTCTTCTTGTCTCATATTGCCATGAAGTTCTTCTTGTCTCATATTGCCATGAAGTTCTTCTTGTCTCATATTGCCATGAAGTTCTTCTTGTCTCATATTGCCATGAAGTTCTTCTTGTCTCGTATTGCCATGAAGTTCTTCTTGTCTCATATTGCCATGAAGTTCTTCTTGTCTCGTATTGCCATGAAGTTCTTCTTGTCTCGTATTGCCATGAAGTTCTTCTTGTCTCATATTGCCATGAAGTTCTTCTTGTCTCATATTGCCATGAAGTTCTTCTTGTCTCATATTGCCATGAAGTTCTTCTTGTCTCATATTGCCATGAAGTTCTTCTTGTCTCATATTGCCATGAAGTTCTTCTTGTCTCATATTGCCATGAAGTTCTTCTTGTCTCGTATTGCCATGAAGTTCTTCTTGTCTCATATTGCCATGAAGTTCTTCTTGTCTCATATTGCCATGAAGTTCTTCTTGTCTCGTATTGCCATGAAGTTCTTCTTGTCTCATATTGCCATGAAGTTCTTCTTGTCTCATATTGCCATGAAGTTCTTCTTGTCTCATATTGCCATGAAGTTCTTCTTGTCTCGTATTGCCATGAAGTTCTCCTTGTCTCATATTGCCATGAAGTTCTTCTTGTCTCATATTGCCATGAAGTTCTCCTTGTCTCATATTGCCATGAAGTTCTTCTTGTCTCGTATTGCCATGAAGTTCTTCTTGTCTCATATTGCCATGAAGTTCTTCTTGTCTCATATTGCCATGAAGTTCTTCTTGTCTCATATTGCCATGAAGTTCTTCTTGTCTCGTATTGCCATGAAGTTCTCCTTGTCTCATATTGCCATGAAGTTCTTCTTGTCTCATATTGCCATGAAGTTCTCCTTGTCTCATATTGCCATGAAGTTCTTCTTGTCTCGTATTGCCATGAAGTTCTTCTTGTCTCATATTGCCATGAAGTTCTTCTTGTCTCATATTGCCATGAAGTTCTTCTTGTCTCATATTGCCATGAAGTTCTTCTTGTCTCATATTGCCATGAAGTTCTTCTTGTCTCATATTGCCATGAAGTTCTTCTTGTCTCATATTGCCATGAAGTTCTTCTTGTCTCATATTGCCATGAAGTTCTTCTTGTCTCGTATTGCCATGAAGTTCTTCTTGTCTCATATTGCCATGAAGTTCTTCTTGTCTCATATTGCCATGAAGTTCTTCTTGTCTCATATTGCCATGAAGTTCTTCTTGTCTCATATTGCCATGAAGTTCTTCTTGTCTCATATTGCCATGAAGTTCTTCTTGTCTCATATTGCCATGAAGTTCTTCTTGTCTCATATTGCCATGAAGTTCTTCTTGTCTCATATTGCCATGAAGTTCTTCTTGTCTCATATTGCCATGAAGTTCTTCTTGTCTCATATTGCCATGAAGTTCTTCTTGTCTCATATTGCCATGAAGTTCTTCTTGTCTCATATTGCCATGAAGTTCTTCTTGTCTCATATTGCCATGAAGTTCTTCTTGTCTCATATTGCCATGAAGTTCTTCTTGTCTCATATTGCCATGAAGTTCTTCTTGTCTCATATTGCCATGAAGTTCTTCTTGTCTCATATTGCCATGAAGTTCTTCTTGTCTCATATTGCCATGAAGTTCTTCTTGTCTCATATTGCCATGAAGTTCTTCTTGTCTCATATTGCCATGAAGTTCTTCTTGTCTCATATTGCCATGAAGTTCTTCTTGTCTCATATTGCCATGAAGTTCTTCTTGTCTCATATTGCCATGAAGTTCTTCTTGTCTCATATTGCCATGAAGTTCTTCTTGTCTCGTATTGCCATGAAGTTCTTCTTGTCTCGTATTGCCATGAAGTTCTTCTTGTCTCATATTGCCATGAAGTTCTTCTTGTCTCATATTGCCATGAAGTTCTTCTTGCCTCGTATTGCCATGAAGTTCTTCTTGTCTCATGTTGCATGAAGTTCTTCTTGTCTCGTATTGCCATGAAGTTCTTCTTGTCTCGTATTGCCATGAAGTTCTTCTTGTCTCATATTGCCATGAAGTTCTTCTTGTCTCATATTGCCATGAAGTTCTTCTTGTCTCGTATTGCCATGAAGTTCTTCTTGTCTCATATTGCCATGAAGTTCTTCTTGTCTCATATTGCCATGAAGTTCTTCTTGTCTCATATTGCCATGAAGTTCTTCTTGTCTCATATTGCCATGAAGTTCTTCTTGTCTCATATTGCCATGAAGTTCTTCTTGTCTCATATTGCCATGAAGTTCTTCTTGTCTCATATTGCCATGAAGTTCTTCTTGTCTCATATTGCCATGAAGTTCTTCTTGTCTCATATTGCCATGAAGTTCTTCTTGTCTCATATTGCCATGAAGTTCTTCTTACCTTTTTTGTGCTCGCTTGCTTTTAATTCAAGCATAGTCCATACACACTACTACTAGTAGCACCGGAATGGATTTTGCATGGGGATTAACTTCCTCTATTACCAGTGTCCCTCGCCCTTAGGTGAACCTACTCCAACTTCAGAGGTGCTTGTAATTTTTGTCCCCAAGTTAAGGTCCAACTGTCCGGTGTAAGGGTTGAACCTGCTACCTCAGCATCAGTACACCAGATGCTTAAAAACGAGCTGTCTTACCCTTTAACTTATGCTGACCTACTTCCTTCCTCATATTTCCATCATTGCAATTAGCTGCAATTAAAGACTATATTTTATTAGAAAGCAGCAAGTCAAATGGTTTGGCCATGCAAGTAGGTTACCAGTCAACAGCATACCACAAGCAGCAATGATGAACAGACCAGAGGGAAACAGAGGAAGAGGCCGACCACGTAAACGTTGAATGGAGGGAATAGCAGAGTCCATGGGAATATCGATATATGAAGCCCATAATCGAGCACTCTCACAATGTTTATACTTCACCTCGACACCGCAAGGTACAAGAGGAACATGATGAGATGAGAGAAAGACAATGATGCTGCACAAGTCACACATTAAGATAACCTGATAATCGTACCCCTAGAAAGTCCTTTCTCTAGAACCCCATAGCAAATGAAATAGAGAGAGACCTACCTAAAAACACATGGAGGTGGAAATTAGAGACAGAAATGAATGGTATGGGGGAGATAGCAAAAGATAGGACTGCTTGGTACGAGTTGTTTGAGAGCCTTTGCTGTGAAGGGAGATAAAAGGCAGAAGAAGAAGTACATATTGAGGCATAAACTTCATACCCACAAGGCAGTATTTGGCATACGATTACCTCTACTCTGCTTCCACTAAGGCTTAAGAACATAAACTGTTTCTATCCTAAGACCTAATGGCAGTTTATGTAATGTTTTTCACTCTGAAGAATATTGTGTGTTCATTGTACTGTTCAAACTGTTAACCTTGATGTCCTGATCAGGTGGTTGCTAGAGATCCGGACAGAGGTCTGAATGGGGTCATTGACTACTCTATTGAGTCTCCATCTACATTATTGGCCGATGCCCCATTTGACATCGATAAGGCTACAGGCCAGATCACAGTGAAGTCAAAAGTCAACAGAGAAGCATTGGATAAAGACTACATTCAGGTAAGGGCTTTATGATATAACAATACGAGCGTAGTTCTAAAAGAAACTGGACTTTTAAAACAGCATCGCAGATAAGTGTGTCAACAAGCTAGCTACTATATGTGCATGTACCAGAGACATTTACCTTTAGTCTAAAAGTAGCAGGATCATGGCCCAGAGGTTAGTCGTTGATGTACTTCCAGTAAAGTGAAGACATGTGTAATGTGAACACACTATAACACTTGTTTGCACACATACTGATTACAGTCCTATGTCACTGCCATAAAATGTCTCGTAATTTGTTGTTGACACAGGTAACAGTGAAAGGATCCGACAAAGCCCAGACACCACAAGAGGGCTGGTGTACTTTCCGTGTGGCTGTCCAGGACATCAATGACAACTCACCAGTGTTCAATTCTCTCAGCTACAATGAGAGGATTTCCACAAATGCTCAGATCAATAGGGTATGTTTTTTAATACATTATTTGAGAGATTGGGGGGAGGATAAGAAAGAATTATTATATTTTATAGTACTTTTTAAAAGCATTGAAAATGCATCTTTCTTGTGAGAAAAGAGGAATATTCTCTGTGTGTTTGGGATCTTGCATGCATTCACATATGTTTATATACAAATATGTTTTTATGAACAAATTTGTTTTTATATATATATATATATATATATATATATATATATATATATATATATATATATATATATATATATATATATATATATATATATATATATATATGTTTATATACATATATGTTTGTGTACATATGTTTATGTATGTATGTTTATGTACAAATATGTTATACGTTATTATTCAGCCAGTGCTGTAGCTTAAGGGATAGTGAAACTTAATGTTACAATTATCCGACATACTGAGTCCAGGGTTCAAAATCTGCCACAGGCGACATGGAAGCAAACCGCTTTGAGTTGATTTCGACAGTATGAGGCGTCAGTCATTCAGAAAGCAATGGCAGACTACTGAACTAACATTGCCTAGTAAATCACACACAGCGACTAAGTGCTGGGGTTGATAGCAACATCCTGTGAAAGACATGCAACTAACAACATCATTATTCAGTGGTTTATCACGTGCAGAACTTCACCCCAATAATAGTCTTTCTCAAGTTATCTCTATCATAAACCAGATGTCTTGCCTCTTTTCTTTGTAAACTATTTATTGTTTTGAATCCACATTGTGATTGTTATTGTGTTCTCCAGCTCTTTGATACATTACACATATGCATACTGTTATTGTTTTTACACTTCTCAACTTGCTAACAAATTTTTTTCGCTTTTCATCTTTTGTGTTTATTATAGAGAAATTTGGTGAGCAATATGGCAGGTTTTTAATTTATGTTTTGTGCACACTATAAATTCTTTTCAGTTCTATCAATTCCTTAAAATTCATTTCTCCATTTCTGTTCCCCTTTTGCATTTTTACTAAAATGAGGATTTAAGTAATTCCATTGCCTGTTTTACACCATGTTCATTTTATTATTGTTGATATCTGTAACTGTTTTTTTTAATTATATTTTATTCCATTCTTCAATATAATTTCATAAATATGTTTATGTTTACTGTCTCTCTGAAGTTTTTACTTTCATTTTCTCTGAAAATATTTTTGTTTCCATGGTAAGTTTCTTGACATAGTTGTTGTCATTCTTCTATGTCATTCATTGCTGTTTTCATTCTATATCAGAGTAATTTTGTTTCCATTCTTCATTGCATCTTAATATGTTTGTTTCCATCTTCTGGTTTTTGCATTTCTTGTTCTCTTGTGTCTCTTTGTCCTTTCCTCAATTATCCATGTTTCTGATATATATAAGATTATCTCACTCTCTTTCTTCTCTCCTCTCTTTTTCTCTTTCTCTCTAAATCTGTTTGTCACTCTCTCGATCTGTTTATCTCTCTCCCTTTCTGTTTGTCTCTGTCTATATATTTGTCCCTGTTTTTTTCCTCTTTATCTGTTTGTCCCTTTTTGTCTGTTTGTCTCACTTTATCTCTCTTATCTCTTTCAATCTATTTGTCTCTCTTTGATTATCTCTGTCTTAATTTATTCGCTTCTCTGTCTCTCTTTATCTCTTTCTTCTCTCTCCCTCTCACCTCTCTCTGTATGTCTCTCTGAATCAGGTTGCCTCTTTCTATCTGCTTGTCTCTCTAACTCTCCTTCCTCACTCTCCCTTTACAGAAGTTAAAACTGTCTAGGCTTGCTTATAGTCTATTGTATAGAAAGAAGCCCACAAAAGAGTATTCTAACAGGCAACATCCTAACTCAACAAAGAATAGCTCAGCCAAGGAGCACATTTGTTACCCAGACACACAAAGACCTCCCAGTGCAAGCACATGCAATACCAAGAGACATTATTAGCAAGACAATGTTAGGACCACCATCACCAGCCCAGAGACTGATCAACTTAAATTAATGAACCACTTCACTATCGCGTCACTGTAGCCCAGTGGCCAGCATGCTTGCCTACTGACCCAGTGGTCATGTGTTCAAATCCTCATTAAAGCAGATTATTTTTAAACTGTTCTGGGCTCCCAGGTCAACCCAGGCAGGAAAGGTCCTAGAAAGTAAAGCTGGAGGGCATGATGTTGGCCACATCACCAATCAAGTGTAATTGACCTATAAAAATAAAGGGCTAGAACCATATACCCAGTACATCGGAAGGTTGGAACAAAGTCCTTTTCTTACTTTACTTATGTCTCTCTAATCAGTATTATCTAGAGAGATTAAAAATGCATTAAAAATGAGAATTGTGAAATGTTATATATATTCAACACTACTATATGGCGCTGAAGCTTGGACAGTGAACAAGCAATTAGAAAGTCGAGGCCCTTGGAGATGTGGATTTACAGAAGAATATGTTGTATTTCATGTAAACAAAAACAATCAAATACAGAGGTTCTAGAAAAACTGGGAATGAAAAGAGAGTTGATGAAAGGAATAAAAAAGAGGTAAATGAAATATTTTGAGCATGTTAAAAGACATAACACTCTTAAAAACCCATACTGGAGGGTAAGGTTGAAGTCAAGCAAGCAAGAGATAGACAGTGATACAAGTGGAAAGGTAACATCAAGAGATGGACAAACAGCAGTCTGACAGAATGTACAAACGGGGCAAGAGACATACAGTGTTGGAGATCCATTGCAGCCAACCTTCATTGTGGAGATGGCACCAGATTGACCTGGAAATATTAGATGGTAAATTTAGGAAATGAAAAAAGAGGGAATCCAAGAAACAATACATCACACAGGCATGCAAGAACATACATCAGCTTTCGATTTATGCAGAGATGATGAGAAAATCTGTGAACAGGATGAGAATGGAAGACAGTGAAGTGACATGATGTATACAACATCAACAGGAGACAAGGGAATGACATCATACAGACAGCTTCAGTAAGGAACAATGGAGTAACATGGTATAGTCAACACCAGTATCTGGACTGACTAACCCAACCTGATGACATTTATAAACAATGTTCCCTCAGGTAAACAAGGGAATGACATCATACAGACAACTTCAGCATGGAACAGTGGAGTAACATGGTATAGTCAACACCAGTATCTGGACTGACTATCCCAACCTGATGACATCTATAAACAATGTTCCCTCAGGTAAACAAGGGAATGACATCATACAGACAACTTCAGCAAGGAACAGTGGAGTAACATGGTATAGTCAACACCAGTATCTGGACTGACTAACCCAACCTGATGACATTTATAAACAATGGTAATCCTCAGGTAATCCTTCGTGTTGGAGCAACAGACAGAGACATTGGAGAAAATGCCAGGATTTCCTATTCCATGGTGCAAGATGGAGGAGGTGTCTTTGGAATCTACAAGGAAAGTGGTCTCATCTTTTTGAAGTCTCACTTGACAGCTTCGGTGAGTCCTATAAGTAGTTATTCTTTGTTTCTGTGTTGTTTCCATGGTCTGACCAATTGTAGACATTTGTGCTTTCAGGTAAGTCTAATTTACATTTGACTAATGCTAGCAGCAGTAACAAAGTGTGTCATATGCTAGCAGCAGTAGCATAGTGTGTGATGTGCTTGCTTACCAAGGCAGTGGTCTGATTTCAATCCCCAACAGCAGCAGGATTCCTTGTTCTGACAACTACAGCTCTGGGATCAACCCAGCCCAACAAAATAGGTTTATCATGTAGTAGGTCATTGCAGAATAGTGCACTCATCACAGCCCACCAAAAAGTCTCTCAACCCATTATCAGTTTCCTTGTCTCAAGCACCCCTTTGCCCAAGGTGCCTATAGTGTTCTGTGTCCATCCTCGTGTCACTTGACTCCTGTCACCTCCCACCAGAAACCACTGTCTACTCTGTGATTTCCAACTGATGTGGGATGTTTAATATGCATAACTTGTACAAGGCCATCCAATTATTTTACCCTTGTCTGAGAAATTGAGGTGTCTGATAGTGCTACTCAAAAGATCTAGGGGAATTGTGATATTAGAAACCAATGGTTCTTGTACAAATTCCCAGGATTTTATCCCATATGGCTCTGCCGAAAGCATGAACTCTGTAGTTCCAGCGACCATCCCCAGGAATCTCAGAGAAAATTGCTCACGTTAACCCAATGACAGTCTGAAATCAAACCCACAACCATTGGAGTGTGATGCATGTAGCTTAACCACTTTGCCAAGCAGAGGCCCTTGAAATCTGTATATGGATTGGAACAGACAGAATCACAAAAGTCAAAGCATTAAGAGCATGCATAGAAGAGTATTACAATTTCATTGGGCGAAAAAGAGAACAAAAAGAGAGAAAACTCAAAACTGAAGATTTGTTATTAAGACAAATAAAATTGAGGATAATGAAATATTTTGGACATGTAAACAAGACATGAATACCTGGAAAAAATCACTATGGAGGGAAGCTTACCTGGAGAGCAGAGAAGAAGTGGACCACAATGTTGATGGATTCAGGATGTAATAGATAATTTACACATGACAGAAACAGAGGTAGGACATTTGATTTATGATTGAGATTATTTACACATGACAGAAACAGAGGTAGGACATTTGATTTATGATTGAGATTATTTACACATGACAAAAACAGACGTAGGACATTTGATTTATGATTGAGATTATTTACACATGACAAAAACAGAGGTAGGACATTTGATTTATGATTGAGATTTTGAAAAAAACTGTTATTTGGGCAGAGTCCTACACAGGACAAGCTACTTCATCATGATGACTTAACAAGCTTGCAATTAATTGCTTGTATTTGTTTTGATGTATTTAATCAGTATGGGAGTCACAATGTCTTCGTGGCAGGCATGCTTGCCTGCTGACCCAGTTATCAGTGTGTGAATCCCCATCAAGGCACATTTTTCTTTTACATCTGACCTGGGCTTCAGATTGATTCAGCTGAAACTGGGTGCCAGGAAATATCCCAGGAAGTAAAGATGGTTGGCTTGATATGGAGCACATGACCCATGGGGCACCAGTTGGTCTATAAAATCATAGTGCTAGCACCATGTACGCAAGACTCAATGTATATACAAGATCTGTTACGTTTTGTTACTTCATAACTTTGTGATTGATTAATTGCTGGTATTTATTTTGATGTACTTGATACGGATCATTGAGATTATCTTTGTCTTTCACTTTTTATAGAAAACTAAATACAATTTGTTGGTTAAAGCGGAGGATAATGGAAGCCCACCACGAGAAGGCACTGTAATGGTCATAATAGAGGTTGCAACTGAAACCAGTGAGCCACCCAAGTAAGTGTATGACTACCGAGCTTCTTTTGTGATCATCACTCAGTGAGACTATTGTTGTTTTTTATATGTTGTTTGTGAATTCTCTGGAAGACTGAGCCTTGACTCTGAAGTCTGATACACTGATGTTCAGGTGGCCAGAGTTGCTGCCAAGGGCTTGTATCTGTTGGAGTGATGTTGGGGTAAAGACTTCTCCATACCTGGTACCAAGATACCAGCTCCACAAGGACTGTTGCAAAATTCTCTTTCTCTCCCTAAGCCAAGAAGCCAGCAGGATGTGCAATGCTGGTGCTGGAGTTGAATACCTACAGAGAGGCATGCTAAGATGTAACCAGGTCAGGATTCAGCACCGCAGACATAAACTGGCATTGGTCATGTTTCCTACAGGCTTTAGCTTGCTTCATTGTCAGGAGGCTCCAACTCAGTGCCTAGAGAGAAAACAATTAGGCCCAAGTACCAGGTTTTTGTGTTTGCCAAATATGCAGTTTGTTGTAGAGTTTCATTTCCACCATATGGTTTCTCTTCAGATGTCTTTCTCTTTCTTTTTTTTTCATAAGCTCAATTTGAACCTGCACATAGTCCATGCTGGATTGATTTTTGCTTGTGGACTAGCTTTCCCTGTTACCTGTGTCCCTCGCCATCAAGCAAATCCACTCTGACTTCTGAGGTACTTGTAATTTTACGTCTCCAAGTCAAGGACGAGAAGTCAACATTTTGGTCCAACTGTCCGGTGTATGGGTTGAACCCACTACATCACCATCAGCACACAGGAAGTTTAAGAAGCAAGAACTCTTATCCATTCAGCCATGCTGACTTCCATTCTCTCTCTATATCTTATCCATTCAGCCACGCTGACTTCCATTCTCTCTCTATATCTTATCCATTCAGCCACGCTGACTTCCATTCTCTCTCTATATCTTATCCATTCAGCCACGCTGAATTCCATTCTCTCTCTATATCTTATCCATTCAGCCACGCTGACTTCCATTCTCTCTCTATATCTTATCCATTCAGCCACGCTGACTTCCATTCTCTCTCTATATCTTATCCATTCAGCCACGCTGACTTCCATTCTCTCTCTATATCTTATCCATTCAGCCACGCTGACTTCCATTCTCTCTCTATATCTTATCCATTCAGCCACGCTGACTTCCATTCTCTCTCAAAATCTCTTCATTTAGGACATGTGTTGTAGGACATGTGTTGTAGGACATATGATGTAGGACATGTGATGTAGGACATGTGATGTAGGACATGTGTTGTAGGACATGTGTTGTATGACATGTGCTGTAGGACATGTGCTGTAGTACATGTGTTGTAGGACATGTGTTGTAGGACATGTGTTGTAGGACATGTGATGTAGGACATGTTATGTAGGACATGTAATGTAGGACATGTGATGTAGGACATGTGTTGTAGGACATGTCATGTAGGACATGTGTTGTAGGACATGTGATGTAGGACATGTGTTGTAGGGCATGTGATGTAGGACATGTGTTGTAGGACATGTGTTGTAGGACTTGTGATGAAGGACATGTAATGTAGGACATGTGTTGTAGGACATGTGTTGTAGGACATGTGTTGTAGGACATGTGTTGTAGGACATGTAATGTAGGACATGTGTTGTAGGACATGTGATGTAGGACATGTAATGTAGGACATGTGATGTAGGACATGTGTTGTAGGACATGTGATGTAGGACATGTGTTGTAGGACATATGTTGTCATACTTGCTAAGCCACAATGGTATAGTTTTGTATATTTAACTTGAATTTGGTATATAAATGATGCCTCTATTTATTTTGGCCAGTTGCAAGGCAAATAATGATAACCTGATTTCTTTTGTCGATGATATCCATCATCTGTGTTTAGGAGGATTTTAATTTCACTTTGTATCATTGTGCCCTTGAGCTTGATCGTAAGCCCTTTGCGTAATCTATTGTGTCCCGTTCTGAGGCGGAGAATAATGATTTGTTCTGGTCTGTTCATAACATGGTAGTCGTCT
Source organism: Cepaea hortensis (assembly GCA_963921405.1). Taxonomy (NCBI): domain Eukaryota; kingdom Metazoa; phylum Mollusca; class Gastropoda; order Stylommatophora; family Helicidae; genus Cepaea; species Cepaea hortensis. Next base: position 46,431,443 of record OY992889.1, on the reverse strand, counting down.
TGAGCAGATTTTAGTGGTTTTCTGACTGATTTGATCATTCAGCCAATATCTGATTTGTTAGATTCAACTCTACAGAACCTGATCTGATAGTTATACTTACATCTCTCAGCCAATCTCTGATTTGTTAGATTTTACTCTACAGAACCTGATTGATAGTTATACTTACATCTTTCAGGTTTGATCCAGACCCAACATCCTATTCTTATTCATACAAAATTGCTGAAACTGTCAGCCCAAACACACAGGAGGCGGTGATCACCACACTTACCTGCCATTCCAACATGCAGAATCCTCGTGTCCAGTTCTTTTTGGTGGATTCCATGGGGACGCTACAATCACAGCAAGCTGGAAGTTTTGCTATCTCAGAGTACCAGCAGGGTAGAGCCAATAAAGTGAATGTCTCAGTGGCCCAACAGTTGGATTATGAGAAAACCAAGCAGTACAGTTTGTTACTGCGCTGCCAGGTAAGTGTTTGCAGCAGATACCATTTTATTCTGTAGAAGTGCAGTAGATATTTTTTCATGATGTAGATATTATTTCATGCTGTAAATATTATTTTATGCTGTAAACATTATTCTATGCAGTGCACATTATTTGTATGGATGTGAAGCATGGACAGTGAACAGACAAGCTGAAAAACTTCTGATGGCCGTGGAAATGTTTCTGAGGAAAATGCAAAGAATATCATGGACAGACCAAAAAACCAATGACCAAGTCCTACAAGAAACAAATGAAAACCATAAACTGATTAGAGAAATTAGACCTAGACAGTCACAATTTTTGGACACGTTATGAGAAGAAATAAGTTGGAGAACTTGGTGAGATCTGGCAAGATTGAGGGGAAAAGAACAAGGGGAAGGCAGAAAAGTAAATACCTGGATGGCTTGGCCACATGGAATGGTCAAGACAGGAATATAGAGCTTATCCATGACTCTGGTGATCTCATGAGATGGCAAAACATGACCGCCCACACTTATCGGTATAACACATGATGATGAGATATGTTATTCTTTAGATATTCTTTTAAACCATCGATATTGTTTTATTCCGTAAATATTTTTATGCAATCCATGTTATTGTATGCAATCCATATTATTCCATGCTGTAGATATCTATTTTCTGCAGACAAGCATTCTAGTTACTACACTATCGTGACCACTCCTCCATACATATTAAACTAATGTTCACTATATGTGTGTGCATGCTTGTGAGCTGAACATATATTCTGGCTATATTTTACAAACATATCTTTTGTTCCTCATAGAACTTTGGTGGGCTGACCATGTACGAGCAGATCACACTGACCATTGATGTGGAGGACAGAAACAACAAAGTTCCTTACTTTGAAGGTATGGATTCTAACGGGCGGTACGCAGGCAGTGTCCCAGAGAACACTCAGCCAGGGGCCACAGTGATTGAGGTGCAGGGGTATGATGATGATGTCAAGGAGGAATTCAGAAATGTAAGTGTCATTATCAGAAACTAATATACTTTGACCATGTTAAATATGACAATGGCTTAGAATGGACAATAATGGAAGGTGTTGTTGAAATACTACCTGCATTCTGTTAGTGTCAAATGTTGGGCAGCACTCACCAGACCCAACACTCCAGATTGTTCCAATGGATTCTGGCACATATGGAAGGGTAGAAATACTACCTACATTCTGTTAGCGTCAAATGTTGGGCAGCACTCACCAGACCCAACACTCCAGATTGTGCCAATGGATTCTGGCACATATGGGAGGGTAGAAATACTACCTGCATTCTGTTAGCGTCAAATGTTGGGCAGCACTCACCAGACCCAACACTTCAGATTGTGCCAATGGATTCTGGCACATATGGGAGGGTAGAAATACTACCTGCATTCTGTAAGCATCAAATGTTGGGCAGCACTCACCAGACCCAACACCCCAAATTGTGCCAATGGATTCTGGCACATATGGGAGGGTAGAAATACTACCTGCATTCTGTTAGCGTCAAATGTTGGGCAGCACTCACCAGACCCAACACTCCAGATTGTGCCAATGGATTCTGGCACATATGGGAGGGTAGAAATACTACCTGCATTCTGTAAGCATCAAATGTTGGGCAGCACTCACCAGACCCAACACTCCAGATTGTTCCAATGGATTCTGGCACATATGGAAGGGTAGAAGTCTTATTCTGATGCAAAGGAAATGCAGCCTACAGACTACGTAAATAGCAGAGCCAACCAGGTCCTAAGCCTTGGTCAGCATCTGGTCTATGATCAAAGCTCTGACAAGTGGACAGTTAAAGCTCTACTTTCTGATCCAGCAACTTCTGCAGCTGATCTTGTTCCAGGTGTATTGATGTTATATTTCCTCTGGAGTAAACAAGGCAGGTTTAAAGAGGGATCATGCTACATGGGCAACACATGGTCTCTACAAGTCTGCCCAGGCTGAGAGGTTATTGTACCTTTTTAAAAACCCAATTTAACAATCGTCTGTCAAGACAACCAAGTGCCAGTAAAGAGTGCTCCTGGAAGAAGACGCATAGGTTAACCAATACAGGACATTAAGAGAACCCTGGGTGTGAGAGTACAGGAGACGAATGAGCCAGTCTTTTGGCCATGCTGTGATGAGCGTAATGTTCTGGGAAGGCCCAGCTGCATCATGATGATGATGTTGATGAAGGATCAATATTTTTCTTACATTAGTTTAGTTTAGTTTAGGTGACCGATCAACATCACAGCACACCGGTGTAACCCATATGGGCTCCGTTCTACTCCTAACTCAAGCCTGAGTCCAGAGAATCTCAGCTCAGTGCACGAACTCTGTAGCACCAGTGAGGATTATGAAATACTTTGGGTAGATTTTTAACTCAAAATTTTGCCCAGGCAGTGCCATTTGGCTACTCTTTTTTTTTTATTTCCAACTGCCAGGGGATTTTTTACGTGCGCAACAATACACACGGGCATTCGATCTCACTACCTAGAGACCAGGGGACATTTTGTTACTAGAAGTCCACATAAACAAATCCCGGCCCTCACCAGGGCTTGAACCCAGGACCTCCAGCACTCAAGGTGGACACCATACCTTGAAACCACTCAGCCCCTCCCCCATTGACAGAGACTTGCATAACATTTAGTTGCATTTTCTTTACATGAAATTTTTGATGCAACACTGTCAACTGTGAATTTCTTTTCAAAATGTTTTTATTGTGACCATGCTAACTGTTGTGAAGTATAGATTAAGAAAATCCATCTATCATGTGCCATGCTGATAAGCGTGGTCTGTCATGATTCGCCATTTCACTTGATCGCCAGAGTCATGGATCAGCTCAGTGTTCTTGTCTCGATCATACCACTTGACCAAGACATCCAGGTATTTACTTCTCTGTCTTCCCCTTGTTCTCAGTTTATTTGCCTTATGCAATAATGTGTGTGTCTGCTGCTTGTGTTTGTTCGGGCTGCTATCGTCTTCAACAGTAAACTATATATTCAAGTAAAGGACGGCTTATTGTTGATATACTCTGGCAATTGGTCTTGTCAAAACTCCTGTTTAATTCATGAGTTCACATGAGACAATGATGATCATTTCAAATAGTTTTCACTGGCACAGGAATAGAGTGACTATGGGTGACCCATTGCTATGAAGTTTAAGCCGAACAACTGCTACTACAGATCAGAGTTTTCAGTTTCTCACATTTATATCATCATCATCATATCATCATCATCTTCCACTTCTGCCGTCAAGCGTCGTGGGGAGGAATAATTTGCGTTCCAGCGCCCGGTGGACGGCACTGGATAGTGTCATTCCGTGTGGTTGTACAATGTCTCTGATGTCGTCAATCCATTTTCTTCTTGGACGTCCTCGTGGTCTCGTCGCAGATGATCTTTGATGTAAGGCCAGTGATGGTAGTTGTTGATGTTGCATTCTAATGACATGGCCAAACCACTTGATCTTCTGTCTGTCAATAAATGTGGCACAAGGTGTTGATCCCACAGTCTGTCTGATAGTAGCATTTCTTACTCGGTCTCGGATTGTTAAGTTGGCAGCTCTCCTCAGGCATCTCATTTCGCAGGTGTTGATTTTGCGAAGGTGTAATTTGGATAAAGTCCAGGTTTTAGATTGGTAGCATAGGGTTGGTGTGAATATGCTGTTTATTATCTGTCGTTTTGCGGACATGGGTATGTTTGGATGTTTCAGTAAGGGTGATAGTTGATATGTAAGTGCACTAGCTTTTTGACATCTGATGTCAATTTTTCTGTCCAATCTGCCATCTTCTGTGATCATACTTCCAAGGTATTTGAATTCTTTAACTTGTTTCAGAGGTGTGTTATTTATCTGTATATTTAGTGGGCCTGGCGATCTGCTAACTTGCATTACTTCGGTATTTCATAATGTGAGATGGAATTTTTTCTCACAAGGATATCATTTCATACTGTCTGATGGTGTTTTCATTTTCTCACAATTATAATATCATTTCATACTATCTAATGGTGTTTTCATTTTCTCACAATTAAGTCATAATTTCTTACTGTCTGATGGTGTTTTCATTTTCTCACAATTAAGTCATCATTTCATACTGTCTGATGGTGTTTTCATTTTCTCACAATTAAGTCATCATTTCATACTGTCTGATGGTGTTTTCATTTTCTCACAATTATAATATCATTTCATACTGTCTGATGGTGTTTTCATTTTCTCACAATTAAGTCATCATTTCATACTGTCTGATGGTGTTTTCATTTTCTCACAATTAAGTTATCATTTCATACTGTCTGATGGCGTTTTCATTTTTTCACAATTAAGTCATCATTTCATACTGTCTGTTCAGAGTTTGCATTGTCTCATATGTATATCATCATTTCTTACTTTCTGGTAGGGTTTACATTTTCTCACAATTATAGCATCATTTCACACTGTCTGACCAAATATTACATTGACTGACATTTTGTATATATCATCACTTCATCTTCTAATGTTAGTTTACAATTTGTAACATTTCAGTGTGATGTATGCTCTACATTATTATATGGTGTGGAATCATGGATAGAGTAGCTGAAAGAAAGAATTAATTCTGTTGAAATATGGATATGATGCCCAAAGAAAAAAAAAGATAATGAAGTGAATGTCATAGAAAAATAAAATGACAAATACAGAAGTTGTAAATAAAACTAGTAACATTGTTACCCACTGTGCATGTCATAAGATACAACTAATGAGGGTTGGCGTAAGGCTGGCTACCTCATCTAGCAGAAAACTTTTGCTGTAAAATGGTTATTAAAAGTGCAGGAAGTAGACGTTGATTTCAGATAAAATATGCTGTTTAAAGACCTGGAAAAGAGGATGTTAGCATATACTATGATAGTAAGAAATAGATAGTTATGTTTGTCCATGGCAAACCTTCTGTGTGATGTTGGCAAATAAACAAGTCTTCATACTTGTTGCACAAATAAAGACACGTAGTATTTTTTGGCGCTCACAGAAGGAGAAGAAAGAAGTAGAGACTAGAGGACGCACTAGACAACATAAAATTTGAAAGCTATAGTTCCCGACTGGGATTCGAACCTGTCACCTCCAAATGGCTACAGTGCCTCGCTGCAGGAACAGGTGTACTTCGACGCATGACCAACTAGACACTCCAAAAAAAGTGTCTTCATTAGTCATGTCTATCATACACATGAACCTACAACTATGGAATATGGACAGAATTCTAGTGTCTAGTTAGTGTCACTTTCTGATGAGACATTGCAGTGTTAAATTATTTTTGTTGCAGCTTCATTTCACACTGTCTGATGAAAGCTACTCTGGAGTATTTAATGACTTTGAAATCAGGAACTTGCCTGGAAATAAAGCTGCCATCATCACTAAGAAAGAGTTTGACAGAGAGAAGAACCCTCGTTATTTTCTAACAGTTATTGCTGATGACATCAGTCCATCTGACAGGATTAACCACAAACCACCTGGGACACCAAACACAGGTAGGGACTTAACTTTTTCTAATTTTATTTGACAGTAGCAGGAAGGTGGTGAGTCAGGCTTTAGTCAGATATGACTGAGCTACCATGTGACAGTAGACTGTACTACCTGCTTTCTGTTAGTGCCAAATGTTGGGCGGCACTCACTAAACCCAACCTCCCACATTGTGCCAATGGCTTTGGATGGAGGAGCGCAATTGGGAGGATACAAGCCTTATCCTTAGTGCGAAAAAATGCAACCTACAGACTACATGTCATGGCAGGGCAGACCAGGCTCAAAGCGTTGGTCCCCAACTGGTCTAGGATGGAAGCTCCAACAGGCTGACATTTCTTTGCTGATCTGGCACCTTCTGCAGCTTGTCTTGTTTCAGGTGTATTCATGTTACCTTTCCTCTGGAGCCAACTAGGCAGGCCAAGAGAGGATTCATGCTGCATGGGCAACACATGATCTCTATAATTTCAGCCCTGACTTTGTGTTATGGAGAGATCATTATGCATTTTTTTTAAGCACTAACAAACTATCGTCTGTCAAGACAGCCATGTGCCAGTTTAGCAGGGAGGAAAATGGTATCAAATGCATGCATGCATAACCAATGGGTCACTGGAACTATAAGTATTCATTCAGTATCTTCAGAAAGAGATGAAGCACATGTGGGTTATGCCATATATATATATATCAAAGATAGTTGAATGTCCTTTACAGGACATCGCAATCAACCCTCAGAATTTTTGGCTGTTTGTGATTTACATGACAATGTTTATGTTCGCTAGTCCCATTATTTTTTGAATGACTGATGCTCATACCATCGAAAACAACGCAAGGTGGTCTACTTCCAAATTGTCTGCGTCTTTTTTTTTTAACTTTGACTCTGTAAATTGGGGAATTATGAAACACGTTTGATACCTTTAAGCCACAGCACCGGCAAAATAGATGTATATAATGGAAATTATGCAGGAAATCAACAGAAGAAATTAAATAGAGAAATTAATTGTTTGTGCAAAATACTAAGGAGAGGAAGGTAGAAAGGTGTGTGTGGAAATTCTAAACAGCTGGACAAGAAATAATTATATAAGCAACATGAGCTTCATCAAAGCTTCAGATGGCAGAAAGGGAGTCTCTTTGGTGAAGTGGTTATGCTAACTGTCTCATGCTCCAAAGGTTGTGGTTCAATTCTGGATTACATCAATAGGTTCAAGAGTGCAATTTTCTCTTGGGGGTCGTGACTGAAGCTACAGAGTTCTTGCTCTGTGCGATGCTTTCAGCAGGTCACCATGAAGAAAGTGACAGCCATATGGAATCAAACCCGGAGCAATGAAGTCAGTCCTCTCACCTTTTAAACCCTCTATTTAAACAGATGACAGAAAAAAAACTGAAGGATTGCAATCGCCAGTGTCCGCTCCAGACCAGACGCTCATAGAAGAGGAAGAATTTATGTGTGTTTGTTTGGCATGCATTTGTATGTTTAACAGCAGCACTTATTGGGCAACTGATCCTTTCAGCCTCAGTTGTTGTCCAAGTAGATGTCACAGATAAGAATGACAACCCCATGACCTTCAAGCAGCCGTATTACAACCACACGGTGGCTGAAACTGCCAGTATTGGGACTGTCATCTTTGCTGTCACGGCTGATGATATTGATGAAGGTAATGGATGTGATAATTTTGAAAAAAGTAGTTTGGGAAAAATGAATTTAATATTTAAGGTGATGTGCTGGTCACAAAAATAATGAATTTGGATCAGGTCTGCTATTTTTGGAATAGTTCATTTTTACACACCTTAGCATGTCTTCTATCAGATTCGGTACTTGCTTTTGTTTAAAAAGTGTTATTTTAATACAGTATTCGTATTTTACTTAACCCTAGGTGTCAAACTGTTTATTTATTGAAAATTGTTACAAAATTGACATTTTTCAAACCAAAGCAACACTATTTGCATAAATAGATTACGCACACGCTTAACTGATTCACTTCCAAATAAAAAGTGGGTTTGGACCAGACAGAAATTGGTGACAGAAAATGGGAAGTAGAGGTGTGTCACAGTAATGATCTAAAAATGATTAAAATGATATCAGCTATATTGTATGATATATCAAATTAAAGGAGATTGCATAAGGAACACGTCAGTATTGCTACTACTGCTAGAGGTTAGAAATACCAATAAAACACAATTAAAACTTCATATTTTGAAGCACATCATTTTCACACAAAATAAAAAATGTCAGGAACATGTGAGTCAGATTTTTACTGAGAAACAATATATACACTATTTTCTATTTAGTTATAATTATTATTCTTTTAAATTTAATTATGTAAATACTCCTCAGCTTATTTGTGTTAGGCATAGCAAACTTAGGGGGACAAGTGTAGCCCATTAGAGCAAGCATAATTCGACATGTGCCATCATATGATGACGAAATTTCAGTGTTAGATTTGTTTTCTATAATGTCCACCTGCTAAATAATTTAACTGAATACTGCACACAGTATTAGTTTTAGAATCTTTCACAAAGTCCTTTAAATCAGAATAACTATAATGTCCGATGTTTTGGAATGACAGACCTTCTTCCGGTGTAAATTGTCATTTAGCGGGCATTAAAATTGCAGAAGATATGCAAAATGAAACAAATAATGAACTGTCAACATTCAGATTATACATTGTCCCACAGCAGTCCAGGGTAGTTCCATTCAGACGATACACTGTCCCAGGGCAGTGAATCTGTTAAATATCTTGAGACTAACAACCTATAGGTTTGGTTGAAATGCAGTTACATCGGCTCTGTTAATAAATAACAATAATAGCTGCTTTCTTATATTATTATGCACACCCTTTAATATCTTGAGACTGAACTTATGAGTTTGGCTGGAGTAAAATTAGATAGGCTTTTAACGAATGTTAATGATTGCTGCTTTCACATATTATTACATTACTTTGTTATTCTGTAATTTGTAACATATTGTTCTAATAGCCAAAAAAAAAAAAAGTATATAATATGTTGTATTACAGTTGATCAAGGCCGCCTGAAGTATAGTTTCATTAACCACGATGAAATTCCGTTTGATATTCGAGACCAGACAGGGGAGATTATTGTTGTAGGATTGCTAGACTATGAGAGCAACCAGAAGGTAATAATGTTGGTTGTGTCCCTTGGTTATAATTTAAATTTTCTAGACTTTTCTCCTGCACGTTGCTTTATCTGTTCATGATTGTTTTTTATGTTGTTTCTTTGCCAGTTTATTAGCTGCTTCATTAATGTGATGTTCATTTGGCCAAATGTTAGCAATTCATTATTTATTTTGTTTATTTCATGTTGACAAGCATAATTATCAACAAATGCTGTGCATTTGTGTATCTCCACAGGTCTTAGTCTCTGTTGTTCTGGATCAATTCTGTTGATGTTATTCCTCTGTTCCTAGTCTTAGGTCATCATTTCTCTTCATCTGCCTCTGCCTCTTCCACTGGTGATCTTTCCAGTTGTCACAGTATTTTCTAGTGCTTCTCTTCTCATTGCATAACCAAAGGGCATTGTTTGTCTCTTTCTTATAGTTGAATAATGATTTCAATTCATTAGCCTCTACCAGGCAATCATTGTTAATAATCCTAACAGTTCAAGGTATTCACAATATATTTCTCAGAAAGCACATCTCAGTTGCTTTGAAGATCTTCCTAATTTGTTTGTTCGTATTCCAAGGTTTGTTCCATGCTCAGTCTTCGTAGACTTAGATGGATAGGACACGTTAGGAGGATGGATGATGATAGAATACCAAAGGACATCTTTTTTTGGTGAATGACAGATAGGTAGGAGATCTCAGGGTCAGCTTCTACTACGATACAAAGATGTGTGTAAGCGGGACATGATTGATAAAGGCTTTGATAATGCACATTGCGAGCAAATCTCAGCTGATCGTGTTGCATGGAGGGCAAATATCATAAATGGAATTAAAACAAAGGAGAAAATGATTTCAGATAGGTCACACATTGAGCGTGTGAGACATAAGATGGTGCGTGATGGTGACATTGACCATGTGTTCACATGCATCCATTGTGGATGAACATTTACAGAGCGAATTGGTCTGATCAGTCATATTCGCTACCGCCTTGGGTTGTAGTTATTATGCCCTTTTGAAGCACAATATAACAAACTATCGTCTGTCAAGATGGAAAGGTGCCAATGAATTCCAAGATTTACTTGCCATACAGCAGAACAGGTCCATGTAACATTCTATCTGACAATGTTGGCAGTAGTTAACAGTGTTCTTTGATAATTTGTGTTTGTGTGTGTATCTCTCGCTCTCTCTCTCTCTCTCTCTCTCTCTCTCTCTCTCTCTCTCTCTCTCTCTCTCTCTCTCTCTCTCTCTCTCTCTCTCTCTCTCTCTCTCTCTCCCTTCTCTCTCTCTCTCTCTCTCTCTCTCTCTCTCTCTCTCTCTCTCTCTCTCTCTCTCTCTCTCTCTCTCTCTCTCTCTCGCTTTCTCTCACACACACACACTCACACACACAAACAGACGCAAAAATATAAGTGGATTGTGGATAAGATATAAGATTGTGGATCGGCACTGTGTTTTTGGTTTCTTCTTCTCCTTCTTCTTCTTCTTCTTCTTCTGCTGCGTTCATCCGGAGTTGTTTTTTTCTGGACGTGACTGCGTTGTGCCTGTTTACAGCATCCTTCTGCGGGCATTTGTTGACCGGGTTAACCTTCCCGGGTTTTTGGTTTGATTATGCCATGTGACTAAGCCGTCTAGATATTTACCTCTGCCTTGTTCTTTTCTCCTCAATCTTGCCAGTTGTCACCAAGTTCTCCAGTTTATTTCTTCTCATAACGTGCCCAAAAACTCTTCACTGTTTACATCTGATTTCTCTAATCAGTTTAAGATTTTTCGGCTACATTTACCTTGCCAAGGAGCTAACTAGAGAATGTGCAGGCGACTGCCCTGGATGCTGTGGGCTCATGATAAATGATGATGTGCACTCACGCTCCTTGTAAATGACAACAGGACGTTGTTTATTTTCTCGAAAATAATCTTTCTCTTCTGAGTAAAACTATTAAAATCGTTGCACATGATCGAAACGTACTTCACACTGAGACTAAATCCTATGACTAGCACTAACTAATAGCTAACCCTACTAACACAGACCTAATGGTGGCAATATATAGTTTGCCATTGCCGGAATCACAGTTCAGAGACATGCATCTTGTAAGACGGTCTCCGCTTGAATGACGTAAATTGTAACTGTTCTTTTATTGCTCTGTTCATTTAGAGTGCACACTATCATCTCAGTTCAATAGATCTTATCATAGTTCTTTTCGTGACATGGCATACCTCCCAAGATATTACCTGCTACCCATTTAGACGTGGTCAACTTGGGAGCCCTGGTCAATCTTATAAATCCACCTCAATGGGAATTCAAACACTTGACCTCCAACCCGGCAGGCAAGCATGCCTGTCACCACACTACCGGAGCTCATGGTAGTAGCAAATAAGGGCAGCCATGATACTTCTGCCACAGTATCCTCCTGACTGACACCAAAAAGTGAGACTAAACCATATTGTTTTTGGTTTTCATAAAAAAATGTTTTTACTATTTCATATTTAAATTTTGCAGTAAATAATACAGTAAATCCTCATTAAATCTGTTAACTTTATTTGTTTTGTCTTTTTTGTGACAGGAGTACACCTTGATCTTGGAGTCAAGAGACAGTGAAAACTTTTACTCTGCGACAGCAACTGTTGTCATTTATGTCACTGATGAAAATGACAACTTGCCCGTCTTTGGCAAGAATGAATATGTAATTGACAACAAAGTTGTGGAGGAAGATAGTTCTGTGTCCAAAGAGGAACCTATGGAACTAATTATGGTAAATATGTGTTGATTTTTAATCTGGAATTTTTGATTTCCTGTCTGGGGTGGGAGTTATTGTTTTTTTCCCTATGGTTAAATCTACCTCTAAAAACGTGCAGAAAAAGTAAAGAACCCTATTACATGCCATAACTGATTCAGTCTTAAAAGTCGAGAGGATCGACTTCATTGCCCCGGGTTTTGTCCCATATGGCTCGGTCTCTTTCCGCAAGGTGGTCTGTCAAAAGTGTCACACAAAGTACAAACTCTGTATCTCCTGCGATGACCCCCAGGAGTCTTCAAGAAAAGTGCACTCATGAAGACATAGCCCAGAATTGAACTCAAAACCTTCGGAGCGAGAGGCAAACAGCTTGACCACTTCGCCAGAGAGACTCCTTTTCAGTGCCGTAAGATAATATATCGCCAAATGTGACCTCCCATTCGGACAGAAGGACGATATATCGCATACTAGGGTCTTCATGTTATTTGTTTTGTTTCTTCATATCTTCCACAATTTCAATGTTCTGTGAATGGAAATTAACATTATAACACTTGTTCATTTGATTGTGTACCATGTTTGGTCCAAACCTACGTTTTATTTGACATTGAATCAGTTAAGTCACATTATCTTATGGTGTTAGAACCATATTTTTATAGATCAGTCGGCATTCTGTGGGTGTTGTGGAAGAAGAAGAGGAATATGGAGAAGATGAGGAATAAGAAGAAGAGGAACAAAGAAAAGATGAGGAATAAGGAGAAGAGGAATAAGGAGAGGATGAGGAATAAGAAGAAGATGAGGAATAAGGAGAAGATGAGGAATAAGGAGAAGATGAGGAATAAGAAGATGATAAATAAGTAGATGAGGAATAAGAAGCAGATGAATAAGAATTGGTAAAAGAAGAAGATGAGAAATAAGAAGATGAGGAATAAGGAGATGATGAGAAATAAGAAGAAAAAGAATAAGGAGAAGATGAGGAATAAGAAGATAAGAAATAAGAAGATGAGGAATAAGGAGAGATAAGAAATAAGAAGATGAGGAATAATGAGAAGATGAGGAATAAGAATTGGTAAAAGAAGAAGAGGAATAAGAAGAAGATGAGGAATAAGTAGAAGATGAGAAATAAGAAGATGAAAAATGAAAAGATGAGGTATAAGAAGAAGAGGGATAAGAATTGGTAAAAGAAGAAGACTTGTACTTCCTGAGACATTTCCTGGTACCTGTTTTAGGCTGGGTAAACCTGGGAACTCAAGTCAGTTTTAAACATTTGAATCCATCCCGATGCGAATCGAACCCATAACCACAATGCTGCTACGGAACAGAAAATATGTCCTCTATTTCAAGGTCAGCTTGGCAACTTTTGAAGATAAGTGAGAACAAATGTTTTGCCACAAGTGGTTCTAGAAATGCTAAAGGTGTGTGTTCTGTAGGAAGTCAAAACAAGAAACAGAATGAATGACAGTTGTATGACACACAATGCCAAACTTCTGCAGATGATTAACTTATAAACTAAATGACAGGACCCTTTTACACACCTTGAAGCCTGTTGGGTGTGTGGTGGTAGTCTCATATTATTACAGACTAATTGGCATTCAGTGGGTGATGTGGTCAATACCACACCGGCTGCTTTTACTTCTCAGAATATTATCTGGTACAGTTTTGGCTAGGTTGACCTGAGGGTCCAGTTCAGTTGTGAAAATCTGCCTAAATGTGGATCTCATCTCATCTCATCATGTTCCTCTTGTACCTTGCGGTGTCGAGGTGAAGTATAAACTTCGTGAGAGTGCCCGGTTATGGGCTTCGTATATCGACATTCCCATGGATTCTGTTATTCCCTCCATCCAACGTTTACGTGGTTAGCCTCTTCCTCTGTTTCCATCTGGTCTGTACATCATTGCTTGTTGTGGCATGCTGTTGACTGGTAGCCTACTTGCATGGCCAAACCATTTGACTTGCTGCTTTCTAATAAAATCTAGAGCAATCTAAATGTGGATTGCAACACATAATCACCAGGCTGGCAGGCAAGTGTGCTAGTTGCTGCGCTACTTGTATTCCCTACTTCTATGTATACTCTACAATATTAATATGGTCTTGGGTCATGAATTATAAATGAGCAGTCAGAAGAAAAATTAATGCCTTTGTAATATGGATATATAGAAAAATTGGGTTTATATCTTGGAATAACAAAACGACAAATACAGAAGTCCTAAATAAGCTAAGAATGAAAAGAGAAAGAGATCAAGCTTCAGCAAATAAAATGTTAGAGGTTCAGTTTCATTGCACAGTGTTTTACCCATTATAACTCAGTCTCTCTCCGCTGAATGACAAGCTGTCTGTTGAGAGTGTCGCACAAAAAACAAACTCTGTAGCTGCTGTAATGATCGCCGGGGGTCTCTGGAAAAATAATGGTCTGAACAACAGGAATCCATGAAATTCAGAGGACAAGGCAGACGGCTTGATCACTTCACCATTGAGTCTTCCCCAACTGAAGAATGTGGATACTGATAGTCCCTGTTGTGTTCTCTCTTCCTCTGGCAGGTGACAGCCACTGACGCAGACAGCTCACGCACTATCAACATGCGATATCAGCTTCTTGGAGAAGGAACTGAACCTGGAGACAGGCAGCTTTTCACCATCAATGAGAAAACTGGGCAGATTTTTCTAGTGGCAGCTTTGGACAGAGATGAGCCAAATGGAAAATCTGAGTATATATTCACAGTGGAAGCACTGGATGAGGATGAAGATCCTCAGAAAGGATATACAAACATTAAAGTAAAGCCCCTTGATATCAATGACAACAAACCCATCTTTGATGTTGATAGACTCACTGGTGAAGTTTATGAACACTCTCCTCCAGGTTAGTAAACTGATTTTGTTTCATGACATAAGGCATCCCTTACTTATCTGTTTGGTTGAATCATTCACTTATTTCTGTGTGTGTGTTTCATTTGTCTAACTTCCTGGTCACAATTTGCATTTTCTTTTTTCTTTTTTTTTTCTTTTTTTTTTTTTGGGGGGGGGGGGGGGTGTTTAATTATTGGTTTGCTTCTTGTTATTGTGCTTTAAGTGACAAGTCACTTTCATTAAATGTGAGAAAGAAAGTACTGAAATGTTATTTAGAACCGGTTCTTCTGTGGCATTGAATCTTGAAATATGACAAAACTGCTTGGAAGCAACAAAGATGTTATTTTTTATACGAATTTTGTAAATATCTTGAATTATCACAGTAACTAATAATGAGTGCCCGGAAAAGGCTGAAGAAAGTAGAACACAATGTACAACTATAAGACAGAGGCTAACAGTGTTCTGTGATCGTGTGTTGAGAAGAGAGGCATTAGAAAGTATGACAACTGCAACTGGAAAGATCAGCAGAAGAAGAGGCAGAGGCAGACTTAAAGATGGTAAAATAGAGGAATGTCATCAATAGAACTGATCTAGAACACCAATGACCAAGATCTGTTGAGGTATATGAATGCCTGCTAAATTTGGCAAGGCACATGATAATGATTTGTATTTATGATTGCTAAGTAAACATTCTTCCATACAACAAGATCTGTTGAGGTATATGAATGCCTGCTAAATTTGGCAAGGCACATGATAATGATTTGTATTTATGATTGCGTAAGTAAACATTCTTCCATACAACAAGATCTGTTGAGGTATATGAATGCCTGCTAAATTTGGCAAGGCACATGATAATGATTTGTATTTATGATTGCATTAGTAAACATGCATCCATACAACAAGATCTGAATATTGAAGAAGGATGGCTACTAAAGATGATAAAACAAAGAAAATTGAAATATTTTGGTCACTCAAAATGTCATGAAAGTTCGAAGAGAACAATAATGGAGGGGTATATGCCCGGGAAGAGAGGAAGAGGAAGGTCCTAGAGAAGATGGGTGCAGGATGTGGCAGATGATCTCCAGATGGTTGTATTGAATGCGGGACATCTTGCTTATGACCGAGAAGTTTTCCAGAAGGTTATTATGGAGCAAGGTTCTGCAAAGTGCATGCTACCGAATGAATGATTTAGTAAACATAATTAGAGTTTCTGCCATGGGACTGTCTTTACATTTCAAAACTATTGTATTAGAGGCTTTCATTTGAAACCTGTTCCAATGGCTTTATTACAAAAGCATGAAAGAAACATTAACAGGTGTAGTAAAATTAAACAAAGCATTCATTTTGAATGAATTATGCACCATGGGTTGGTCAGAATAAGTCGCCGTAAGCATTCAGGCAAGCATCCCATTGCTTAGATAGGCAGTGAATGCCGTCCAAAATAAAGTATTGTGGTTGCTCACTGAACCAAGTGTTTACCGCGTTTACCGTTGGTGTGCTTTTTTTAATCATTTGTTTGCTTGTTCTTGTGCTTTTGCAAATGCCATCATATTTTCTTATGTACGAAGTCACTTTCATTAAATGTCAGGAAAAAAGTACTAAAATGTTATTTAGTACCTGTTCTGCTGTGTGGCATTGAATCTTGAAATATGAACTAACAAATTAGGAAGAGCTTGGAAGCAACAAAGAAGTGGTTTCTGAGGCGAATTTTGTAAACATCTTGGACTTATCACAATAACTAATAATGAATGCCTGGAAAAGGCTGAAGAAAGTAAAACACTATGTATAACTATAAGACATAGGCTAACTGTGTTCTGTGATCATGTGTTGAGAAGAGAAGCATTGGAAAGTATGACAACTGCAACTGCAAAGATCAGCAGAAGATGAGGCAGAGGCAGACCTGGAGAAATGATGCTGGATAATCTAAGATGGCAAATTTGAGGAATGTCATCAATAGAACTGGTATAGAACACCAATGACCAAGATCTGTTGAGGTATATGAATGCCTGCTAAATTTGGCACATGATAATGATTTGTATTTATGATTGCATTAGTAAACATGCATCCATACAACAAGATCTGAATATTGAAGAAGGTGGCAACTAAAGACGATACAACAAAGAAAATTGAAATATTTTGGTCACTCGAAATGTCATGAAAGTTCGAAGAGAATAATAATGAAGGGGTATATGCCTAGGAAGAGAGGAAGAGGAAGGTCCTAGAGAAGATGGATGCAGGATGTGGCAGATGATCTCCAGATGGGTGTATTGAATGCGGGACATCTTGCTTATGACCGAGAAGTTTTCCGGAAGGTTATTATGGCGCAAGGTTCGCAAAGTACATGCTACCGAATGAATGATTTAGTAAACATAATTAGAGTTTCTGCCATGGGACTGTCTTTACATTTAAAAACTATTGTATTTGTATTGTGTTTAAATCAGAGAAGTTAGCAACAGTCATCAAGTTGCCTTTCATCTTCCCCTTAGGTTGGTTCTGTCCTGTCAGGGATCACTGCCCAGTGATTGCTGTGGTTATCACCAATGATTTTGACTACATGGAAAATGCTTCCGTGGACTATGAAATTGTCAGCAGCCCCAGCACACATTCAAACAACCCCACCACAAACTTCTTCAATATAGATCCTGAAGGCAGGATCTTCTCACAGGTGGACCAGCAGTATCTTGACAGGGAGACAAGGCCGAAGTTGGAGGTGGTGGTCCGAGCCAAGGATCGGGGTCCAGAGCCTCAAACATCCACAGCCACGGTGACCATCATTATAAAAGACATTAATGACAATGCTCCTGTATTTACTCAGAGAACGTATAAGTAAGTTTCTTTTTTTTCTTGCTGATAGCTTATCAGTAGCCATTTAACCAATTCTTCTTCTTCTTCTTCTTCTTCTTCTTCTTCTTCTTCTTCTTCTTCTTCTTCTTCTTCTTCTTCTTCTTCTTCTTCTTCTAATAGTCCTTGACATTGGATGTCATTTATTTCCACACCCTCCTGTCTCATGTACTCATCAATGACCACTAATTAAGTTTTTTCTGCATGCCATGATGTCAAGTTGTCTGATTTCTTGAGACGATAGCATGAGAAGACGGTGCCAATATGTGATGCGGAAGTCTAGCATACACACCCATACACCTTCTGAGAGAAACCAAACATCTGTGGAAATGCTCTAAATGCAGTGACACCAATTCTGCTTATCTGTCTCAGACAAATTTGTGTGTGTGTGTGTGGGAAGGGGGGGGGGGGGGGGGGGGGGGGAATTGTGTGTGTGACAGAACCTTTCTGCACATTGTACATGTTAAATAATCCCTTTGCAGTTTGGAGTTGCAAAGATAGGAGGCCATCATGGTTTCCCCCCCCCCCCCCCCTCCCCGCGCCTTCAAATCTAGAAAACACACATTTACGCATATTTTGATCCCAGCCGGTGCTACTGAGTTTGTGTACTGTGGTGTGACTCTCCTTGTGTGATTTGGGGAGGGGGTGTTTTGGAAACACTTACCAAGTTGTCAGTGTGTGATGCAGATGATCCTTTCCAACCCATAATAAACTTGTAATATTATCATGTATTCTCATGATTATTCTACCATCGATTATCCCAACTGTGACAGTGTCAAAAATCTTCAAAGAGGTTATTGTGATGGAAGTGCATGTTAGCGTTAGCATTACCCACTCCGACTTCAGAGGTACTTGTAATTTCATCCCCAAGTCAAGGGCAAGAAGTCATCATTTTAGTGCAACTGGCCTGTGTCGGGGTTGGACCCGCTACCTCGGCATTAGCAAGCCGGATATTTAAAAACATATCCATTCAGCCATGCTGACCTCCACAGAAGTTAATATTAGCATTAATATTCTGTGTGACATGAGTTAATATTGACATTAATATTCTGCCCTCCTTTGTTATCCTCAGTGTGACTATGTCCGAGAACTTTAAAGAGGGCATTGTGACAGAAGTGCACGCGACAGACAGGGATGAGAATGATAATGCTGAGCTACAGTTCTCAATGTCTCAGAGAGTTGCTGCTGGAGGCCATTTTAAAGTTGATACTATTGAAAACAAAGGGGCCATCTCCATTTATCGGGTCAGTTTTACACTGTGTTTTTTACCACAATTTAATTGCTTTTAAGCCTGAATTTTGGTTAAATTTGATGGTGAACTCAATAAGAGAGAGCTAAGAAAATTATTGGTAAAACAGTTGTAAAAAGTACAAACAGGTTAGTTAGTTAGTCATTTGTTGCAGTTCCATTTTCACCACATAGAAGTAGAAGAAACAAGTAGAGACTAGAGAACGCACCAGACAACAAAAATTGAAAGCTATAGTGCAGTGATAGTGCCTTGCCATTGAGACTGACCACATGCGTGAAATAACAGCAGTGGTTTTATCTGCGGTCTTTGTTCTTTGTTCTAGTGGTTAAATATTGTCCTCACAATAACCTGCCTTAACACCTGAACACTAGCATTCTCAATGATGGCTAGAGCTCTGTCGCTGAGTTAAGACTGCCCCTAGTGTGGTCTGAAGAAAGAGATTGGAGCACTAATGGATAGTCCGATGACTGTGTCATGATGATCCTTGAAGAAAGAGATTGGAGCACTAATGGATAGTCCGATGACTGTGTCATGATGATCCTTGAAGAAAGAGATTGGAGCACTAATGGATAGTCCGATGACTGTGTCATGATGATCCTTGAAGAAAGAGATTGGAGCACTAATGGATAGTCCGATGACTGTGTCATGATGATCCTTGAAGAAAGAGATTGGAGCACTAATGGATAGTCCGATGACTGTGTCATGATGATCCTTGAAGAAAGAGATTGGAGCACTAATGGATAGTCCGATGACTGTGTCATGATGATCCTTGAAGAAAGAGATTGGAGCACTAATGGATAGTCCGATGACTGTGTCATGATGATCCTTGAAGAAAGAGATTGGAGCACTAATGGATAGTCCGATGACTGTGTCATGATGATCCTTGAAGAAAGAGATTGGAGCACTAATGGATAGTCCGATGACTGTGTCATGATGATCCTTGAAGAAAGAGATTGGAGCACTAATGGATAGTCCGATGACTGTGTCATGATGATCCTTGAAGAAAGAGATTGGAGCACTAATGGATAGTCCGATGACTGTGTCATGATGATCCTTGAAGAAAGAGATTGGAGCACTAATGGATAGTCCGATGACTGTGTCATGATGATCCTTGAAGAAAGAGATTGGAGCACTAATGGATAGTCCGATGACTGTGTCATGATGATCCTTGAAGAAAGAGATTGGAGCACTAATGGATAGTCCGATGACTGTGTCATGATGATCCTTGAAGAAAGAGATTGGAGCACTAATGGATAGTCCGATGACTGTGTCATGATGATCCTTGAAGAAAGAGATTGGAGCACTAATGGATAGTCCGATGACTGTGTCATGATGATCCTTGAAGAAAGAGATTGGAGCACTAATGGATAGTCCGATGACTGTGTCATGATGATCCTTGAAGAAAGAGATTGGAGCACTAATGGATAGTCCGATGACTGTGTCATGATGATCCTTGAAGAAAGAGATTGGAGCACTAATGGATAGTCCGATGACTGTGTCATGATGATCCTTGAAGAAAGAGATTGGAGCACTAATGGATAGTCCGATGACTGTGTCATGATGATCCTTGAAGAAAGGTTAAAGACAAGAGGATTTTTGTTTTTTTTTGGCGCTCGTCCACTTTGAACTCAAGCCTAGTCCATAATGTTACTTCTACCACTCTGCACGTGGATTAGCTTTCCCTATTACCATTGTCCCTCAGGCAAACCCACTCTGACTTCAGGGGTACTTGTAATTTATGTCCCAAAGTCAAGGATGAGAAGTCAACATTTTAGTCCAACTGTCCGGTGTAGAGGTAGAACCCGCTACCTCAGCATCAGCACACCGGATGCTTAATAACAAGGGCTCTTATCTATTCAGCCATGCTGACCTCCTGATAGACAAGAAGACTGACTTCATTACATCTAATATGGACCACTGAGTGAACTAAACACGACAGTTACATTCATACAAGAGACAACATTGCAGTTATAGACATATTTCAAGCCAACAAATGAAGAAGAATTACATCTAATTCTTACCCCATCAGGCTCAGTCTCTTTTTGCAGAATGGCATGTCGCCAGCCGAAAGCATTGAACAAATCACAAACTCCAACAATGACCCCCAGAGGTCTCTGAAAAAAACAGTACCTGTCTGAATGACACAGTCTGAAAACAACCTTCACACCACTATGCTGATGGCTTGACTACATAACACCCCGATTCAATCCTTCAGAGACTGGCATATGAGACTATGACCTCCAGTGTGAGAATGGAGGTGGAAGCAGTAACAGCAGCATTCCGTTGGTTAGAGTAGACACCTGCAACACACATTGTATTCATTATGGACTCTTCTCCTTCTTCTGTGTTCATCCTGAGTTAATTTTTTCCGGACGTGATTGCGTTGTGCCTGTTTACAGCAGAGCTGCGTTCTTGCGCCGTTAGGCCGACACATCTGACTTCTGCGGACATTTGTTGACCAGGTTAACCTTCCCGGGGCATTATGGACTCAAGGAGCATGCTTTTTAAGGTGGAGTAAGGAATGTTTCGTTGTATGGAATGGCTCACCTCGCTTCAGAGGTCACACATTGTGAGAATTATGAAAATGGGTTTTTTGCCCTGGCAATGTGGGAGTGCAGGGGAATGAACAGGCTGGCAGGGAATGCACCTCTTGGTGGTTGATTACCTATGGACAAGGGAGAGGTGGTCATGCACCTGTGGGACCAGGTGGGGGAACAGATTGAGTACCCATATGTGGAAGGAATGAGATTGCGGGATTTTGGCAAGGGTTCTGAAAGAATCTCAAAACAGAGAGAAGACCAGGAAACTTTCAGTCAGATGGCAGTGAGAACAATTAGTAGTGTGACTCTTTACTGGCGGTTGAACTAGGGGACAGAGTGCATATGGGAATGTTCTGAGTGCAGTGATGTTGGTTCTTAGCTCAACTCACTTCAATCCAACACACATGAAAACCTTGTTAGACTTTGCACATGACACTATTCCATTTACCTCTGTTTCAATAGCCTGTGGACTATGAGAAGCTGGAAAATCCAGTGTTTGAGTTGGAGGTTCGAGTCCAGGACAAAGATCCGTCACACTCTGATACTGCTATTGTGCGTATAACAGTGGAAGACTTCAACGATAATGCTCCTAAATTTACGGATGAGTTCAAATCAGTGTAAGTTCAGTTACATGTTACATTTTTCTCGTAGTTTTATTCAGGAAGACATTTTCATTTCTGCCATGTTCAAGGTGCAGTCAAGTTGTAGTATTCCCTAGCAGCATGAAAATATAGGCTGGCCTGGAATATCAAGAAAACAGTAACAATGGTGATATCAAAGAAAATGTGACATACAAATAGAAGGGAAAATTCTTAACCAAGTGGACAATTTTAAATACCTAGGGGCATTTGTAACATCAGATGGAAGATGTCCAACAGAGATTAAGAGCAAAATAGGACAAGCAAAATCAGCATTTCAGAAAATGAAGAGTATCTTATGTAATAAGTCATTATCACTGAATGTAAGGAAGAGAGCTATATAGAACCAGTTTTACTAAATGGCGGTGAATCTTGGAATTTAAATGAACAAATTAAGAAGAAATTAGAAGCAACAGAGATGCGGTTCCTGAGACGAATGTTGCAAATTCCTTAGACTGCCAGAGTAACTAAAATGATTGTCTGAAACAGGCTAATGAAATTAAAACATTATATACAACAATAAGAAAGAGACAAACAGCTTTCTTTGGTCATGTGATGAGAAGAGAGGTTTTGGAGAACATCATGACAACTGGAAAGATCAAGAAGAAAAGAGGAAGAGGCAGACCAAGAGAAATGATGCTGGATGGATTGAGACAGTGGCATGGAGTAATATCATCAGCAGAGTTGATCCAGAACACCAAATACTGAGATATGTGGAGAGCCATGAATGCCTACACCAGCTGGCAGGGCAGTTGATGATGATGATGATCCTGAAAGAAAGAAAGAAACTTAAAGAAACAGAGATTTCAGCAAGTTGACCTAACCTGAAATGGGTACATCCTAGAACTTAATATGCCTTTGGGCAAATGATGCTAGACCCATATTTGGATACACCAGTCTGCACCCCAGAGGTGATGTAGTTAGTATCACACTTTCCGCTTTTACTGAAAAACATATTTTCTGATGCCCATTTTAGGCTGGATGGAAGTAGGAGATCTGATAAATTTTCATAATTTGCCTCCATGCGAATGTGAAGCCATGACAATATATCTATGAAGTAGTATACAGAAAAATGTTTGATATGCTTTATTGTTAAAACAAACATGTGAATATTTATGTTCGTCTTAGTCAGTGCATGTCACTTTTATCTATAGAATTTTAGGGTTTCCAGGGGGGGAATGAAGACCATTTCAAGATCATGTTAATACAAGAACCGATTACTTGATATTGTTTTTCCCTTCATACTTTACAGTTATGTACGTCTCATCCTTCTAAAATTCATTTTATAAAGTAAGTAGACCCACAAATCACATTTTATGTGGATGTCTAGACTTGTTTTAGTATATGCTATTAAATGTACCTTCCATTTTTACGTATACTGTGTAGGGGTGGGGGGATTTTTAGGTAGGAAATATGAAAGGGGGGGAATGACGTTCTGAAAATATGGTGAAGGGGGGCACTGACCAAATTTTTTATAGGAAGGGGGGGAATGACGTTCTGAAAATATGGTGAAGGGGGGCACGGGCCAAAAAAGGTTGAGAACCACTGATCTATACAGATCTATCTGCTTATTTATAGAAATGTTTTTTGTAAATATGAACATAACATCATTTAAAGTGTGTGATAGTAAAAAAATGTATAAATGCATAGTGTTTTTTTTCCCCTTGTCACTAAGCTTATTTAATGTTCTTGTTTTTTTTCTTCAGGACAGTAGAGGAAAACCTGGAACCAGGGCAGCAGCTGGCAACATTTTATGCACACGACCAGGATTCCGGAATCAACGCTGAGTTTAGGTGAGTCTGCACATTTCTTGGGCAAGCTGCAGTGGCTAGCATGCTGGCCCAGTGGTCATGTGTTTCTAACCTCTTTGAGCCAGGATGTGTTTTTTTTAACTTTGCATTTGTTCGCTCTGAATTCAGTGTCCATACACGGGCTACTACTTTTAGTGCACTGAATTGAATTTGGCATGTGAATTAGCTTTCCCTATTACCAGTCATCAGACGAACCTAACTCCAGTTTCTGAAGTACTTGTAAGTTACATTCCCAAGTGAAGGACGAGAAGTCAACATTTTAGTCCAACTGACCGATGTAGGGGTTGAACCTGCTACCCTGGCATCAGCAAACTGGAAGTTTAAAAGCAAGCGCTAGTATCCCTCCGATGATGCTGATCTCCTGAGGCAGGGCTATAATTTTAAAAAACTGCCTCCCTTGAGGTCGGCCTAAAATTGGTACCAGGAGATGTTCTGGGAAATAAAGGTATTCAGCATGACATTGATCACATCATTCACAGAGTGCCAGTTAGTCTTGCAAAATGTGGTGATAACACCATATATCTCAAGGCTCATTTTTTAAACTTTTTAAAATACATTTTTGGGTGGTTGCTATGCTTTATTCTTCTCTTGGTTGAAATATTCAGTTTTAAGCATTACAGAAGCAAGCTGGAAAGAAACTGATAGAGTTGGATTAGATACTACTTAACTCTTAAAGGATGTGATTAGATACTACTTAACTCTTAAAGGATGTGAGGATGTTGCTGTTTGCTGAGGGATTTTCTCTCTGACCAGCTGACTCCAAGCTGTCCGTTGCTATATTATGCAGCTCTGCACATGTTCTTCCCATATTCTATTCTGTCTCTAATTTTCTTCTCAATGTCATATTAGGCCGTCCTCTATTTTGTGTGCCCTATGGATTCCAAACAGAGTGCTTTATATTTATACTATTCCCAGGTTTTCCCAGCGTATGTCCAACCTAGCACCGGCATCTTTTCTTCACCTCTTGACTCACAGGAATATGTTTAGTTCTCACCAAAAGCACCATACTGGTAATTCTGTCATATGTACTGGTTAGAAAAAATGCAATCGTCAACAATATTAACAACATTACACAGCCGGAACTGCATGAAAAACCATATCTATACTTGCAAACTAAACTGTGGTGGATATTTCCAACACCTGCAATGTGGAAAACTTTACCAAAAATAAGACACACCATAGCAGGATATGTTGTATGAACTCCACAGACGGTTAATACAAAACTTGGAACGGCAATATTGTAAAAAAATCCAGTCGTTAAAAATACACTCTGTAGAATGTCACCACCACATCATCATCAAGTGTCTTGCCAAATGACATGAGTGATTATGCTTCTCTACATCTTGCAGTCTCCAGCAGTAGGTATCAGTTTTTGTGCTGACATCTCTCAGCTCATTTAAATTTTGCAGAAATTGTTGTGGTGTTTACTTTAATGGCTTATGAGGTTGTTGTTTTTTTTTAAATCTTAGCCTTAATGATAATTGGTTCTTTTTATTTCCCCTATTTTAGTTATCTTATTGATCGAGACTCAGACCCTAGGCGTGATTTTGTTATTGATCCAGAAACTGGAGTTGTGAAGACACGCAAAAGGCTAGATCGAGAGGTTGAACCCAAGGTGACAGTTAGAATCAAGGCTGTAGATAAAGGTAACCCAAAAAAGTGTATCATTTATAACTAAAAGTTGTAATAGTCAAAGTTGTTTAGAACATTTTTTTTTAATTTTGGTATTACAGATGTCAAAATATTCTCTTGGTTCCTTGTTTCTTTAAATGATTAAGCACCATGGGCTGATAAATCATTTTTTCAAACTTCCCATAATTGCCATGGGCTTATAAATCAAACTATAGTTAAAATATCAATACAGTAGTTTTCCATGTGCAACCCTCTTTAATAAGATATATAATACAACATGTCTACTACCATATTAACAACTATTAAATCATAAATGGGACACATCCCCACTTCCCATTTTCTGCTATCCATTTTTGTTTGGTCTCATCCTACTTTTTGTTTGGTACTGAAATCTGTTAACCTACTCATTACTTTAAATCATTCTGTTTTAGACGTTCTTTGGACACGGCATAGTAAGGAGAACATTGAAATAAGTCATAAGAACAGAAAGTATACAGGGAAGAAAGACAGGCGAATACTTGGAAAGAAAATGCGAAACATCTTGACATTGTAATCTGAAGAATTGTGTGTATTGCAAATGATTCGCAGTATATGAGACAGGAGGCTGTGAACATACATGATAACCAGCACCATACAACATTGAATATAAGAAGAATTGATAGAGAATTGTTACTTTTGTCTCACTCTGTTCCAGTTATTTCATTAACTCTTTTAATTCCACATTATTATAATTTCTCTGAACCAGCCATCTTTTAAAGTAACAACTTCTTACAATAACTGTCTTTGATTCATTCGTTAGGTGAGTTCTTATAGTGAACTCAACTTTTATTTTAGGATTCCTCTATAGTTTCACACAATTTAGAGTCTAATGTTGATTCAATGGGTCAGTGCATCTTTCTTAGTTCACTGTACAGAGGACAGTTCTGCAGCACATGTTCAGCAGCACATGTTCAGTGGTTTATTTCATCAGTCTACATGTGCATTGCTGGCTCTGTGGCGCAAGTGTTATGGACGGAGTTCGTAATCCAGCATACCCACATTTGAAACACAGCTGAGGGTGATTTGGCCGACTTGCATTGGTTTTTTGCAAAGTGGTATGGGTGCTGGTCATTCAGAAAGCAATGGCAAACTACTTAAGTGTAAACTTGCCAAGAAATCACAGCAGCAAAACATGCTGGAATTGACTGCAACATCCAGTAAAGGATATGCAACTAACTTTTTTTTTAACATGTGCATTGGGATGAAGCAAAGAGACAAAGCTTAAGCATGTGTTTGTTCAGTCTGCTACACCTCGTCTTGAGGTTAAGAAAAGGGTGATCTGTCCTTGGCAGTCAAGAATGGCAGTTGTCTTAGGGATAATTCTGTACCTTTCAAAATAACATCTGTATGTGACCATGTGGGTTAATATCATGATATTGAGTCGATGAGAAATATTATTTTGTGATTTGTATATGTGTGTTTGTGTGGCAGAAGCAAGAAATGACTAAACCCAAACATAACTACATTTACTTGTTACAAGGGGTGTAGTAGAGGTTACAGCATCTGGCTCAAGTAAACCAGGTTCTCTCACTGTGTTGACAGTTTAGATTTTCCCAGCAAAAAGAAGGATGGTGTACCCTTCCCTGAGCCTGGGCTAGTAGATTGAACCTCTTGCCTTCTAGGACAGGGGTGAACAACTTGAAGGACTTATGTGCACATTGCATGTGTTACAAATCTCTCAGCTGTTGGAAATCAAACTAAGAAAGCAGAATTTGCTATTGCCCAGGCATAATCTTTATACCGGGTGTTTGTAAAGTCTCACTACATTTAGTATGTAGAACACATTTAAAGAATTCTTTCTTCCATTGATAACACCATTCTGTTTGGAGTGCAAAGAATTACTCCAGCAGATGACAGCCATTCGCTGCATATTGCTTCACGATGGACAGTGGAGCACATCATGTACTTCATTTTTCAGATTTATTCTACATACAAAGTGTAATAAGACTTTACAAACACCCTTTATTAGGAAAGCTACCCACAGAAACTTTATAACATGAGTAATTCCGCTTTACATGTTGATTCTTGCTGCTGCTATGAAGTTCATGTACTGTACTAAGATTCTCCTTGTGTCATCTACGTATGAAGACTGGAGCACTTATGGGGATATATCCATATGTAATGAAAGTGATCTTTCAGAAACCAAATCAAACTTGTGTCAGTGACTGCATCACCTAGGATTGTATTATACATATCTAACATAACTGCCACAGGAACTTCGATATCAAGAATGTTTTACTTTCAGCCTTTTCTCCCAACCTAGTACCAAAGTACTGCCTCCATGAAGACTTTTGCTGAGGTCTGCTTCCCCTCTCCAAGCTCAAAAACAATCAGCTTTATTTTTGGTGATGAGTATGGGCTGGTATTTATCCTGTTTAGAACTCTGAAACGTTTACCAGGCAGAAACAAAAATTGCATATTTTTTTGTTGTTGTATTGAACAGGAGACCCAAAGCAGACAGGGACTGCGTACCTTGATGTTACTGTTTCTGATGTCAATGATAATTTTCCGGTGTTCAAGGAGAACTACAGACCTGTTGTTTATGAAAATATGAGGCCAGGACATGATGGTGTGCCTTTCCCATTAACGGTAAGTCTGCTGTCAGTGTTTGTTTTTTACTTTCCACAATATTCTACATATTCTTCCTTAAATAGCCACATCTTGTTCAGAAGTTAAAATAATAACTTTGTTTTTTTGCATATCCCTTTTAGAGGACATCGTAGTCAACACCAGCATTTCTGCCGCTGTGATCTCTTGGCAAGTTTACATTCAGTAGTTTACCATTGCTTTCTGAATGACCGGCACCGATACCAACACAAAACCAACGCAGTGCGGTCTGCAACCAAATCGCACATAGCTGTGTTTTGAACGTGGGTATATGGGATTACGAACCGCATCCGTAAGCCCTTAGCCACGGAGACCGGCCAAATAAAATAATAACTATCTTTGACAAAAAGAGGTTAAATAAAAGCTTTCTATGACAAATAGAGTGACATTAATTGTAACACAAGGAGTAGCTTTACTTGGGACACAAGTTAATTTATTTAGGTCAGAAGGGTAAAATTAACTGGGACATAAAGGGTGATATTAATTAGGACATCAGGAATAACATTAATTGAGATATTAGGAGTGACATTCATTGTAGCACATGTAGTGGTGTTAGTAGGACAAGGTTAACATTATGTAGCTCAGAACAGTAGCATTATTTGGTGCATAATGAGTGACATTAATTAGGTCTTAAATAGTGACATTTACTGGGACATGAGACATTAATTTGGCAGATGGAGTGACATAACTGGGACAGATAGAATAACATTAATTGGGACAATAGGGTGGTTTATATTTCACATGGTTGCATATTATTATGCTTTAATGTAGTTACTTAACTGTCATTTTGGTGCGATTTGCTGATGAAGGCTTGTTGCCACAATAGCCTCTATGTTTTGTAATTGTAAATTTGTAAAGATGATCTACACTTTGTGTTTTCCAACTGTTTACGTCTGTGGTTGGAGAATCAAGTCTGTGGTTGGAGAATCAAGTCTGTGGTTGGAGAATCAAACTACCTACTCCATTTGTCATTGCACGTTGTTGGGATCGGTCATGGCAGTTTTCCTTGGCCTACAAAAGAGACTAGTCACTTCCTTGACATGGGGTTTAATAGGATTCCACAAACTGTTGAAGAAGGTTGGCTAGTCATGGATACTGAGCTGACACTAGCAAGAGGTGAAAATCGAATAACCCAAATCATCAAAGAGTAGCTTGACATGTAGTGGTCACATTCATCCTTTAAGTTGTTACATGTATTCAACATCATGCACAATGATAAGTCAGGCATGATATTGTCCTGCATCATTCTTTACAGGCTGTTAGTCAGTTTACCTCTTAATACTTTCTGACAAAAGATTATTGTGATATTCAAGTAATTATCTCAGTTTATAAGGGTTCACTTGACCACTATTGAATACTGATCCCCCCGGGAAGGTTAACCCTGTCAACAAATGCCCGCAGAAGTCGGATGTGTCGGCCTAACGGCGCAAGAACGCAGCTCTGCTGTAAACAGGCACAACGCAGTCACATCCGGAAAAAAAAATCCGGATGAACGCAGAAGAAGAAGAAGAATACTGATCCTTTTATCATGATTTCAACTACAAGAATAAATCTATTTAGGGCATTCACAACAGTTATAAAACAGATAAAATTCATCACATTTCCTGCCAGTGGAAATGCAGCCTACCCCTTGGCCTTTTGTGATAGCTCTTCTCTAACTGTTTATCTTGTTAAACAACCAGAGTTGCATTGTATGTCCATGCCATTATTGTATGTTCATTATTAGTGCTAAGCAGTCCGACTGGAATCTGCATTTTCTCTAAAAATATGTCCAGGACATACTCAACATACATGTACTATTGTAACAGGTGCTGGAAATATTTGCCATTGACAAGGACACAGCCATGTATGGTCCTCCATTTGGCTTTGCTTTGCCCAACCCTTGCAATGTTCACGCCTGCCACGATTTTGCCTTAACTTTCCGTGAATGTAAGTTATTTCATGTTCAATTTGAAGCTTTTCTGTTGGTTAATATCTTAACTCATTCATGATCATCATCATCTAGCAGGTCCTATGTGGAACATCGCTTTCATTGTGACCCGCAGACAAGTTTCTGGACTGCTTGCCATGTCTCTTGCATGTTGCACTCTTATGCATTTTAACTCATTTATATATGGGAGTCTCCATGGTCAAGCCATCTGCCTCATTCTCCAAAGGTTGTGGGTTCAATTCCGGGCTACATCTTTCGGTTCACAGGTGAATTTTTCTCTGAGGCTCCTGGGGGTGCTGGAGCTGCAGAGTTTGTGCTTTGTGCGATGCTTTCGGCAACCACCCTGATAAAAGATACCAAGCATATGAGATAAAACCTAGTGCAATTAAGTTGATCCTCTCAACTTTTAAGACTTTTTTTTTAAACTCGTTTATGGGCTCGAGACACAGACCTTCACTCGGGCATGCTTCCTTAGTGACTCAGTGAGTATGCTCAGGAAGATAGAGATAGGTTGGATCCAAAGACAGTGGTTGGTGTTTCTGGGACTGTCACGGCTGGCATAGATTAGTTTTATTTTTGTACCAGGGCATGCAGGTGTAAAAGGAAATGAGCAGGCTGACAGGCTTGCAGGTAAGGCTACTGTGGAAGGTGGACGAGCCATGGACCAGGCTAATATACTGAATGCTCTAGGGGAGTAAGACGTTTACGAGAACCAAGTGATGACTGTGGATCTACAACTATGGTCAGACTGCAAGAACAGCAAGTTAAAAAGGTGTAGTCAGAAAAGAATATTATGCAGGAAGCCAAATAAGATTAATAAACCAACACAGAACTGGTGTCGTGAGCTACGCATTGTGGGATTTACTGAGGAGGGGACCCAAGCACATATGGACTGAATGACTTGATGTGCAGTGAAGATGATCTATTGACTAACTAACTAACTGACTCATTTATTACCAGATTTTTTACATTAATTTCAATCAATCAATCAATCATGTGCCATGCCGGAAAGCGTGGGCGGTCATGATTCGCCATTTCACTCGATCACCAGAGTCGTGGATCAGCTCAGTGTTCCTGTCTCGTCCATGCCATGTGGCCAAGCCATCCAGGTATTTTCCTCTCGGTCTTCCTCTTGGTCTGTTCCCTTCTATCTTGCCAGCTGTCACTAAGTTCTCCTGTCCATTTCTTCTCATAACATGTCCAAAAAATTTTGACTGTCTACGTCTAATTTCTCTAATCAATCTACGATTTTCATTTGTCTCTTGTAGTACTTGGTCATTGGTTTTTCTATCTGTCCATGGTATTCTTTGCATTTTCCTCAGAAACCACATTTCTGCAGCCATCAGATGTTTTTCAGCTTGACTGCACATTGTCCAAGTTTCACATCCATACAAAAGAACAGGCTCTATGTATCCCCTCAACACTCTTTTTCTCGTTTCAATTGACATCATTTTATTGGTCAGAATGTTTTTCATCTTTAATTTACAGATTTAATTATTTACATTTTTTTAACCAGGGGTTTGCAATAAATCAATTTCAGTTTGCCAAAATTTGACTAACTTATCACTTTGGATATTTGAAATACGTGACAATCCATTGGAGTTTAACTTAACTGTGGAGATAGCACTTGCTTGATTGATAAAACAAAATTGTTTCGAACAGTGTTTGAAAAATAACTGATTGTTTATCATCGGCTGTATATGAAAACTCAGGAATATTCTGGATCAAATGAATTACATCAGGAATATTCTGGATCAAACAAATGACATTCTCACTTGCTTATGAGTTTATATGTTAGTGAGTCCTCTTGAAGACTTGGGGTTTTACTCTAAGAGTTGTGATACATTGGGGTGAAGGTCACCTGAGCCCCGGAAAGGTATTGCATCTATCAGAGTGAAGTTGAGAGAAACACTTGTCTCCTGACCCAGTACCAAAGTACTGCCTCCATGAAGACCGTGTTGCAAGCTTAACAATCATTTGGGTATACAAGATTGGTAGTGGAACTTCACATCTGCAGAGAGGCACATTATGATGTAACCAGATCATAAATCAACACAACACATGCGGACTGGCTGAGATTAGGAATCCCCATCAACGCTGATTTTTTACAGAATTGATCTGGGTTTCCAGGTCCACCAAGTCTAAAATGGGTCCCAAGCTATGTCTTGGGAAGTAAAGACAACGAACATGATATTGACCTATCAACTGGACTATACAAATATATTAGAATCTTATGCCCAATAAATGTATGAAGGTCCTTTAATTTACATGACTTAATGTACACAAATTACACAGCTCATGATGTACTTAATTTGAGTCACCCTGTGTTTGTTTCACTCAGGGAGAAAAAAATGAAACATATGACATGACCTAAGTTGAGTAAACCATGTGCTTTGGGGGGTTTGTTTTTAGTCCCTCTTGAAGATGATAAGAATTTTATGGAGTGCCATGTGCTTATTTTATAGCGCAGCTTTTTTAAGACATATAATGGGGTGTTATGGGACAAATTTAATAATAACACAAGTGCAAACATCCACTTATTGACAAGTTATGTGTGGCCTATTTTTCTGTGTTGATGTGAATGCTGGAAAATTAAAGTGATGGTTGAAACTGGAAAATGAAAGTGATGGTGGAAATTGGAAACTGTGGAGACCTGGTTTATGAGAAGAATGTTGAGAACACCGTGGATAAATGAGAGAACAAGCATGAAAGCACTGACAGCTGTGGAGACCTGGTTTACGAGAACATCATGGACAGATAAGAAAATTAACATAAAATCATTGACAGCTGTGGAGACCTGGTGTATGAGAACTCATGGACAGATAAGAAAACAAACACAAAATCATTGACAGCTGTGGAGACCTGGTTTATGAGAACTCATGGACAGATAAGAAAACAAACACAAAATCATTGACAGCTGTGGAGACCTGGTTTATGAGAACTCATGGACAGATAAGAAAACAAACACAAAATCATTGACAGCTGTGGAGACCTGGTTTATGAGAACTCATGGACAGATAAGAAAACAAACACAAAATCATTGACAGCTGTGGAGACCTGGTTTATGAGAACTCATGGACAGATAAGAAAACAAACACAAAATCATTGACAGCTGTGGAGACCTGGTTTATGAGAACTCATGGACAGATAAGAAAACAAACATAAAATCATTGACAGCTGTGGAGACCTGGTTTATAAGAACATCATGGACAGATAAGAAAACAAACATGAAAGCGGTGACAGCTGCAGGTGTTACTACATCACTCATCAAAACCATTTGGAAAAACATATTTTTTTGGTTCAGTCACTTTGAACTTGACTGTAGTCCACACTGGACTGATTTTTGCATGTGGCTTAGCTTTCCCTATTACCAGTGCCCCTCGCCATCGGGTGAACCAACTCCGACTTCTGAGTACTTGTAATTGACATCTCCAATTCAATGACGAGAAGTCAACATTTTAGTCCAACGGACTTGTGTATGGGTTGAACCCACTACCTCGCCATCAGCACACTAGAAGTTTAAGAGCAAGCGCTTTTATCCATTCAGCCATTCTGACCTCCAGAAAACAGATGAAAATTACTGGGAATATCTACAGAAGAGGTGGAATGAAAAATTATTCCTTTGTAGGAAAATACTAGGCAAGAGAGACAGAGGAAGACAGAGAATGATGTATGTGGAAAGTTTAACATCTAGGCTATCAATAATTCTTCTTCTTTCTTCTTTTGTCCTACGGATTCTGCCATGAAGCATCACAGAGAGGAGGCAGATGTAGTTTTCTGTATTTAACTTGTCTAGTAGCTTGTACTAACATCTGCGTGGTCTCAAGGTATGGTGTCCGGGATTTTTTCTCGTGGACTTCTAGTAATAAATTTCCCCTGGTCTCTGGGTAGTGAGATCAGACGCCCGTGTGTATTGTTGCGCACGTAAAAAATCGCTTGGCAGTGGGAAATCGAAAAAGAGTAGCCTAACGGTGCTGCCCAGGTAAAATTTTGAGTTAAAAATCTACCCAAAGTATTTCAGGATCCTCGCCCGTGCTACAGAGTTCGTGCACAGAGCTGAGTTTCTCCAGACTCAGGTTTGAGTTAGGAGGAGAACGGAGCACTTATGGGTAGCACCCGTGTGCCGTGATATTGATCCATCGACTAAACTAAACTTGTACTAACATCATATTTAATTTCTTCAATGTCTCCTTTACTCCATCTAGCCAACTCTTTCCCGGTCATCCTCTTGGCTTGTATCCCGGTGTTCTCATGTAGAATACTCTAGCCATGGTTAATTTTGTTCCATTCTTACTAAATGTCTGAAACATTTAACTCTTTGGTGTTCCATAAAGTCAGTAATAGGTGTTATCCCTAAAATTGTTCTTATTTCCTCGTGTCTTTTTATCCCTTCTTTTTCTAGCTGTTTCTTATGCATCTCATATGACATGATGTGATTTTACACCTGTGAGTTTCTAGGAATGTCTGACATTGGTAACAGTGTTGAGATGAATAAATCATCTGTCAACTTCTTTTTTGTATGCATGTTGATATTTGGATGTTTTAGAATAGGTCTTATTTGATAGTTGATGTTGTCTGCTTTCTGTATTCTTGTTTCTATTTCTCTACCTAGTATTCCATCCTCTATGAACACACTGCCCAGATACTTGTACTCTCGAACTTGTTTAAATGATTTCCCATGTATATTGATGTTATGTTGCATTAGTGTTCATCGAATTGTCGGCAGTAAAAAATAATACAAGCAAAATCAAATTCATTAAAATTTCATATGATAAAGGGGAAGGGAAGGTTGTGAACACTAATGTCTGCTCCAGATGAAGCACCTGAAAACAAAGAAGAAGAATAAGAGGAAAAATAATTAGGAGAAAGAAAACAAGAAGAAGGAAGGAGAAGTGGATTTAGAAGAAGAATATTAAGAGGAAGAGGAGGAATAGGCAGAAAAAAAAAGAAGATTATAATTTTAATGGAACAGCTGCAGAGACTTTCTAATCAGTTATGTTTCTTTTCATCTATTTTATCACACACAAAAACTGTTGATGATTCCAACAGAGGTCTGCGGTTATCACCACCAGTTCCGTGTTTGATTGAGAGAGGAAGAAAATGAGAAAATAGGAGAAACAAAACAAGAGAAAGAAGAAGCGAGTGGAATTACAAGAAGAAGAGAAATAAGAGGAAGAATATTATGAAGAAGATGATGAAGAGGGAGAATAAACAGAAGAAGAAAAAAAGACAGATTTTTATAATGGAACAGTTGCAGAGATTTTCTAATCAGTTATGTTTCTTTTCATCTATTTTATCACACACAAAAACAGTTGGTGATTCCAACAGGGGGTCTGCAGTCATCACCACCAGTTCAGTTTTTGATCGAGAGAAGCATCGAGTGTATGAACTTCCAATCGTCATGTGGGATATGCGAGGCACAGGCAGTGAAAAAGCGCAGACTGGCACCAACACATTGACCATCATCATAGGAGATGTGAATGACAATCCACATAATTCTGGTCATCAGAATATCTTTGTGTACAACTATAAAGGTAAAACAGCATTTACTTTATAGTAGTAGAATTATCTAACTATAAAGGTAAAACAGCATTTACTTTATAGTAGTAGAATTATCTAACTATAAAGGTGAAAAGATATTTACTTTTAGTTCCAGAATTATACAGTTAACCCAGGTTTTGAATACAGAAATTACTGTAAATAAAAGAAGGTTGCATTTCAACTCTAATTTCTGTCGATATTATATTATGGATATTTTGATGAAAGAATTTCATAATTATACCGGTATTAATTTATAAACTGTGTTCTTATCATTTCTGCTTGAATAGGTCAGTTTGGACCTGTTGTGATTGGCCGTGTCTATTGTGAAGATTTAGATGACTGGGATCTGCCTAACAAAACCTTCACCTTCGCCTCACCAGCCAACATGAAGAATTTCTTCTCGTAAGTTTAAAACAAAAAAGAAACAAAAGTAAAAGACCCCTTTTCACACCATGAGGTGTATTGGGTATAAGATGTGCATGAAGTATTTTAGATCCATCGACATTCAATAGGTCAATATCTTAGTTGCCTTGACTTCCCTTGAAGTTTCCTGGTTTCTATTTTTGACCAGGTCAACCTGAGAGCTCAGGTCAATTAAAAACAATCCC
The DNA here is from genome assembly GCA_963921405.1 of Cepaea hortensis. Taxonomy (NCBI): domain Eukaryota; kingdom Metazoa; phylum Mollusca; class Gastropoda; order Stylommatophora; family Helicidae; genus Cepaea; species Cepaea hortensis. The sequence continues at coordinate 46,395,387 of OY992889.1, read as the reverse complement.
CACCTTGAAAGAGGATTTGCACACATACCACTGAGTTATCAAGCCAACCTGCTAGCCACCACACAACTGCAGCTCCCCCTTCTCATATGTGCTTGCAGCTAATTTTTCTTATTCTCTTGCTCCTTTGAAATGTACTTTATTCCCTTTAACAGTAATGAATGTTGTTGTTTTAGTAAGACCGAAGAATAATGTGAGAAAGTTTATGATATTACAGACTGGAAATGAGGCATTACAGTAGAAGAGGAGGAGCATGTCATCTGTATCCCCGAATTCATTAATCAGACTTCCACCAATTATCTTCTTCTTCCACTCTTCCAGAGGAAGGTCTTTATAGTTATACTATTCTCTGGTTTTTTCAGTGTTATGTCCCTTCCAATGCCAATGCCTTTTTTCACCTCTTGAATGACTTGCATTTGTCTAATTCTCACTCATACATTTTAATCCTATTTTTCAGGTAATAATTAGTGAATGTTTGTAGTTTGTTTGTAATTGTTTTTAGTTGTTCTCCATGGGACTGATCCACCAGTAGTACTAATTCTAATTTATCATTCTACCAATTATATGTGGATCAGAATTTTCACAGACTTCTTTATCCTTGACACTTCTCATTATGTTTTCTGTGTAAATGCCGACAGGCATGAGAGGAGAATGCAACCCTGAGATATTGCTGTAGGAGAGTGAAATCTGAAGAACAATATTGATAACTTGAAGCCACAGATACATCAACAGAGAGTAATGCAGTCAACAACCCATAGCTTGACTGATTACATCAGAGTCAGTGAACCAGAGCTGTTCAAGACCCTACTCCACCAGCAAACAATCTTGGGAACAGATGGCATCAATGTGACCAAAGAAGTCAGATTCGGGGGGGGGGGGGGGGGGGGCAAGCCCTGTTATGCTGAAGTTGAATGTGCTGGACAAAAATAGCACAAATATTGTAGCTTTGATGAAAATAGATGTAATGCACCAAAGGTCTTTTTCAAGATGAACAGGGACAAAGAAGAAGCTGCGCTAACTCTATGATTTAGTTGGTTTAGAAAAGATTTGTCATTGCCATTGCTTACAGATATCTCCATAAATGCTCCAGTCTCCTCCCTAGATCATACAAGGAGAATTTATGTACAATACACAAACTCTGTAGCATCAATGAGGATCTAAATGTGTGTATAGCAGAATCACATGCTATACATTTTTGTTGGCAGCTTTCCTCATTTGTAAATTTTATCTGGATGGCATCCTTTTTTACCTGCTTTTTTTATCTGGAAGGCATCCTTTTTTATTTGCTTTTTTTTTATTTTGACGGCATCCTATTTTACCTGCTTTTTTTAAATTTCCAACTCTTGAAGGAGTTTTAATGTGTGCAGCATACACAAGGGTCCTCCAATCTTTTTGTCCTTGTTTGAGAAGGTCAGACATCCAATCCATTACCCTAGGATCAAGGGGATTATATCAGCCTTTTTTCTTATTTTTGTGAACATCTAAACAGTCAACACCAGGAGACAAACCTGGTCTGCTTGAGGCAGAAACAGAAACCATAACATCGGGTCTTCTCCATCCCCTACATTTGTACCTCTGTATCCCAGGGTAAAAGAAGAAAGCATGTGAATATGGAATAAATGAATGGTTCAGTATATAGATAAAAGTATAATAGTGGGTTGATGAATCCTCTGGAAGGCCAGAGTTTTAACTCTTTAAGCTGATGCATTGATTGGTGAAAGCTCTGGAAGGCCAGAGTTTTAACTCTTTAAGCTGATGCATTGATTGGTGAAAGCTCTGGAAGGTTAGAGTTTTAACTCTTTAAGCTGATGCATTTATTGGTGAAAGCTCTGAAAGGCTATGAGTTTTAACTCTTTAAGCTGATGCATTGATGCTCAGGTCGTCCTACCCCTGAAACGGGCTTTCATCTATTGGAGTCATCTTCGTGCAGAGACTTTTCTTCCGACCCTGTACTAAAGCACCATCTTCTCAGGGGCTGTATTACAGAGGTGTCCTTCTCCTCTCCAACCTCAGAAACCAACCAGATATGTGCAGGCCAGTGCTGGAATTTCACATCTACATATTGGGACATAAGAGACAGATTAGTGTGTGGCCAGGGGATGATTCAGCACATCACAGACTGACTGGGTTAGGTCTAAGTTGGTCATGTTTCCTTTACTACTTTAGATAGTTCATTATTAATGGATATGAGGGGTATCCTCCACATTTTTGGGTATTTCATTTTTAACGGAGATAAGGGTACTTCTCCACATTTTTAAGCATTTCATTATTAACAGATATAAGGGGTCCTCTCCACATTTTTGGCTCCTTTCTTTTGTGTGCGTTCGCTTGCTTTTAACTAAAGCATAGTCCATACTACTTATGTTACTACTTCTAGTGCACTGGACTCATTTTCGTGTGTAGATTAGCTGTCCCTAATACCAGCGTCCCTAGCCGATAGGTGAACCCACTCCAGTTTCAGAGGTATTTGTAATTTACATCAAGTCAAGGATGAGAAGTCAACATTTTAGTCCAACAGACCGATGTACGGGTTAAACCCGCTAACTTGCGAGTGTGCTTATCCATTCTGCCATGTCGACCTTCTTTTCAGGTATTTCATTGTAACCAGACATGCAGGGATTGCATGGTGATGTGGTCAATCACCCTGCCTTGCATGCTGAAGGTCATGGGTTTGTTTTCAGACTGCATCATTCAAACCACAAGTCAAGCAATTTTTCTGCAGTCCCATGGGAGATCATCACCGGGGCAGCTGAAGGTCATGGGTTTGTTTTCAGACTGCATCATTCAGACCACAAGTCAAGCAATTTTTCTGCAGTCCCATGGGAGATCATCACCGGGGCAACACAGTTTGTGCTTTGTGCAGTAATCTTGCCACTCTGCAAAGAGAGACAGAACCAGATGGAATCAAACCTGGTGCAGTGAAGTCAGTCTTCTAGCCCTTCAACCTAGTAAATTGATCAAGTGCCATGGGATCATCTTAAGTGAGGTCGTGTATCTGCCAAGGGATTATATACAGTAAATTTCCTTATACAACCCCTTTTAATGTGATATATAATACAACATTTCTACTACCATATTAAAAACTTTTAACTCATAACTGTGACATACCTCTATTTCCTTTTTTCCACCATCCATTTCTGTTAGATCAAACCGACTTTTTGATTGGCACTGAATCAGTTAACAGACTCAAACCCAGTACTCAGAAGGGCTCATTGTCATGTAATTTTATCTTTCCCCTTTCTTTGGTTAAATGCTGATGTCTGAAGTAAGCTTGAAAATACATGATTAAATTTAATTTGCAATGTAGTGTTGACGAGGCAACCGGTCAAATAACAATGAAGAAAGGAGTGAAATCAAACTTTGGAGGAGAGCCATACGAGTTCAACGTGCATGTGCTGGACAAAGTGTTCAAGAAGACGGTCACCAGTACGGTGTCGGTGGTGGTCAAGGATTTGTCTGAAGATGCTGTGCTCAAGTCAGGGGCTGTGAGACTGGCAGGTTTGTCCAGTGGTCTTATTTGTGTGGGGGGAAAGTGGTGGGGAGGGGGGGTTAGACTTCTGCCGAGCTGTTGCTGGAATCAGAATGAACAAAAAATGCAACTAGGCAGCTCGACAAAAGACAAACACACACAAATGAATGAAGGTTTTGATCAAAGTCTTCATCGATGAATACCCAAAAAAAAAAAAAAAATCTAACAATACATAGAGGTAACAATACATAGAGGTAACAATACATAGAGGTAACAATACATAGAGGTAACAATACATAGAGGTAACAATACATAGAGGTAAACTGAAGTTCCACAATCCAGGATTCTTCTTCTTCTACATATCAAGTGACGTTGGTGATCATATCTTTCCACAGCCTTTTGTCTCTTGTGCTTCTAATCATTTCTGATATCAACGTTCATCCATGCCATAATATTAAATTGTCCACCATCATCTGTCTTTGTCTTCCCCTGGCTTTCCTCCCATTCAGCTTTCCCATTGTGACAAAACACTCTAGCTTTCCTATTCTCATAACATACCCAAATAATGTGGACACTCTTCTTATTATGCAAGTAACCATTTCTCTTTGTGATGTCATTTCTTTCAAGATATCTTCATTGCTCTTTTTATCCATCCATGGTGTTCTCATCATTCTTCTATACAGCCACATATCCTAAGCTTACACATAATTGCTCACTTGTCTGATAATTGTCCATGATTCACTTCCATACATCAGGATTGACTCAATATAGCTCTTAAGAACACTTTTCCTCACCTCGATTGATAAGATAAATTATGGAGAATATTCTTTACAAATGTATGATGAAGACTTTGGTTGAAACATTTGCTTGTATCTGTGTTTTTCCTTTCATCGAGCTGCCTAGTTATATTTTGTGTTTATTCAAACTTGTGTCTGTGTGGCACTCTAAGGCTGGTGTCTTCTGCATGTTAGTTTCCAATGGAGCATCAGCCCTCAGTTATCTCATTCCAAATCCTGCTATTATTTTCTGTTCTTTATAGTTGCTCACACATTACTTTATTCTGAAGTGTGTCTCATTCCCTTCTCTGTGTATTTGCTTGTGTTTTCTTATTTACCTTCCCTGTGCGTTCATGATTAGTTTTCTCATTGTGTGCCTGTTCAACATTAGAAAGGCAGTGACAGACTGACTTAAATGATGCTGAATGGCCTAAAATGGTGGCATGGAGGAATATCATCACCAGAACTCTGAGGACTGAGATCTGTGGATATATGTGCACATCTATGCCATTTGGCGGGACATGAGATGGAGATGATGCCCTGTTCAACATCATTGTTTTATTTCTTACTTTATGTTTTTCAGAACTTTCCATGCGTTTAACATTGATGACCAGCTAAGTTCTTCCTATTCATGAATGTTTGAATTGGGTATTTGTTTTTATTGTTCTCTATGTTTGTGATTCATCATTTCATACCTCTATAGCAGTATTCCTTTATATTCATAACTTGGTTTCTCCATACACATAAAGAGTTACATACACAAAACAGATATATGTACGCAAAATAGAGTTACATACTCAAAATAGGGATATGTGCACACAATTGAGTTGCATACACATAAGACAAAGCATACAAAATAGCATCATATATGGCAGATTTCTATGCTGACACAGAGGTGAACTGAAGTAGATTTTTGCCACTTGACATTACTTGTGGCAACAGCAGATGTGATCACAGAGATGGGGACAAAAAAGACAAAGACGCATTCATAATCAGTGTTTGAAGGGCACAGTCGACATTCCTACTCGTTATGGGTGTGTCCTGAGTAACACGATTTGGATTCCAATTAATCATTCAATCTACCAGCCACATTAGTGAAGTTTATAGCAAACTGCAGTGATAATGCCATGAACACATTCAGATACGTGTTCGATGCCTGGGCTCTCTATCTGTAAAAATGAGGAAAAGACTGGCCACCTATTCCTCCTACAGCTTGTGGCCTACAAAATGTGATGGCACTATCACATCACAGGCCCATAGCAAGAAACTGCTTCGGGACTAAATAAAAATCATGAAATGTTTCCAGATATTTTGAGTACATGGTGTTCTGAGTAGAGGTCTGCATGGCTGAAAGTTTAAGAACCCACACGCCAGTCACTCTAGGGTTGATTGCAACATCCTGCAAAGGACATACCACATTTTTTTTTAGTGTCCTGAGTGTTATGATGTTGGCTCCAGTTTTTTAGTGTCCTGAGTGTTGTGATGTTGGCTCCAGTGTTTTAGTGTCCTGAGTGTTGTGATGTTGGCTCCAGTTTTTTAGTGTCCTGAGTGTTATGATGTTGGCTCCAGTTTTTAGTGTCCTGAGTGTTGTGATGTTGGCTGTAGTTTTTTAGTGTCCTGAGTGTTGTGATGTTGGCTGTAGTTTTTTAGTGTCCTGAGTGTTGTGATGTTGGCTTGTTTTGGGGGTCCTGAGTGTTGTGATGTTGGCTCGTTTTTTGGGTCCTGAGTGTTGTGATGTTGGCTGTAGTTTTTTAGTGTCCTGAGTGTTGTGATGTTGGCTTGTTTTGGGGGTCCTGAGTGTTGTGATGTTGGCTCGTTTTTTGGGTCCTGAGTGTTGTGATGTTGGCTCTAGTTTTTTAGTGTCCTGAGTGTTGTGATGTTGGCTCGTTTTTTGGGTCCTGAGTGTTGTGATGTTGGCTCCAGTTTTTTAGTGTCCTGAGTGTTGTGATGTTGGCTCCAGTTTTTTAGTGTCCTGAGTGTTGTGATGTTTGCTTGTTTTTTGGGTCCTGAGTGTTGTGATGTTGGCTGTAGTTTTTTAGTGTCCTGAGTGTTGTGATGTTGGCTCTAGTTTTTTAGTGTCCTGAGTGTTGTGATGTTGGCTCGTTTTTTGGGTCCTGAGTGTTGTGATGTTGGCTCCAGTTTTTTAGTGCCCTGAGTGTTGTGATGTTGGCTGTAGTTTTTTAGTGTCCTGAGTGTTGTGATGTTGGCTCGTTTTTTGGGTCCTGAGTGTTGTGATGTTGGCTCTAGTTTTTTAGTGTCCTGAGTGTTGTGATGTTGGCTCGTTTTTTGGGTCCTGAGTGTTGTGATGTTGGCTCCAGTTTTTTAGTGCCCTGAGTGTTGTGATGTTGGCTCCAGTTTTTTAGTGTCCTGAGTGTTGTGATCTTGGCTCCTGTTGTTTAGTGTCCTAAGTGTTGTGATGTTGGCTCCAGTTTTTTAGTGTCCTGAGTGTTGTGATGTTGGCTCCAGTTTTTTTTTGGTCCTGAGTGTTGTGATGTTGGCTCCAGTTAGTAATTCAATATATCAATATATTTGGGAACATAGTGCCCCATGTGTGATCATATTGATTTCAGTTAATCATTCAATCTATCAAGATATTTTGAGTATATGAGGTCTGGAGTGTTACATTATTGGTTGCAGTTAATCATTAAGTCTGTCAACATATTTTGGGAAATTTATGTCCTGAGTGCAAATATGTTGATTTCAGTTAATCATTTAGTCTATTCAGATATTGGGAAATTGGTTTACGTCCGCATGTTCGACCACACAGCACTTATGGGGTCACGTGATCAATATTATGCTATCTGCCATTACCTTCCCAAATCCCTGAAACCCATTTTATGTAGCTGGGTGGACCCTAGAGCCATGCTGGTTGGAAACAGTTGAACCCATATCATTGGGGATTAAACCCAAGATCAGCGATGCTATTCAGGTGTACTAGCATCTGTGTTATTATAGCCCTTGTGCATCTTTATGCATTCATATTACCATCATCATGTAGCAGGCCCTTCGCAGAACGTTTCTGTAAGTGTGACCCAGCAAAAAGTTTCTCAATCTCTTGTCATCTCCCCTGCTTCATGAACTAATGAAAAGTTTCTCAATCTTTTACCATCTCCCCTGCTTCATGAACCAAAGAAAAGTTTTGCAATCTCTTGCCATCTCTCCTGCTTCATGAACCAAAGAAACATTTTGCAGTCTCTTACCATCTCCCCTGCTTCATGAACTAAATAAAAGCTTCTTGATCTCTTGCCATCTCCCCTGCTTCATGAACTCTCATGTACAGAGTGACTACAGTAAGCTGTATCAGTCTTTGTGCTGGTTGACCTTGCCTCTTCTTTTAAGAACCATAAGCTTCCATCATTGTTCTTTCCAAAGAGCTGTGATATTTCATGTGGACAAAGTATTTTAATTTTGGAGACATGATGATGTTTATGAGCCAGTCCATTTTTTATTTGTGTGTTGTTGTTTTTTTTTTTGGTAAAACAGTATGATGTTGTTTTGGCAACAGGTATGACAGCAGATGAATTTATTCTGGAGCCGAAAGATCCTCGTACAGGAAAAAGATCTGATAGCCTGTACACAAGGTTCAGGCTTCTGATGGCCCAGAAGCTTGGCTTCTCTAACATTGACAATGTGGAGATTGTCACCTTGCTGAGCAAGGCTGACTACCTTGAGGTCAGGTATGCAGCCCATGCTTCCCCGTACATATCTCCAGCACAGGCGGACAATGTCATCATCCTAAACATGGCAGAGGTGAGTTGTGTTTGAATTTGTGTGAAGGTTTCACTCATTCAAGTGAGGATAGCTGCTTCAGTTACCAGTAGAGGTCGACATGGCTGAAAGGTTTACTGCCCTGATGCTTAAACTTTCTATGATGACTGCTGTAGTGGATTCGTTGCACACACCGGTCAATTGGACTTAAATGTTGACTCCATGTCCTTGATTTGGGGATGAAAATTACAAGTATTCCAGAAATCAGAATGGGGTCGCCTGATGGCGGGGTAATAAGGAAAGCAGACCAACACACAAATTCAGTCCAGTGCACTTACTAGTTGTATTAACTACTACTAGTAGTAGTAGCATGTGTATGGACTAATCTCAATTTCAAAATAAGTTAACACAAAAGAATTTAAAAAACAACCAAAACACAAGATATCTTCTGGAAAGCCAGTGATGTCTATTTATCTTATGGTTTCTTCTTCTTTCGTTTGCTATATTATGGTCTATTCTTCTTTTGTTCACTATGTTATGGCTTATTCTTCTTTCGTTCGCTATATTACGGTCTATTCTTCTTTCATTTGCTATGTTATAGTCTATTCTTCTTTCATTCTCTATGTTATGGTCTCTGTATTGTATGTTATGGTTTGTGTATTGTATGTTATGGTTTGTGTATTGTATGTTACGGTTTGTGTATTGTATGTTATGGTTTGTGTATTTTATGTTATGTTTTGTGTATTTTATGTTATGGTTTGTATATTTTATGTTATGTTTTGTGTATTTTATGTTATGGTTTGTGAGTCTGTGATTATGGATCGTAGAGGTTGATAAGAATGACAACCACCACCACCCCTCCCCCAGTTCCTCCTGGTTGCCTTAAGTGTGAATGGTTACATGAGTTAGGTCTGTTACTTGGAAGTTACCTATACTGATAGTGGAGTTGTGTGAGGGAGATTGAACTAAACCTGCATGAGACAAGACCCACAGAAGAGGCCTGCAGAAAGAGAATCAGTGATGTGTCAAATAAAATTACTGTGCATTCTTGGTCTGTAGTACTCAGCTTTGCTAACACTTGTTTGTGTAAGTGAATGAATGGACCTTTTTGACACCTTGATGCCTTTCAGGTATATGGTGCTAGTCTCATATTTTTATTGAGCAATTGGCACTTGATGGGTGATTTGTGTCAATCTCATGCCTGCTGCCTCTACTTCTCATAACATATCATGGTACCCATTTTAGACCTGGGAGCCCAAGTTGATTTATTTAAAATCTCCACCTCAGGGGGAGGATTTGAACACAGGAGCACTGAACAGCAGGAAAGTGCTCTAGCCACTGCACTACTGCAGCCATCTCAGAGTTATTTAGATGTAAAATGAGAACATTTGAACCTAGGACAGCTTGGTCAGCAAGTGATATGACCTAGCCACTGTGCCACCACAGCTGCACATGTTAGTGGAGTGTGTAAATATTTTCCAGCGTGGCACTGACCACATCATCCACTGAGTGCCGAACAATCTATAAAATATAGATATAGATCACCATATGCCCAATGCATGTAAATTGGTCTTATACTTTTTATGTTTATATTTTAAATGTCATTTGGTTGCTATATTTATAATATTGGCTCAAAGCATGAAAATGGGTTTGAACATTGGATTTGCAAGGCAGGGTCATGACAGTGTGGTAACTAGCATGCTTGTCTACCGACCTAATGATTGTGTCTTCCAATCCTTATCCAGACAGATCTTTTTAATTGACCATTGGCTTCCAGGTTGATCCAATCTAAAGTGGGTACTAGAAAATGTCCTGGGAGGAAAAGGCGAGCAGTGTGTTGTTGACCAAACCACCAGTCATGTGTTGATTGGTCTATACAAATATGGGTGTGGTTTTTGCGAGAACACTGAACTTCTATTGGGGTCAGCCCGATTATACTTCATTCTTTTTCTTCGAGCAGTAAGAAAATTCCCCTGCTGGTTTGCTAGGCCAGTCACAGGTTTAGGACAGAATAATCTGACCTAGTCAGAGGGAATAACAGAGTCCATTAGAATCTTACCTAGTCAGATGGAATAAGAGAGTCCATGGGAATCTCAATATATGAAACCCATAAACTGGCACTCTCCCGCTGTTTGTGATTCACTTAGACATCGCAAGTTACAAGAGGAACAAAATGAGATGAATGAACTTCTACAGCATTTAATTCTTTAAATGATATCCCCATTTTTGTGATCCACAGTTTGAAAATTTGGGGATGAAAATCATGTCAATTCCCATTGATGAGTGCCAAGATGAGGTGTTTGAAGGTGGCTGCTACAATCAGCTTGAAATAACTGGCAGACCAGTGACTGTTAATGCAAATGGAACCAGCTACGTAGGTGTTGAGGCCTATGTGGTGGCAGCTGAAGGATGTGAGGCAGACATGTTTCCATTAAGTAACGACTGCACCGGGGACTATTGCTACAATGGTGGCACCTGTGTGAAAGATAATTGGGGCATGCTCTCGTAAGTGCACTGTTGTGTTACCTGCTTGATTGCTGTAAACATTAACATTATTATCATAATTTTTTTTGGCCTGTCCTTTTTAAGAATTAGGAGTCCACAGCTACAGTTTAAAATCTAAGCAAGAAATGTGTAGAGCTATTTGGGATTTTTGTTCTTTTTTTTCTAAGTCTTTTTTAAGTCATTACATCTTCAAATGGAAAGATGTATTTTTTTAAAAGGTTCTACCATTTGCTTTGAACAGTAGGGTACCTATATCCTATAGTTGGTTGGTTGGTTGGTTGGTTGGTTGGTTGGGTTGGTTGGTTGGTTGGTTGGTTGGTTGGTTGGTTGGTTGGGTGGGTCGGTCGGTCGGTGGGTTGGTTGGTTGGTTGGTTGGTTGGTTGGGTCGATTGGTTGTTTGGTTGGTTGGTTGGTTGGTTGGTTGGGTGGGTTGGTTGGTTGGTTGGTTGGTTGGTTGGTTGGTTGGTTGGTTCCAACTTCACGGCAACAGGTCAGCCCCATTATGCTCCGTTCCTGTGCCAATGAATATCACATGAAATGCTCCTCACTGCCCTATGTGAATAATGGAATAGACAGGAGTCTTGACAAGCCAACAGCCCACACAGGTACACTGTGCATAATTCCGCCGTCAGAATACCAACACAAAAGTCTTCCATGGAAAATACAGTTCATCGTCGATGGAAGTGGCAGTCACTAGAAAAACAGCAGTCACACATTACTGCATTAAAAGTCGAGAGGATCGATCTCATTGCCCCGGGATTTATCCCATATGGCTTGGTCCCTTTCGGCAGTGCAGCCCACTGAAAGCATCACACAAAGCACAAACACCGTAGCTCCAGCGAAGACCCCAATAGTCTCCGAGAAAAATGCACTCGTGAACCCTATGCCACACTGTACTCTTTGTTTGTCTCTTTCTTACAGTTGTATGTAATGTTACAATTTATTAGCCTCTTCAATTGTTAGCTACTCTGGCATGCAGAGGTATTCACAACATTCATCTCACTAAACACATCTTCATTGCCTCTGAGCTCTTTAATTGTCATCATCAACATCATCAAACATCTTGCTAGATGGCATGGACACTCATGTTTATCTAAATTGTACAATCTCCAACAGAATATATCAGTTTAGTTTGCCTTGATGAAAAACTTTCCAGAATATTTTTAATGCTGCCTTCATCACTCTCTTTTTTTTCTACACAAATCTTGCAGGTATTACAGGATTTTCCAGTTTTTCTCTTCTTTTAATGTGTCCAAAACTATTGATTGCTTCCTTGTGATGTTTGTGATAAGTTAGTTCTTGTCTCTTTCTAAACTTTGTGATTACTCATTATATTTGTTTATGGTGTATTCTCCTTTGCTTTCTACCTTCATTTGCATTAGTTTTTGCTTGTGCTTTTTCTCTTTTGTTGTTAAATTAGTCTGTACATTTAAAATTAGTCTGTACATTTCTTCTTCGTTCATCCGGAGTTTTTTTTTCGGATGTGATTGCGTTGTGCCTGTTTACAGCAGAGCTGCGTTCTTGCGCCGTTAGGCCGACACATCCGACTTCTGCGGGGTCTGTACATTTAAAATTAGTCTGTACATTTAAAATTAGTGTGTACATAGCATATTCTAACATATCATTATTTTTCTAGTGCCACTTTTCATCTCCCAATGAAACATAGACCAAACCAACTCACACCAGTCCATTTATAGACTTATTTATGATTGGTTGGAGTTTTCAGCCTAAGTTTTCTACACCATGAGGTAGCCAGTCTCCCACCAACTCCCTATAGTCACCTTTTTCAGCATGCAGGTAGGTTAGAGTTACCATTCTTTGGTTCTTGTATGGGCCCTGATCATCATCATGTGCCATGCTGATAAGCCTGGGCGGTCATGTTTCGCCATCTTACATGATCACCAGAGTCATGGATCAGCTCTGTGTCCTTGTCTCGAATTGACCTGGGCTCTGATAATACACTGATGAAGGTAACATACCATTCTGCTTTTATAAAGATTATTTTCGAATGGTATTGCTTTCAAATGTAACTGAAAACACAATTGCTACTTGTTCTGTTTCAGCTGTGTCTGTAATGGTGGATTTAACGGTCCCAGATGTCAACAGAGTCACCATTACTTCAACGGTGACAGCGTGGCAATGTACAAGGCTTTACAACAGTGTGAGAACTCCCAGACCAGCATTGAGTTTATTACCAAAGAGAGGGATGGTGTCATATTTTACAATGGCCCTCTGGTCAATATTGATCCATTGGAGGTACAGAATTGTTTGCTGTGTGGTACATATCATTCATTCATTCATTCATTCATTCATTCATTCATTCAGTAACACGTTGCAGAACCTTGCTCCCATAACAACCTTCCGGAAAACTTCTTGGTCATATGCAAAATGCCCTACATCCGATACACCCATCTGGAGATCATCCACCGCATCTTGCACTCATCTCATCTTTGGCCTTCCTCTTCCTCTCTTCCCAGGCAAATACCCCTCCATTATTGTTCTCTCCAAACTTTCATGGCGTTTCAAGTGACCAAAATATTTCAATTTTCTTTGTTTTATCGTCTTTAATAGCCAACCTTCTTCAGATTCAGCTCTTGAAGTATGGATGTATTTGTTTGTTTCTGTATGCAAGATATTCTTAGAACTCGTCTATAACATTTATATTCAAAGGCATTTATGCACTGTTCAGCTTGTTTAGTAAGTGTCCAGGTCTCACAGACATATGTCGCAATGGGAAATATGCATGCTCTGGTACGTGTGGTTAGCAGAATTTATGTCTATTTGATGGTAATGAGTGAATCACCAAAAAACAAGTAGTAGATAGTGAGTTTTACTAGAACACTATTGCAAGAAACAAAATGGATGTTGCAGGTAAAACCTTCATCAGCAAAGAATAAACAAACACAGACTGACACAACTACATGAACAAATACTACATGAAAATATAAATATAACAGTTACTTATCTGTATCCTTGTTGTGGACTGGAGACATCTTTCAAACGATCAACGTGTATGATTACTTACAATGGATATATTTGATGACCAGACAAGTTTATTCGCTTTTATAACAAATTATCATTACGTGACATGTCATTCACAGGGAACTGGGTAGTACTGTTGCTAGCACATATGCCTGCTGGCCAGGTGGTCATGTGTTCAAATCCCTGTGGGGTGGGAATGTTTCCATTGTCCTGGACTCCAAGGTTAACCCAGCCTGAAATGGTAGCAGAATATTACCTGGGCAGATAAGGTGGCTTGCATGATAATAACCACATTACTCAACGAGTGCCAATGGGTCTCAAACTGGCTAGCACCGCGTACCTATCATGCCTGAAGCTGGGAAAAGGAGTCCTTAGCTGTTTTTTTTTTTAAATCTTTCATGTCATTTACAGAATGTTGCTTTCATCACAGTTCAACTTAAGAAGAACGTGTGTTCTTAAACATCCTGTGTGCCTATGCTAATGTAAAGGGTTCAACCCCAACACCGAACAGTTGGACTCAAATGTTGACCTATAGTCCGTGACTTGAGGACGTTAATTACAAGTCGGAGTGGGTTCCCCTGATGGCGAGGGACACTGTTAATAGGTAAAGCTAATCCACACACAAAATTCAGTCCTGCATTACTAGAAGTGTCTCCAGATGGGTGTATCAGACGCGGGACATCTTGCTTGTGATCAAGAAGTTTTCCGGAAGATTGTTACGGGAGGGAGGTTCTGCAAAGGATATGCTACTGAATGAAATGAAATGAATTACTAGAAGTAGTGTGTGGGGACTACACTTGAGTTCAAAGCGAGCAAGCATTTTAAAAATATCACAGCCCACCCAACACTTGATCTTTAGCCAGTTCTTCTGTCTCATCCGTTGTTGTGTTCAAAATAATTTAACATCGTTGTCCCTGTTTCGTCTTCCAAGAACAGTGCCTTTCATTACTGCTGTTTTTAACTCTTAGTATGCTCTGTGCAACTAGAAATGCCTCAGAAGTTGTCAAATTGACCAAACTTCATCTAGAGCAGTAGTTCTCAACTGGTGGGGACTTTCCCCACCCACTCCTCCCCCAGGGGGGAATTTTAGGGTTTCAGGGGGGGGGGGGGGGGGGGGGGGGGAATTAAGATTATTTCAAGATCGCATTAATACAAGAACCAGTTTCTTGATATTGTTTTTCCCTCTAAATTTTACGGTTCTGTACTTCTCGCCTTAATGAAATTTCTTTTATAACTTAAGTAGACTCGCAAATCACGTTTTATGTAGATGTCTAGACTTGTTCTAGTATGTGTTATTAAATTTAGCTTCCATTTTTATGTATACTGTGTACGGGTGGGGGGGGGGGGGGGGGGAATTTATAGGGAGGAAATTCGAAAGGGGGGGAATGACGTTCTGAACATATGGTAAAGGGGGGCATGGGCCAAAAAAGGTTGAGAACCACTGATCTAGAGTGTCTCCAGTATTAGGACTGTGGTAGTGTAATGGTTAGACGCTCGCCTGCCGGGTTTGGTGGTCATGGGTTCGAATTCGCGTTGAAGCCAATATTTTTTTAATTGATCAGGACACCCATGTCGCCCAGCCTAAAATGGGTACCAGGAAATGTCTTGGAAAGTAAGGGGGCCAATGTGACACTAACCACATCACCCAGCCAGTGCCAGTTGGTCTATGGAAATATCGGCCTAGTACTGTATGCCAAATGGGCATTAGGACATGTTAAAGGGTCCTTTAGTTTGTCTCCAGTAGTTGTGACTCTGCAAGTCCAGATGATGTACAATATTTGGTCCCTATTCCATTACAGTATTTCTGCAAGCCACTTCTGGTAATCTTATTCTTCTTCTTCTTCTTCTTTTCTTCTTCTCCTTCTTCTTCTTCTTCTTCTTCTTCTTCTTCTTCTTCTGCTTCTTCTTCTTCGTTCATCCGGAATGTTGTTTTAGACGTAATTGCTTTGTGCCTGCTTACAGCAGAACTGCGATATTTGAAACTTTTCGGCTGACACATCTGATTTCTTCAGGCATTTGTTGGCTGGGTTACCTTCCGGCTCCATGGCTAAAGGCTTGCGAACGCGGTTCGTGAACCAGGTACCAGGTGTTCAAAGCTCAGCTGCGACCAATTTGTGCAGCAGACCTTGTCGCGCTGTGTTATAACGTGCTGGTATGGGAGCCGGTTGTTCAGAAAGCAATGGCAAACTACTGAACGTAACACTTGCCTAGTACATCAACAGTAGCTGAAAATTGCTGGTGTTGACTGCAACGTCCCGTAAGGGATACACAACAAAACTTTTAAACTGGTATATATTTATTTATAGGTCATGAAACTATTTTTACTTATGTTACTGATACATATTCATTTATAGGTCATGGAACTACTATTACCTTTGTTATTGGTACCTATATTACCAGGTATTTACTTCTGAGCCTTCCCCTTGTTCTTTTCCCCTCAATCTTGCCAATTGTCATGAAGTTCTCCTATTTATTTCTTCTCATAACGTGATCAAAATATTTTGACTATCTATGTCTAATTTACTGGTATATATAGAGTTGTTCAAGTTGAAAATTGTTCAGGGACATTTGTTAGACATGCTGTGTTTGGTTTTTCAGACTCCGCAGGATTTTATTTTTCTGGAACTTAAGGGAGGCTACCCAGTTCTTACCATTGATCATGGGACAGGTCCAACAACTCTTACTCTTGATGGGAAGGATGCTAGAGGGACTCAATTGCTCCACAAACTCAATGATGGCAGATGGCACAGAATTGATATTAATCGGCGTGGCAAGGTGCGTTACTTTCTCACATTTTATTTTAAACCATGGTGAATGGTCTTGATGTTTTAACTGATTCAGTGCCAAACAAAAAATAGGTTGGCACCAGACAGTACAAAAATCAAATGAACAAGTATTGTAATGTAAATTTCCATTCACTGGGCAGTGAAATTGCAGAAAATACCATGAAACAGAACAAAAAACATGAT
Source organism: Cepaea hortensis (assembly GCA_963921405.1). Classification (NCBI taxonomy): domain Eukaryota; kingdom Metazoa; phylum Mollusca; class Gastropoda; order Stylommatophora; family Helicidae; genus Cepaea; species Cepaea hortensis. The sequence goes on along the minus strand of OY992889.1, from coordinate 46,378,981 downwards.
GACCCTAGTATGATTGTCCATACATCGTCCTTCTGTCCAAATGGGAGGTTACATTTTGTGTTTTACACGAGAATTCTGAAAGTACCTCGGCGAGCCATGTGCATGCACATACTCACATGTACCCACTATACACATGTGCACCCATATGTACCCACATATTCCACTTTTTACATGGGGCAGCGTGGAGCATTTTGTGTGATATTCACTGGCACAGGAACGGAGCATAATGGGGACGACCCATTGCTGTGAAGTTGGAACTTCACGGCAATGAACTAACTAACTATGTACCCACACAAACACACCACAAGCACCTCATCCACACATCCTGCCCATTCCTACATACATCTGTCTCTGCCACACACATTCATCCACACATGCACCTCACCCACTCACAATGAGGCATACCACCTCAAACACCCATCTCCATACACACACTCCCTCACCCACATGCACACACATACATCCAGTCCACACACACACACACATATTGTCTCCATTTGCCAAAAAGAAAGGTTTAAAAATCAAGAGGATCGACTTCATTGCACTGGGTTTTATCCCATATGGCTCAATCTCCACAGGATGGGCTGTCGAAAGCTTCGCACAATGCACAAACTCTGTAGCTCCGGCGACGACTTCCTGGAGCCTAAAAAAAATTGCATTCGTGAACCGAATGACATAGGCCGCAATCAAACCCACAACCTTCAACACGTGAGACAGACATCATCACCACTTCACCACAGATACTCCTGAACCTTCATTTGCCAGAACTTGAGCAATTCCAGTATTTCTAAGCTAACACAAGGTCCTATCAACTGTCATTGGTAACTGTTGACAGTGTTCTGTTCGTAATTCCCAATATGTTTTTAAACATAGCCAATCACCCACAATGAGACATACCTCCTCAAACACCCATCTCCATACACACACACACACACTCCTTCACCTACACACACACATACCCATTCCCCATACACCATTGTCTCCATTTGCTAGAACATGAGCTAGTATATTTCTCTGGCAATTCCAGTATTTCTTCTTCTTCTTCTTCTTCTGCGTTCATCCGGAGTTTGTTTTTTTCGGACGTGATTGCGTTATGCCTGTTTACAGCAGAGCTGCATTCTTGCGCTGTTAGGCCAACACATCCGACTTCTGCAGGCATTTGTTGACTGGGTTAACCTTCCCGGGATTCCAGTATTTCTAAACTAACACATGGTCCTATCAACTATCATTGGGACAGTGTTTTGTTAGTAGTTCCCAATATGTTTTTGAACATAGTCAATCTCTTATGTATCCAAAGGTGGTGGAGATGGTTGTTGACAGATGCAATGATGCTGTGGATTATAGCCAGTATGTTCAAGATGATCGAGCTTGCCGGATAGAGAAGGAGACGCCCGGCGAGAATATTTTCTTGAATGTCAACACTCATTTGCATCTGGGGGGTATCCGGACCAATACCCGATTGCGTCATTTAGGAGGCCGGTATATCACTGGTTTTACTGGCTGCATGAGAAACTTATTTCATAACAAAAAGGTAAGAATGGGTTGATTATAACATCTCAATAACTGTTCCATTCCATGTGTACAGGAGAATTCTGGTCTGTTCAGTCAGTTATGACAGCACAATAGCTGCTGTACTGTATGTGAATAGAAGAATTATGGTCTGCTCAGTTATGACATCTCAATAACTGTTCCATTCCATGTGTACTGGAGAATTCTGGTCTGTTCAGTCAGTTATGACAGCACAATAGCTGCTGTACTGTATGTGAATAGAAGAATTCTGGTCTGCTCAGTTATGACATCTCAATAACTGTTCCATTCCATGTGTACTGGAGAATTCTGGTCTGTTCAGTCAGTTATGACAGCACAATAGCTGCTGTACTGTATGTGAATAGAAGAATTATGGTCTGCTCAGTTATGACATCTCAATAACTGTTCCATTCCATGTGTACTGGAGAATTCTGGTCTGTTCAGTCAGTTATGACAGCACAATAGCTGCTGTACTGTATGTGAATAGAAGAATTCTGGTCTGCTCAGTTATGACATCTCAATAACTGTTCCATTCCATGTGTACAGGAGAATTCTATTATGTTCAGTCAGTTATGATTTCTCAATGACTTGCTTGGTACCCACTCCTGCTGCATCTGTCTATTGTGAACACTATGCAGTAAGGATGAGACAATATGAATTCTCTGATTTTGTAGAAATAAAAAAGATAAAGAGAACTTAATAGACATCTTAATAGACTCTTATAAGTATCATACGTCATCTTCGTCATATACCTTCAGATATCAATATGAATAAATAGAAAGAAAGCAGCAATCAACTACAGCTTGTTGACATCTCCATTTTTGGGGGGGGGGGGGGGGGGGGGGAATTAAGACCACAGATTGGCAGACTCGAAATGGCTTCAGGCACAATATTCTGGTTTTCTGTTGAGCGTCTTGTTTGATGAAGCACAATTTTCTGGCATTCTGGTGTCGTGTGTTAAGTGACAATTCTTTGATGTTTTAACTGTTTGTTTATTGTAATATGATCCATTTGGTGTGTTAATAAAATAGTGTGAATATAAAAAATGCTTTTATTTAAGTTTTAATATCCATCAGCATTTTCATTTGCCATTAAATGTATAAAGTTACACTATAACATTAATCTTTGCATGTAAAAGTTATGTATAACTATGGAAGAAAATAAGGATTTTCAGCATTATAGGCATGTTATTTTGAATGCACCTTTGAGGCTGACAGTTTTGGAAAGGGGGGAATTCTTCTTTCGTTTGCTGAAAAGGGGGTAATGTCATTCTGACATATGGTGAAAGTGTGCTTGGTCCCAAAAAGATTGAGAACCACTGTACTAGAGGATGAGAAATAAAGCAGGCAGCATTGGAAGTTAGTAGATAACATCTGGGGCAGCCAACCTTCATTATGGTGAAAGCACTTGATTGGTTGATTGATTAATGACTATGTTTACAGATGTACAATCTACACTTCAAACCAATGCCAGGATTGAGCACAGGGCAAAATGGCTGTCCACCAGAAGATGAAGTTTGTGGCAAGACGGTGCAGACATCGTACTGTGGTCCACATGGTGTCTGTGAGGCTTCTCTAGATCAACAGCGTATATGCAAATGTAAACCAATGTGGTTTGGTTCCCAGTGCAATAAATGTGAGTTTACCACATTGTGTGTTTGTAAGTCTGCACGGGTTGCATGTTCATATATGTGTGTGTGTCCTGGTCTGTCTGTCCATCACCAACCACTAGCTTCCATTGCAATAACAGTTTGTTTACTCTCTTTACTGGCTTTGTGATGAAGGGGTTACAAATGCCATTCGTAATCCTGCATACCACGGTCAAAACTCTGCTGCAGGCGATTTAGAAGCAGACTGCCTTGCGTTGGTTTCCATGTAAGGGTATGCATGCTGGTTTTTCAGAAAGCAATGGCAAACTACTGATTTTAAACTTGCCCAGGGATCACAAACAGCCAAAACATTCTGAGGTTGACTACTAAGTCCTGTAAAGGATATGCAACTAACTTTTTGTAGATATCAAACCTGTACTGAAAGTGTGTGAAAAGATGTATAGTTCACATCAGTACCAAAAGTCTATCAGATATATGTACAGCAACTGTATTTAAGGTCTTTGAAAAGATGCCTATCCATTACATCTGTCTTATGTTCTTTTTTTTTTTGTTCTTTTATGGTTTATCAGAATATGGTCCCTAGTGGAATAAATATTTTGGGAACTACTCACTGTTGTAGGGGCTCTGTTAGTAGAAATCAGTCATTAATAATTATATTTATAATTCAATAAGTCTGACAAAGCTCTCGTTCTTGGCACTGACACCAAAGGGTGACCGTAGCCATTGTCTCTATAAAGAAATCCTCTGCCTGTAGTCACGGACTTGAGACCATAACCAACAACTACCTGTCGGCTGCTTTCAAGCTCAATCCACCACCTGCTTCCATTGTTTCTTGCAACTTGGATAGAAGGGGAGATTTCTAAATGGAAACCCCACCTTCCCAAGGGTGTACCATAGGCTAGCAGAAAGAAGGAAGTGCCTTACTTTTCTGTTGATAGGGGATGTCCCTGAACCTGCCACACCAGATCTGACATAACCAAACCTAAAAACAAGTGATTATTCAATACAGAAATCACAAACTATAGGTTGCACGATATATTGCCAGGCATATTTAGCTGCATCTCATCAGGTGCATACTGCAAGTACAGGGTGTATTTTTAATGACTGTGCAGTGTTTGAAAATATTGCTGGTCCAAGTTTTGTATTTACCTATTATGTTGCATGAACTTTACAGAGGTTGAATGCAAAACTTGGACCAGCAGTATTTTCAAACACTGCACAGTCATTAAAAATATACCCTAAATCAAGTTAATAAATGAATTCTGCTTTGGCTGAAATATTTAAAACACATAATCACTGGTTGTTATAACTAAAAATAACTGAAGTTGTTGTTATTTTCCTGTTAACAGCTGCCACAGTGAAGGACTTTGACAAGAACAGCTATTACTTATGGAAGATGAAAATGAAGCTGTTTAACAGCATGCTGATGACACGCAACAGGGAATTAAGCATCCAGCTGATGTTCCGCACACGACAGTACACTGGCATCTTGATGGACCTAACTGATTCTGCCTCCTCGGAGTCTACTCAACATATTCGACTTTTGGTTGGTAACATTTTGCTTCTTGTGTCTGAATCTTCCTCTTCTACTTCTTCTTCTTCTTCTTCCTCTTTTTTTTCCTTGCATTCATCTTTCATGGTGACATTTTGCTTCGTGTGTCTGCTTCTTCTTCTTCTTCTTCTTCTTTTTCTTCTTCTTCTTCCTCTTTTTTTTCCTTGCATTCATCTTTCATGGTGACATTTTGCTTCGTGTGTCTGAATATTTTTCATCTTCTTCTTCTTCTTCATCTTCTTCTTTTTCTTCTTCTTCATCTTTTTCTTCTTTTTCTTCTTCTTCTTCTTCTTCTTCTTCCTCTTTTTTTTCCTTGCATTCATCTTTCATGGTGACATTTTGCTTCGTGTGTCTGAATCTTCTTCTTCTTCTTCTTCTTCTTCTTCCTCTTCTTCTTCTTCATCTTCTTCTCCTTCTTCTTCTTGCTTGCTTGCTTGCTTGCTTGTGTTCATTGGCTTGAGCTCCAACGCAAAGTCCTGTATGTCGGATGAAGGCATCCTGTTGTCCAACATCAGTGTGATGTCATACAGGACCTGAGGTTTGCGTGAGTATCCGTTGTCCCATGTCTGGCTTATTGGTGTGCAGACTGGTGGTTCCTCGCCATACAGGCAGACACTCTCCGACTTCGGCGGAATCGGCGATCCTATTGACTTCAGCCAGGACCCCGAAGGGACCTGTTGCCCAGGACGCTTGGCGAGGACGCATCAATAGATCTTGGCCAGTATATAACCCGGCCCTGGTGCCTTGGAAACACCTCTGCGTCCCTTCTGCTTCTTCTTCTTCTTCTTTTTTTTTTTCCTTGCATTCATCTTTCGTGGTGACATTTTGCTTCGTGTGTCTGAATCTTCTTCTTCTTCTTCTTCTTCATCTTCTTCTTCTTCCTCTTTTTTTTTCCTTGCATTCATCTTTCATGGTGACATTTTGCTTCGTGTGTCTGAATCTTCTTCTTCTTCTTCTTCTTCCTCTTTTTTTTCCTTGCATTCATCTTTCATGGTGACATTTTGCTTTGTGTGTCTGAATCTTCTTCTTCTTCTTCTTCTTCATCTTCCTCTTCTTCTTCTTCTTTTTTCCTTGCATTCATTCTTTCATGGTGACATTTTGCTTCTTGTGTCTGAATCATCTTACTCTTCTTCTTCTTAATTTTCTTGCATTCACTCTTTCATGTGTACACCAACAGACAAATTTGCGTTATGTAGGCAGCAGATTTCTGGAGCTTTTGTTCCATACAAGATTACCTACAGTACTAAGAAAGGAAATACTGGCCTACTGAGACAGCATTGAATGCAGTGCTGTCTCATTAAGCTAGCATTTCCTTTCTTAGTATTGTGGGCAATCCTGAAGACCATACTCAGCAGTTTGATCACACTGTCTGCATGAGCATTGTTGTAGGTCACTCAGAGAAAACCTATACATATGCTTGCTCAGTCTGTTATGCCTTGTCCAAAGCCTCAGAATGATTACCTGTCCTTGCAGGTCATGAGAATGATTGTTGTCTTTGGGTCTGGTTCTCTTTGTTGATAGTCTGGTTAGCTCTCTTTTTCTCATAGTAACTGCACTCTCTTCCCGTGTCTTAATCATGATAATCATGTACCATGCGAGTATGCGTCGGTCATTGTTATTTGCCATCTCAAACCATCCCCTGAGGCTCAGATCAGGTTTGTGTGTGGGTTTTTCTTTTCATATTATGCCACTTGGCCAAACCATCCAACCGCTAAAATGTGTACTAGAAAATGTCTTGAGAAGTAAAAGCCGGCTTGTTACTGACCGTGACACCCATCGAGCGCATAGAGTCTATGGGAATATGAATAATAAAGGAAGGGGGATGTGTATTTAAAGAAAGAAAACAAGAAAATAGAATTGAAACTAAAACACAATAAAAGGACACGTATATGCATATGAGCGTTGTGGTAGCGCAGTGGCTAGCATGCTTGCTGCTGGTCCGATGGTCACGGGTTCGAATGTGTATGAAGGCAGGTGTCTGAAACTGACCTGGACTCCCAGGTTGACCCTGCCTAACATAGGTACCGGAAAATGCCTTGGGCAGTAAAGACAGCCAGTGTCGTATTGGCTACATTGTCCATCAAGTTCCGATTGGTCTGTTAAAATATGAGCTAACACCATATGTTTAATATGCCTCAAGCCATTTATAAAATATGAGCTAATACCATCTGTTTAATATGCCTCACGCCATTTATAAAATATGAGCTAACACCATATGTTTCATATGCCTCAAACCATTTATAAAATATGAGCTAATACCATCTGTTTAATATGCCTCACGCCATTTATAAAATATGAGCTAACACCATATGTTTCATATGCCTCAAGCCATTTATAAAATATGAGCTAACACCATATGTTTCATATGCCTCAAGCCATTTATAAAATACTAGCTTACACGGCCCGGCTTCGCCCAGACTCTGGTGGGGAGCATCTCATTTAATTCATATAAGTAGTCATATAAGCTCCGGTTCCCGACTGTCTGTCTGTCTGTCTGTCTATCTATCTGTCTGTCTGTCTGTCTGTCTGTCTGACCCGGCCCAGCCCATGGTGGAGAGCATCTCATTTAAATCATATAAGTAGTCATATAAGATCCCGTTCCCGACTATCTGTATGTCTGTCTGTCTTGGGTAAATGGAGGAGGGAGGAGGAAGAGGGAGGTGGAGGAGGGAAGAGGAGGGAGGAGGGAGGAGACAGGAGGAATAGGAGGGAGGAGGAGGGATTAGGAAGAGGAGGGAGGAGTAGGGTGGAGGAGGAGGGGGAGGAGGAGGGAGGAGGAAGAGGGAGAAGGAGGGAGGAGGAGATCGCAGGAGGAGGAGGAGGAGGAGAGGGAGGAGGAGGAGGGAGAGGGAGGAGGAGGGAGGAGGAGGAGAGAGTAGGCGGAGGGAGGAGGCGGAGGGAGCAGGAAGAGGGAGGAAGAGGGAGGAGGAGGAGGGAGGAGAAGGAGGAGGGAGGAGTAGAGAGTGGGAGGAGGGAGGAGGCGGAGGGAGGAAGAGGGAGGAGGAAGAGGGAGAAGGAGGAGGGAGGAGAAGGAGGGAAGAGGATGAGAGGGAGGAGGAGGAAGAGGGAGGAGGAGGAATGTGAAGGGAGGAGGAGGGAGGAGGAGGAGGAGGGAGGAGGATAGAGGAGGAGGAGGGATGAGGAGGAAGAGGGAGGAGGAGGAATGTGAAGGGAGGAGGAGGGAGGAGGTAGAGAGAGGAGGAGGAGGGAGGAGGAGAATGGAGGAGGAGGGATAAGGAGGAGAGGGAGGAGGAGGGGGAGGAGGGAGGAAGAAGGAGGAGGGAGGAAGAAGGAGGAGGGAGGAAGACGGATGAGGGGGAGGAGGGAGGGGTAGGAGGGGGAGGAGGAGAAGGGAGGAGAAGTTAGGAGGAGGAGGGAGCAGGAGGAAGGAGGAGGGAGGAGGAGGAGGAAGAGGGAGGAGGAGGGAGGAGGAAGAGAGAGGAGGGAGGAGGAGGAGGAAGAGGGAGGAGGAGGGAGGAAGAGATAGGCGGAGAGAGGAGGAGGAGGGAGGAGGAGGAGTAGGGATGAATAGGAGGGAGGAGAAGGGAGGAGGAGGGATTAAGAGAAAGAGGGGGGAAAGGGGAGAAGGAGGAGGGAGGAGGGAGGAGGAGGAGGAAGAGGGATGAGGAGGGAGGAGGAGGGAGGAGGGAGGATGAGGAGGAGGGAGGAGGAGGGAGGATGGTGAAGGAGGAGGAGGAGGAGGGAGGAGGGTGAAGGAGGAGGGGGAGGAGGGAGGGGGAGGAGGAGGGAGAAGGAGGAGGAGGGAGGAGGGAGGAGGAGAACGTAGGTGGGGGAGGATGAGAAGGGAGGAGGGAGAGGGAGGAGGAGGGAGGAGGAGGAGAGAGGAGGTGGAGGGAGAAGGAGGAGGGAGGAAGAGGTAGAAGGAGGAGGGAGAAGGAGGGAGGAGGAGACAGGAGGAATAGGAGGGAGGAGGAGGGATTAGGAAGAGGAGGGAGGAGTAGGGTGGAGGAGGAGGGGGAGGAGGAGGAAGGAGGAAGAGGGAGAAGGAGGGAGGAGGAGAGAGGAGGAGGAGGAGGAGGAGGAGGAGAAGGGAGTAGGAGGAGGGAGAGGGAGGAGGAGGGAGGAGGAGGAGAGAGTAGGCGGAGGGAGGAGGCGGAGGGAGCAGGAAGAGGGAGGAGGAAGAGGGAGAAGGAAGAGGGAGAAGGAGGAGGGAGGAGGAAGGAGGAGTAGAGAGTGGGAGGAGGGAGGAGGCGGAGGGAGGAAGAGGGAGGAGGAAGAGGGAGAAGGGAGGAGGAGGGAGGAGGTAGTAGGATGATTGATTGCCATCCCACCAGGTTAATATGTTATCGCGGACCTCAGAGAGAAGTGTCTATGTAGAAGACCATTTCCTGGACGTACGTATTTTGGGAGGGGGAGGAGGGAGGAGGGAGGAGGAGGAAGAAGAAAAAAAAACTACGACAGTTGGCATCTCTGGAATGAAAGGAAGGCGTGTAGAAAATTTCATCTCAATCGGATGGGCCGTTCGCGAGCGCATAAAGGACATACGGACAGAGATACATAAATACATACAGAGATACATACGCACAAGTCTTTTTTATATATAAGATGAGCTAACACCATATGTTTCATATGCCTCAAGCCATTTATAAAATATGAGCTAACACCATATGTTTCATATGCCTCAAGCCATTTATAAAATATGAGCTAACACCATATGTTTCATATGCCTCAAGCCATTTATAAAATACTAGCTGACCCTGCCCGGCTTCGCCCAGACCCTGGTGGGGAGCATCTCATTTAATTCATATAAGTAGTCATATAAGTTCTCGTTCCCGTTACCGACTGTCTGTCTGTCTGTCTGTCTGTCTGTCTGTCTGTCTGTCTGACCCGGCCCGGCATTTCCCAGCTCCTGATGTGGAGCATCTCATTTAATTCATATAAGTAGTCATATAAGTTCCCGTTCCCGACTGTCTATCTGTCTGTCTATCTGTCTGCCTGACCCTGTCCGGCTTCATTAAATTCATACAACAAAAAAAGTAACTTAAAAGAACGTTCTTCTACACACCATCCATTATTTTTAATGAAAACTCTTTCTAATCACCTGCATGACTACAGTAACTTCTTAAGCAAAAAAAGATGAGTTACAATGTTATGCATTGTGCATCATTTTTATGAAAACTTTGAAAATGCCTTACAGATTGTATCATTATTTATTATAACTCATATGCCGGTACATAACTATGGACAAAGAGTTTATAAATCTTTGAAAACGATGCCACAATATGACTATAAGTTATACAGAAAAGTTATGCCCCTTGAAATAACTTTTACAGAGTTAGGTCCCCTGAAATATATGAAATTATGATGAAAAATGAAAAATGAAATAATACTGAGTAAGCAGGCGATTTCACACTAACAAAATATCACAGTTGTCAGCTCTGGAATGAAAGGAAGGCGTGTAGAAAATTTCATCTCAATCGGATGGGCCGTTCGCGAACAAATAAAGGCCATACGGACAGAGATACATAAATACATACAGAGATACATACGCACAAGTCTTTTTTATATATAAGATGAGCTAACACCATATGTTTCATATGCCTCAAGCCATTTATAAAATATGAGCTAACACCATATGTTTCATATGCCTCAAGCCATTTATAAAATATGAGCTAACACCATATGTTTCATATGCCTCAAGCCATTTATAAAATATGAGCTAACACCATATGTTTCATATGCCTCAAGCCATTTATAAAAAGTGTCCTTTACTTTTTTTGTGTGCTCACTTTGAACTCAGGCGTAGTCCACACACACTACTTCAAGTAGTGCTGGACTGAATTTTCTGTGTGGGTTAGCTTTTCCTATTAACAGTGTCCCTTGCCATCAGGCGAACTCACTCCAACTTCAGAGGTACTTGTAATTTACATCCCAAAGTCAAGGATGATATGTCAACATTTTATCCACCTGTCCAGTGTATGGGTTGAACCCCTTACCTTGGCATCAGCAGACCGGTTGTTTAAGAACATGCGTTCCTATCCACTCACCCATTCACTCACCTTTACTTGATGGCAAACTACTGAGAGTAAATTTGCCAAGAAATCACGAACAGCCAAAAATTGCTGGTGTTATCTGCAACATCCTGTAAAGGATATGCAACTAACTTTACTTGACACTTTTTTTTGTTGCTTTCAGCATGCCACTCAAAAAGCTCACATTATAGAAAGTTTCCTGTTAGATGATTCAACTTTCTTATATGCATCTGAAGTTTGTTATGTTTTACATTGCAGCTAAATAATGGCAAAGTTAGGTTGATCTACAACATGGGAGACGGTGACAAGTACCTGGATTTGACCTACGCTCAGGCCAACAATGGGCAGTGGCATGTCCTGAGAATGGAGAGGTATGGGCATGAGTTCCACCTCTATTTGGATGGAGGCGAGGGCAGAAATTACAACCACACACACAAGTCTGTCGGTGATAAAGAACGAGATGTATTTGTCGTTGATAGACGAGTGTATTCGGGAGCTTACAAGCAGGGCATTGGTCTGTCTTCGGTTCTTACAGATGACCTTATCAACAGTAAGTTTTATTTATTATTATGTTTTATGATTAGTTACAGAGAAACATCAACAAATTTGTCCTGAAGCAGTTTCCTGCTTTGGGTCTGATGCAACATGGCTGTCCCATTTTGTAGGCTTGAATAAACAGGGAAATAATTGGCTAGTCTTTCCCTCACTTAGCGAGATGATGAGCACAGGCATCAAACCCTCATCTGACCCCGCTCATGACCTTATCAGTGCAGCTCCTGACTGACTATGCCTGCACGCCTGCAAACCCAGTTAACAGAACAAGCCGAACATTATACTCAACTATAAGATAGAGACAAACAGTTCTCTTTGATCATATAATAAATAGAGAGGCATTGGAGAACATTGTGAGTCTGGAAAGATCAGCGGTAGCAAGGAAACACCAAGAGAAGCGACACTTGCTGGTCGAAGACGATGGCATGGAGGAATATCGTCAGTAGAATTGATCCAGAAACCCAGGACCTTGAACTGTGGCCAATCATAATTGCTTAAACCATTTGGCAAGGCACGTGATGATGATGAGTTATAATAACATGTCTTTCAGTTATAAGTAATTGAAGGTAAGTCCATAGCTGATCTTATATGTGAAGTGCTAAGGATTTTACAGACTTCTTTTTTAAAAAGTCGACAGAATCGACTTCATTGCACCGGGTTTTTATCCCATATGGCTCAGTCTCTTTCCGATGCACGGAAAGAGTAACACAAAGCACGAACTCCATAGCTCCAACAACTCCCAGGAGTCTCCGAAAATAATGCACTCGTGAACCGAAGGACATGGCCCGGAATCGAACCCACAACCTTCAGAGCCCGAGTCAGATGGCTTGACCACTTCACCACGGAGTTGAAGTTACCAGCTCTCTTTCTCACTGTTCTTCCTCCCTCAACTCAGTACATGGTCGGGTTTAGTTTTTATGTCTCGGGACATACACTCATTACGTTCTAGTTACAAACTTTAGGCACAGGTCATATAACCACACAGGGCGAACCACCCTCTCACTTTTATTAGCAAATCTCAGTAGGTGTGGGTATTAGATTAAATTAAAAGATGTTACTATTGAGGAAACAACTTGAATTAGGTTATTTCTCTTTTATAGGGCAAGCAAAAGCTGCATTTCAGAAAATGAAGAGTATCTTATGCAATAAGTCAGCATTATTGAATGTAAGAAAGAGAGTGCTGAAGTGCTATATAGAAACTGTTTTGCTGTATGGCAGTGAATGTTGGAATGTAAATTAACAAATTATGAAGAACTTGGAAGCAACAGAGATGTGGTTCGTGAGACGAATGTTGCAAATTCCTTGGACTGCCAAAGTAACAAACAACAATTGCCTGAAAGAAGCTTATGAAACTAGAACATTATATACAACAATAAGAAAGAGACAAACAGCTTTCTTTGGTTATGCAATGAGAAGAGAGGCATTGGAGAACATCATGACAACTGGAAAGATTGAGGGGAAGAGAGGCAGAGGCCCACCAATAGATATGATGTTGGATGGATTCAGATAGTGGCATGGAGGAATATCATCAGCAGAGTTGACCCAGAAAACCAAAGACTGAGATATGTGAAAAATCATGAACGCCTATGCCAACTGTCATGGCACTTGATGATTATGATGATTTCTCTTTTGTCTTTCAGAAAAAGCATGTTTTTTTTAATAAACAACATCTGCCCATGTGCGCGCACACACATATATATTTGGGAGCAGTGGTTAGTCAGCTAGCCTCCCAAGACATTGGGTGGGTTCAATCCTCAGTATAAGCAGGATTTTTTGTTCTGACTAATGTGGCTCTGAGATCAACCCAGCCTCATAGAAATGTTGTCTGGCAGGGAAAGATGATGAGGAAGGGAACTGACCATCCCACCTTTAATGTCATGAGCTCACTCTTCACACTCAAGCAGTATGTGCTGTGGGACTACCTGTATCTTTTTCATATAAAAGTCGCTTAAAAGTCGACAGGGTCGACTTCTTTGTATAGCAGTTTCGGCGCCCATTGCGCCCCAACCACAACCGAGGGGCCCAGAGCAGCCGTATGATCATATTGTTGAATGTTGATAGGCTTCATCATACTTGGCGTTGTGGCATTAATTATACATAATGGATCAAACGTGCAAAACTGCAAAGAAATCAAAACCCACCCGAACCGGTGGTTTATAATGAAAAAAAGACTTCACGCTGTAGTAGGCTCCATAGTTCTCTTTATTTGTGGTTTTTTCTTGATGGCGGTTGCGTATCGTTGAACACATGTAAAAACAGGATATTCAACGTCGGATTGAGCATATGAACAATCAATTGGCATATGATGCTGCATTCTTCTGCTAAGTTTTCATTTCTACTTAGTGCTGAGAAGTTTACATTTCCAATTTCTGATACCATACCCTTCTAAAACAACATAAATTCACTTCGACTTTCCAGATGGTTTCATTTCCTCTGTCCAAGGTACAAGTGTCCGCCCAGCAGCACCTATGGCAATCAATCTCCTGTTGTTGTGTTGTTATGCCACGCAATTCTTGACCCAACGTCATCAATACTGCACTTCTTAGTGCAAGTATTTTGCACCGCCAGTATTGCATGCCTCGACCACCTGCTAACTAAGGAGTATAACAGCTACTTTGTTATAATTGCACCAGCTTTTATCCCATATGGGTCAGTCTCTTTCCGCAGCACGGAAAGTGTCGTACAAAGTATGAACTCTAGCTCCAGCAATGACCCCAGAGTCTCTGAAAAAAATGCACTCGTGAACCAACGATGTGGCCTGGAATCTAACTCACAACCTTCGGAGCCCAAGTGAGACGGCTTAACCATTTCATCACAGGGACTCCACCTTTTACATACACACTTGCTGCCCAGCTTCAGTCCTCAGCACTGGCAGGATGTGTTTCTGGGATTGCATCTTCATGAAGTCTACATGGGATGAGATGGGAGCATTGCCCTCACCTTTTGTTTTGTCCTGATTATGTTTTAAGATTCATTTTATAACTGAGTATAATAACATGGGTGCTATGGTAACATGGTGACTAGACTACCAGCATGGTGGTCAAGTGTTTGAGTCCCCATCAAGGCAGATTTATTTTTTTTTTTTGGTTATTTACCTGGGTGCCTAAACTGACCCAGTCTAAAATCAAATTTAAAAATAAATTGTCCCAAAGCAGTTTCTTGATGTGGGATTGTGATGTGATAGCACCATGACATATTGTAGGCCTGAGAGCAAAGAGGACCAGGTGACTAATGTTTCTCTCACTTTGACAAGCAATGAGTCCAGGTGTCGAACCCGCATCCAACTGTGGTCAAGACATTAGCAGCACAGTTCATTATCAACTTTGCTAGCACGCCCACCCCAATCTAACATAGGAAAGACAAGATCCCAGACACTGAAGTCTTAGAAAGAGCATCCATGCCCACTATCCACATTCTACTAATGAAGAATTAGATTCAGGGGCTGGTCACTTGACTCGCATGCCAGATCACAGGCTCCCTAAATGAATTTTTTATGGTGAACTGCGCTGTGGTAAATGCTTCCAAGGTGGCCAGAGGAAATGCTTTAAAGACACTAAAAATCTCACTAAAAGCTTTTGGAAGTCATCATGACACTTGGAAGACTGCTGCCAAAGACCACATTTTGTGGCATCTATCATTACGAAAGGGTGTATTCACACAAACAGGACTACAAGAGCTGTGAAAAAAGGGCTGAACAAAAAAACCACTGCAGGAGATTCTCCTCCTGGAACATGAAGCATTCTTTGTCCACATTGTCAAAGAACATTTTGAGCCAAAATAGGCCTTACCAGCCATCTTAGAACTCACGGCTCCAAACTTTCAACCCCACTGGATGAAATGACAGTCATCATCATTCTTGATGGACAAACACTAAAATAGGTACAGTAAATTTCCTGGGAAGTAAAGGCTTGATATTGACCATATAACATATCAAATGCCAAATATATGAACTGAACATATTAATAACACTGAATATGTGAACTGTTTACATATTATTGTAAATTAAATCCGTTTTCTGTCTGGTTTGTTAGGAAGCTACATGTTGTAATGTACCTATTCGTTATAAATAGGTTGTCCTATTCATTTTTCATTTGCCAGCTTGTATTCAGGATGTGCGAGTAAATGGAGGCTATTTTGCTATGACCGAGACTGAAAACGACGACCCTGATGCTTTGGCAGAAGTAGAAGAAAACCAAAATATAAAAGAAGGATGTACAAGAGATAACTGTGTGCCGGGGGTTTGTGCTATCAGCAGAATTTGCGTACCTTTGTGGGAGCATGTTGATTGTATGTAAGTACTCCAATATTTTTTGACATATATGTGGCTCATTCATATTCTTCTAGTAATAGTCATTGTTAACGTTTCTCTTTACAACGTATAAATCTTTTGCCTTTTACTAAAGATTTTCTTAAAGAGGAGCATTATAATGATTCCAAAGACTATTTTTCAGACCCTACACCATGGGTAAAAAAAAATAATAAATGTTCAGATGTGGAGCATGTGTTATCCGCATGGTAATCACAGCTCCACATTTAAACAATGACTATGTGCCCTGTGTATTTCAGCCAAAAAATTGATCTGTTCACTTCATATCTAATTCTACAGTATTGGTGCATGAAATATGCCAGGCGGCACATTGTGCAACCTGTTTTTGGCTTCTTTGTTTAAACTTGAGAATGATTAGTTGCTTGGCTTTCATTAGCTATGGCATTCTGGCATCTTGAAATTTTATGTCTACAGACCTTAGTAGTTGGTTTTAAACCAGTCTTGGTACAACTACAGTGCTATGTTGTTATAAAATAATATGGCTGATTGTGTTCTGAATAAAGGTACTGGTGATATTATGTGATTAGCACTGAAAATGCAGCAAAAAAGATTAATGCAGCTTTAAGGTCACAGCTTGACTGCTTGCTTGAGGGTCAGACATCTAGAGATGCAGTCTGGCTCAAAGTGTAATGATCAAAGAAGGAAAACATACCTGGTCCCAAAATAGACCAGAATAGTCTGTCTGTCAAAAGCCATAAATACTGAAGCTATTATGTACATCGCCAGTCTCCATGGTCTAGGGTTACATGACTTTCTCCGTAATCCTGTATACTCTCGTGAGTAACGTGACATGCACGAGAATTGGTAGTGGTTCTCTCCATGTCGGTAACTTATTGGGTATGTGAGCCGGTCGCTCAGAAAGCAATGGCAAACTACTGAGCGTAATCTTGCCAAGAAATCAACAATCAGCTAAAAGATGCTGATGTTGACAGCGATGTCCTGTAAAAGATATGCGGGGGGGGGGGGGGGGGGGGGGGGGGGGGGGGGGAAATTATGTACATCAGAAATTATGCAACATCATGAGAGAAATGGCATTTCCAGCAAATTTGACTCACTGAATTTAATCATATCATGAACAACAAGCAGCTGTTAGAATAGCAGCTGAAACATTAAACTAGTTTGAGGTGCAAAGGGGAGTAAAACAAGGTTGCATTCTTTCCCCTTAACTTTTCATCATGTTTGCAGAAAATGTTATGAGAAATGTCAAAAATTATGAGACCAGAGACAATTTTGAGCCATTCATAATTTATGGAAATCAAATTCCAGAACATAGATATATGTATGACACGGTCTTCCTCTCAAATAGTGCTCAAGAATTAAAAGTCAGTGAGTGTTGCCATTTTACAATCACTAAAGAAGAAAATTTGGGCATTTCAATATACAAGTTAAGAACAGTTTTTAGAATACCATGCACCAAGTAGAAGGACAATACTGACATTATACCAGATCTGAACTGTAGAGAAAGCCTGGGCTTATAAATGG
Organism: Cepaea hortensis; assembly: GCA_963921405.1. Taxonomy (NCBI): domain Eukaryota; kingdom Metazoa; phylum Mollusca; class Gastropoda; order Stylommatophora; family Helicidae; genus Cepaea; species Cepaea hortensis. The sequence goes on along the minus strand of OY992889.1, from coordinate 46,361,939 downwards.
CATCAGGTCTTAGAAACTGAAATAATTTGGCTGTATTAAATGTAATAGTGGCTTGGAGAGAACAGTGGTGGAAGGCATGGTTCCTGGAAGAGTAGGTGAGGGTCAGCCAGCACAAGGACTTTCTGCAAGGGATAGCTTCATTATGATGATTTAAGTGGACTCAGATTCTGCAGCCATGCTGTCAGTGAGCACAAATACTTCAGTTCCACATGTGTGATTATATCATAACATCTTAGTCCTTCTATTCTGCCTCTGTATGTAGAATGTTTGTGGATGTTTAGGACGGTCAGGTTACCTACATTCAGCATCTGCTAGGAGAGACTGAACACCTAATACTTTGCCATAGTTCTGTAATATTCATCATCATCATGTGTCATGTCGATAAGTGTAGGCGGCCATGTAGGATTTGGTCATGGGTATTGCCTGTCCTTGGTATTCTTTGCATTTTCCTCAGAAACCACATTTTCACGGCCATCAGATGTATTTCAGCTTGTCTGCTCATTGTCCATGCTTCACTTCCATTGATAGTACATGTCCTCAACACTCTTTTTCTCATTGCAAATGACATCTTTTTATTGGCCAGTAGCTTTTCCATCTTGCAAAAGGCTACCTTCACCATGGCGATTTGTGTTCTAATCTCTTCAAAGCATCATCCATCAGGTGTTATAACTGTTCCGAGATAATTGTACTGATTCACTTGTTTAAGAATATTCCCATTTACTTGTATTGTGGTATTTCCTTCTTCCTAGTGATGACCATAATCTGTGTCTTCTTACAATTTAATCCTAACCCTACTTGTTCACTGTGTGCAACAACTGCATCTACTAAATGTTGCAGATCCCGCTCATTGTCTGTAATCAATACTGTATTATCTGCATATCTAATGTTATTGATGCTACATCCCCCAATGGTGATTCCTTTCATATCTTCTGTAATATTAGTTCTGTTAACAATAAACAATCCTTTTATATATCACTTTCAGATGTGAGTCAGGTTATAAACTTGTTGGAGACCAGTGTAAGTCTAGCTGTGTACCCAACCCTTGTTTCAACAATGTCAGCTGTAGCATTCACAGAGCGGACGTGGTCTGTCAATGTCCGCCTGGATGGAGAGGCCGCCTCTGTGACGAGCTGGCACCTGAAGAAGTCAAAAGTGGAGACCTCAGTGATGGTGCCCTTGTGGCTATCATCATCTCAATTATTGTTGTAATATGTAAGTTACAATTTGTACATTTGGTAGTTTTAACCAGAAGAACTTCTGGGAAAAGTGTGTTCTATTAGGAAAATGTTTTACCTTCTCTGTGTTTGATAGAAACTTACTTTCTTCAACTAGAAGCTGCAGTGATCATACACTTGTTTTTAAGTTTCAGAAAGAAGCACTTAAATATTTGAAAAATAAGAAAATACAGATCAAAAATAAAGAGATAGAAATATCTTGTAAAAAGGTAAAAGCAGAAAATGGATCTATAAAAGACATATACATCTAACATGAAATAAAGATATGACAATTTGACATATATAGTGGGTAAAGGTAATCCCACAGCAGAAACTTTATCTGAGGCTTGAAGTGTTACGGCTTCACATATTTTATGTCATGGTATAATGAATGCTTGGCCAATTCCTTTCCTCATCACCCATCACTCACATGTCATTCCAAGAAACTTCTGGAAATTGTACCCATTTGTATGAGGCTGAGTCAACCACAGAAGCTTAGAACTAAACAAATGTTTAGCCTCAGCTGGGGATTGAATCTACACCACTGTCACGAAATGTGATGTGGTTACTGCTAAACCACCATGACTCCTATATAAAGAAGAAACGTACATGTGAAAACATGAATATGTACAAGAAATAAATGGAAGAAAAAGAGGTGTAGTAATGTGAACTATATAGTCAGAAAAAGATGTGATATGAGGCATACAGTAAACCTTTTCATAGCTACTGAACAACTATAATTTCACCTGGATTATACTGAATTAGTTTTGTGAAATTTTTTTTTAAAATCTTGATTTATCATTGGAAATTAGCTGATCTCTGTCATCTAAGCTTTGTTACCAAATAACATAATTGAAAAATAAACTGTTCTGTTTAATACAAAATACAGCATTTTCTCTTTTTTACTATTTTGTCATTAACTCTTTGTCTCAGGTAAAATGATGTGAAACTCAACCTGCACATTATACATTGTCTTACTTTTTATTTTTAGTCAACACATACTAAAGAAACTAGCTTGCCCAGTGACCACTTCTATGTATGTTCTGTACATGGTGTCTATATTTTGCCTGTTTTAAAGTACTGTATACTTCAAATGTCATAGTGGTGAATTGTTACTTGACAGATTCAGCTCCAAACAAAAAGTAGGTTTGGACGAAACAAAAATAGATGGCAGAAAATGGGAAGTAGGGGTGTGTCACAGTTATGACGTGAAAGTTGTTAATATGGTAGCAGACATGTTGTATTATATATCAAATTAAAGGGGTTGCATAGGGAAAACTATTGTAGATAAGTCCATAGCTGATAGGGAAGTCGCTTCAGACAATTAATCATTCCTTGGTGCTTAATCAGTTAAGTCGTTCTTTCATCTTTGAGTTAACTCAGAACACGTATTCATATGCCGTTGTAAAGTCTTATTTGATCATCTGATGTTAAACCTTTGAGTTAACTCAGAACACTTATTTATATGATGTTGTAAAGTCTTATTTGCTCGTCTGATGTTAAACTCTTTGAAGTGGAAAGAAGAGTTAAATTGCAGGAGCAGAATTCAGGATGAGCTGTCAAGCTTGGCTAAATATTCCCAAGGTAGTGTGCATTCATCAACTCTGAGAGCAAAGTTCAGGTCCTGGTCTACGTGTGAAGGAACTGTTTAAACTAACAGGCGAAGAAGTCTCATGTGCCGTAAAAACAAACTGCTCTGGATACGCACATCTATACATATTAAAACACAACATACATCCATATGTATCTAAATTCTGGTAAGGCCTACCCCAGCAAAATAAATTGCTGAAGGTGGAGGCAAACAATCCAGGCGCTTCACCACATTTGAAATGCCATGTGAACACACAGTGGAAATATACCATTATCTGTAAAATAGTATGGCGCTCACTTTGTGATGAACTCTCAGGCATGTACGGTACTGGGGTCTTCACCTTGAAAGGATCTAGCCACTCGTACTGGAGGTATGGACTACTGAGTGAATTAAAAATTACAAGGAAATTTATACAAGAGAAAACATCACAGATATAGACAATTGATTTCAAGTGAACAGAAGAAGAAGATGGAAAAAGGTTAACTATGAACAATTGTCAATGGTGAATAAATTAACAAAAACGAAAGTTGGAAACCGTTAGATTTACAAGAACACAATCATAAATGACAAATATAATCTTGTAAATCTGACATTTTCCAATTTCCAATTTTGTTCATTTACAAATTGTAAGAGGACATCCCTGTTTAAAAAAAAAACAAAAAAACACCCCACAAGCATGTGAGGACTTTGGGGACATATGGTGAGATGAAGATAGTTGTTGAGAATAGGAGATAGTAAACGAACATCATCAGATGACTTTAACACCAGGCTTCGGTCTCATTGATCAAATGAATGTATGTTTAAATTGTAACTGGAATTCAGCCCATTTTTTTTTTATTTAATCACCTGAATTACAGACAGTCTTAACCAAATAATATACTGTTATGATCATGTTGTTTTTGCAATGCTTTTATTCACACCTATAGTTTTGGCAATGCTTTTATTCACACCTATAGTTTTGGCGATGACAGTTTTCCTGCTGTACAAGTTTTGTCCACGCAATGAAGACAGTGAAAAATATATACTTGAAGTTGACCCAGAGGATGATATTCGTGAAAACGTGATGAACTATGATGAGGAAGGAGCTGGTAATAAATTTGTATTTAATTCACTTTCTTCCAAGCAGTGGATTTATATTTATTATTTACTTGATGACTGCTTTATACCAAGAAACTTAATGTATGCTTATCAGTTACTCAACAGTTAATTTTCTTAACTCTTTTCCCAGTTTATGGAGAGAACTAAATAAATTCCTGCGAATCAAGAAGTGAAGAAACAACACGGACACTGGATAGGGCACATTGAGAAAACCTGCATATAGTATAACTAGAAACACTTCTCTCTGGAACCCATGGAGCAAAAGATATAGAGACTGTAAAATACTTGGAGAAAAGAATTACAGAGAAATGTGAATAATATAAGAAGGAATTGGAGGGAGCTGCAGGAGATGGCAAAAGAAACAGAGACTTTAAAATACATGGAGAAAAGAATTAGAGACAAATGTTAATATATAAGAAGGACATGGGGGGGGGGGCCTGCAGGAGATGGCCACAGTCAAGAATGCTTGGCATAAGTTGTCTGAGGACGAATGCTCCATCTGGGAATAAAATACAGAAAACAAAGAAGTTGTTAAATTAACCTACTCTTTTCTAATTTTATTACTATGATGTTTCGGGGAAGGGGGGAGCCATGTTGAATTTTCCATCTACTGCTCTTTTTTTTTTTGGGGGGGGGGGGGATATGAAAGAACAGATTATGAAGATTGTGGTAGCTAGACGGTAGCCTGCTGTACCGGTGGGCTTAGGTTTGATCCACATCAGGGCGGTTTCAAACTGTTCAGAATTGACCCGGACTCCCGAGCACACCCAGCCTGAAATGGATACCAGGACATGTCTTGGGAAGTAGAGACAGCCAGTGGGATACCAACCACATCACTAACTTAATGCCCTTTGGTCTATAAAAATATGGGTCCAGCCCATTTGCTCATTGCATGTAAAAGAGACCATTATTTATTTTATGATAAACCCACTACGTCTCACTGTATATAAAAGTGTTTACAACACTTACTTATGTTGGTAAAATGTGCAAATATCCCAGCTACATTGGACACAATGTAATTAATTAGTGTCTTTTACTGGAAGATCACTGATGAAGAAGAGTGTCTATGAGACAGATAATGTAATAATGTCATTACATATTTGATGATGTCTTGATGACAACATACATTGGTGAGTGAGTATTTAATGTGACTTGTTACTTCCCGTTGCTCCACCAGGTGAGGAAGATCAAGATGCCTATGATATTTCAAGGCTTCAGAAGCCAGCTTATATGACTTTTATGAAGCTGCATTGTCGAAGTAAGTATATTTTTGCTAGTTTTGTTTGTCTATTAACTATCCCTGTATAGTTGATGTTTTCCCGTATGTTACCGGCACCCAAAAAGGAAACAAAGAATAGCAATAGTGTAATCTACCATGCAAAGCGTAAGAGGTTACTAATGAAGGGTTGACGGCAGGACAGATATCTCATTCCATAGAAAATTATAGCTATGAAATCTGGCCAATCATGATCAAGTTTACAAAGGGCTTGGTTGGAGTTGGTTGTGAGCATGTGCCTCATTGGGAGATCACATGCAGTGGAAAACAAAGAAACTTCATACCAGACTTTGATTTTAATAACCCAATAAGACGTACGCTGGTCTCCCTGGCCCAGGGATTAAACGACTTTCTTCGTAATCCTGTTTATCCACGTAGGGTGACGTAGCACATGAGAACTGGTAGTGGTTCTTGTCACGTTGGTAACTTATAGGATAAGTGAGCCGGCTGCTCAGAAAGCAATGGCAAACTACTGAGCGTAATCTTGCCAAGAAATCAACAACAGCGGTAAAATGCTGGTGTTGACAGCAATGTCCTGTAAAGGATATGCAACAAACAAACAAAATAAGACGTACAAGGTTTTGTGTAGTGGTTAGTGTACCCGGTAGTTTTAAGTTCAATCCCAAATAGTGGTAGGGCTAGAGTCAAGTTCTAATGCCCTGCACAGCAAGTAAATGTATCTTTCGAAGTCAAAACAAATAAATCTTTAGTCTGAACATTGTGTGGTAACTGCTGGGATAAGCAGCCTGTAAGCCTCTTGAAAGCCCAACCAGCATGCACCAGCAATTGTACTGTACACCATAATGGTAACTTTGTTTAGAATGACCCTGGAGTTGACCCATAATTGTGAAATAAACACTGGATAATTGTCACAATTGACTGGAAAAGAAAATTGGTGAGGAAGGAAGGTGGTCACCCCACCTTATAATGCTGTCACCTAGTATATGTGAAGGTCTAACATTTCACACACCTGGGGCAGTATCTTTATACGTGATCACATGGTCTTATATGCCTTACGGTGAGACATGACTGGGAGCCTTCAGTGTCCTTGTCAGGCTCAGACATAACTAGTGTAGGGCTGGACATTTTTGCAATGGTTCTAATGATATCATTCTGCTTCTTTAGCCCATTATCCCCAATTGGGGCTATGACTCTCCAGCAACTTACTCAAAGCCCTCCTATCCTTTGCTATCCCATAAAGCTCTGTCGTTGTCCTCCCCATATTCAGTTCTGTCTCTACTTCTCTTGTCCATGTGTGTTTAGGTCTTTCTCTATTTCTTTTACCCTGCCGGTCCCCAACATGGAGGATAGGCGATTGAGCTGTTAAGACCTCTGGAGTGTTTATGTTTGTGGCTATGGTTTGCTTATGCATTTTCCTCTTGTTGTACTGGTAGTGTATAGTTCTGTTAGTTGAGTGCGTGGAGCAACACTGTGAGCTGTGAATTTTGTGTGGAGTGCTTTTATATCTGTCCACGGTTGTTTGTAGCTTTAACTGTATGTTCAGAAAAATTGTGGTGGCTGGTCACTGAACTAACTGGGTTGCCTTATGCAGTAATATGTGGCTGCTGATATTCTAGAGACTGCCACTTCCATTGACGATGAACTGTATTTTTCGTGGCAGACTTTTGTGTTGGCGTTTAAGCAGTGGCCTTATGCATAGTATACCTGTGCAGGCAGTTGGTTTGTCGAGACTCCTGTCTGTTCCACATTTCATATGGGGCAGTGAGGAGAATTTTGTGTGATATTCACTGGCACAGGAACAGAGCATAACAGGGCAACCCTTTGTCATGAAGTTGGAATCACGACTAACTAACTTTTACCCTGTGGGTTCCAGACAAAGACCTTTCTTATACTGTTTTCATACTTTCTCAGTGGATGCCCTATCCACTGCCAATGTTTTTTCTTAACCTCTTAATTCACTGGTATTTGTCCCCCCAAAAATATCTTAAAAGTCGAGAGGATCGACTTCATTACCCCAGGTATTATCCCATACAGCTTGGTCTCTTTTGGGAGGATGGCCTGCCGAAAGTGTCACACAAAGCACAAACTCCATAGCTCCGGCAACGACCCCAGGAGGCTCCGAGAAAAATGCACTCATAAACCGAAAGACATAGCCTAAAATTGAACCCACAACAATTCGGAGCTTTGTCTAGTTCTCTCTATGAGCTCCACATTGGTGAATCTGCCATACCATTTTAGTCCTACCATTTTTTGCACCAATTAATGAATATTTGTAGTTTATTTTAGTGATATGATATACCACCTGATTTCTTGAGTAAGAAGTTTGGATACATTCCTAAGATTAAGAAAAGGTAAATAAAAGTAGGACCCATATGCACATTCCACACATTAAAAACCCCATGGCCATTGGAAGTTGCAGATAATAAATGAATGTTTGTAGTTTATTTTAGTGATATCATATACCTTCTGATTTCTTGAGTAAGGAGATTGAATACTTTCCTTTCTCAGATAAGGGTGAAAAAGTAGAACCTATCTGCAAATTGCACACGTTAAAAATCCTTGGCCTTTGGAAGTTGCAGAGAATAGGCTGTAAGACTGCTATCCTAGCAAAGTTGTTAGAGGGGAGTAACATGTCAAGAGGGGAGTAACATGTCAAGAGGGGAGTAACATGTCAAGAGGGGAGTAACATGTCAAGAGGGGAGTAACATGTCAAGAGGGGAGTAACATGTCAAGAGGGGAGTAACATGTCAAGAGGGGAGTAACATGTCAAGAGGGGAGTAACATGTCAAGAGGGGAGTAGCATGTCAAGAGGGGAGTAGCATGTCAAGAGGGGAGTAGCATGTCAAGAGGGGAGTAGCATGTCAAGAGGGGAGTAGCATGTCAAGAGGGGAGTAACATGTCAAGAGGGGAGTAACATGTCAAGAGGGGAGTAACATGTCAAGAGGGGAGTAACATGTCAAGAGGGGAGTAACATGTCAAGAGGGGAGTAGCATGTCAAGAGGGGAGTAGCATGTCAAGAGGGGAGTAGCATGTCAAGAGGGGAGTAGCATGTCAAGAGGGGAGTAGCATGTCAAGAGGGGAGTAGCATGTCAAGAGGGGAGTAGCATGTCAAGAGGGGAGTAGCATGTCAAGAGGGGAGTAGCATGTCAAGAGGGGAGTAACATGTCAAGAGGGGAGTAGCATGTCAAGAGGGGAGTAGCATGTCAAGAGGGGAGTAGCATGTCAAGAGGGGAGTAACATGTCAAGAGGGGAGTAACATGTCAAGAGGGGAGTAACATGTCAAGAGGGGAGTAACATGTCAAGAGGGGAGTAACATGTCAAGAGGGGAGTAACATGTCAAGAGGGGAGTAACATGTCAAGAGGGGAGTAGCATGTCAAGAGGGGAGTAGCATGTCAAGAGGGGAGTAGCATGTCAAGAGGGGAGTAGCATGTCAAGAGGGGAGTAGCATGTCAAGAGGGGAGTAGCATGTCAAGAGGGGAGTAGCATGTCAAGAGGGGAGTAGCATGTCAAGAGGGGAGTAACATGTCAAGAGGGGAGTAACATGTCAAGAGGGGAGTAGCATGTCAAGAGGGGAGTAGCATGTCAAGAGGGGAGTAGCATGTCAAGAGGGGAGTAGCATGTCAAGAGGGGAGTAACATGTCAAGAGGGGAGTAACATGTCAAGAGGGGAGTAACATGTCAAGAGGGGAGTAACATGTCAAGAGGGGAGTAACATGTCAAGAGGGGAGTAACATGTCAAGAGGGGAGTAACATGTCAAGAGGGGAGTAACATGTCAAGAGGGGAGTAGCATGTCAAGAGGGGAGTAGCATGTCAAGAGGGGAGTAGCATGTCAAGAGGGGAGTAGCATGTCAAGATGGGAGTAGCATGTCAAGAGGGGAGTAGCATGTCAAGAGGGAGTAACATGTCAAGAGGGGAGTAACATGTCAAGAGGGGAGTAACATGTCAAGAGGGGAGTAACATGTCAAGAGGGGAGTAACATGTCAAGAGGGGAGTAACATGTCAAGAGGGGAGTAACATGTCAAGAGGGGAGTAACATGTCAAGAGGGGAGTAACATGTCAAGAGGGGAGTAACATGTCAAGAGGGGAGTAACATGTCAAGAGGGGAGTAACATGTCAAGAGGGGAGTAACATGTCAAGAGGGGAGTAACATGTCAAGAGGGGAGTAACATGTCAACAGATAAACAGAACCTGTTACCTTGGATGGAATCTGTCTTTAGGAAGTACATCTGAGGAATGAGGACAAATATAGAAGAGTGGCAGAATGAGAGAATGATGTATTACCTCATGTGCTATTAGAAGTAAACATTAATTTAAAAAGAAATCTGGTCCAAGTAATAAACAATGAAAAACAATAATAATTAAATGAAGATATAACCGGCAATGAAATAGATCATTTGCCATCATCCTATCAGTGATGCGTAAAAATGGATCTACATCATTCTGTGTCTTTTGCCTCACATTCCTGGTTTTTTAATCCTTTCCATCAGGAAATTTGTTATCATTACAGGCTATGCCAATGATTACTTTAAAGTGTGGCTTCAGTCCTTGCCATTTAATACTTTAACTCTTTCTGACTCACACATCTATTGTTTTAACCTTCTTTGTTCTAACACATACCAAGAAGAAAAACAAATAAAGACATTCTACTGGCTCTGAACATCGAAGAAAACTGGCTTATTAACAAAGTCATGTCTTGGAAACTGAAATACTTTGGCTATTTTAAATGTTACTGTGGCTTGGAGAGAACAGTGAAAGAAGGCATGGTTTCTGGAGGAAAGGTCAGGGGTTGAGTAACAAGAAGATGGATTCAGGACATTAATGACATCTTGGGCATGAAAATGCCTGCCAATCAGAAACTACAAAGGATCGAGATTCTTCTCAGCAGGCCATGATGAGATTGATATTCTGCAAAAGACCGGCTTCATGATAACGATAATGTTCTAGTTATTACCTGAACTCTTTGTCTCTCTGTCAGTGAATACTTAACTTTCTCTCTCCCAGACATTGTTTATTTTAGCCGTGAGGAGCAGAAACACTTATAGTGAGGAACAGAAACACAATGAACATTTATCTAAGTAAACATTGTACATTTCAGATCATTCAGGCAACAGAGCAGATGTTGGTGGCTTCATAGATGACCGCATGAAAGTAGTAGATAGTGATGATGGCGTCCCACCTTATGATAGTGTCCGAGAATACACGTTCGAAGGAGGTAGCAGTGACGCAGGCAGCCTTAGCTCACTCAACACTAGCAGCAGTGACAATGACCATGAATACGATTATCTCACAGACTGGGGGCCTAAATTTACCAAACTAGCAACTATGTATGGTGCAGTACAGACAGTAGAAGACTGAGAAAGTCAGGTTTTGTATAAGTGTTTGCAAGTTACAGATTTCCTTGTTCGAAGAAGTGTTACTTGTTGTGTTGACTGATGTACAGTACCATCTGGGATTTCACCATTAGGATGCTGGTATGTAAACACTCTAACTAATATGATGCTACTTAATAATGGAACTTCATAACAGTGATCTGTGCTATGTGAGAGATTTGTTGATGAACTAACATTATTCCAATATGCAGCTGCAAATTTTACCTTTCGATAAGATCTTAATTTTTTATAACAATTGTTTGTGCTTCACAACCTTGGAATATTATCTATTGTAGTCTGTAGCAAGTCATGACCGCCCACGCTTTCCGGCATGGCACAAATTGATTGAGCCTGTCTTTAAGGGGAGGTGTGATCTGAAGTGCTGTTTTTGTAACCATTAGTACAACTGAAACAATAGTGCTCAAGTGCATTTTGTATGTATAGTAGTCAAAAATTTTAAATACTTCATATTCTCTTATTACTTATCATGGAAACAGCAGCCATGTTGAATTTAAGGTTTGTTTTTTAATGGGGTTAGCGTTTTTATTTTATTTTTTTTTTATTAGCTAAAAAGATATAATTTTGTGGGAGCATATTCCAATATATTTAACACTTTTCTCTGATTATTTGTTTTTCATATCTTTAATAAAGTTTACAAATTATTAAATTTTTGTAGTTATCTAATAATAATTCACCCATACTTCCCCCTTAATGAACTTTAAAATATCTCAAAAGATTGTGTTTGTAAACATAACAAAACTTATCAAACCATTTTGCATAATTGTTGTTTGCTGGGGGGATTTTGCTCGAGGCCGAGGATTAAAGCAATCTGTCCAGGCTGTAGTCATATGGTGTGCAGACCAAGTGTTTTCTTTTTCACTTGTACCTCTGATAGATACAGATGAGCACTTAGTCCAGACTTTCAAATACAAATGTTACAGAAAATGTGTACTACTACTACTACTACTACTACTACTTCTTCTTCTTCTCCTTCTGCCTTTTATCTTCCAGCTCAAATGCCAAACCTTCCTCTAAATGTGTACTACTACTACTACTATTACTACTACTACTACTACTACTACTACTACTTCTTCTTCTTCATCTTCTTCTTCTTCTTCATCATCATCATCTTCTTCTTTTTCATTTTCTTCTTCATCATCTTCTTCTTCTTCTGCCTTTTATCTTCCAGCTCAAATGCCAAATCCTCCTCTACTTTGCAGCTGAATCCATGCCCTTCCCATATTAGTCATCTCTGTCTCTAACCCTCTTCTCTGCGTGTTGTAAGTCTCTCACTATTAATTTTACTCCATAGGAAGAACTTTTTTGCCAGACTTTCAGTTTCTGCCAGATTGTCTTATTCAAGGTAAAATAAATAAGCTAGCCTGCACACTGTTTAAAGACTGCAGATGCACTGGGCCTTTACACTTCACTCAGAGAAATCTGCCTTGCTGGGTTCAAACAACAATCATCATGACTAGTGTGTTCAGTTCAGTGTACTAAAGGATGCTGTAAAATGACACAGACAGACAGCAAGAGCCTGAGAATAAAAACAAGGTTAACATCAAGAACAAAGACTTAGAAAGTCTGTAAATTTTAACCTACACAAATCTTCCTTGCAGACACTGTCAGTATCTAACATATGAAAAAATCATAGTTGTAGTATTTTTAAGTTATATGTTTGCTATTCAAAAATGGTGTAAAATGGCACAGACAAAAATCAGCAACTACCTGATAGCAAAAACAAGGTCATCATTAAGAATAAACAGTGAGCAGGAATCTGTTGTATCTCACAACTATGCTTATGGACGCACCAGTGGGAAAATAAAATATTCAAAGCTAATTTAAACACATACAGCCACATACAGCAGGTTGCACAGTTTATTGTATGGCATATTTACTGTATCTCTTCATGTGGATTATATATTATATGAAGTGACTAGATGAATCAGTGCTATGTGTATTATGTATTTCAGCCAAAATATGATTCATCTGTTTACTTCATATGATACATAATTCTTCAGGATGCACCTGACAAAATGCAGCAAAATATGCCAGGCAGTAAATTATGAAACTTATTGTTTGTGGCTTCAATGTTTAAATTCACTGAGGGAGTACATTGTTTTGAAAAGCCATTACCACGAAAAATGTTCATAAATGATGTGAACACTTTTGTTAAATATCTTAATAAAGCTGGTTATTTTATTAAACCAGAATAAATTATTTCCCCACATTATGATAAATAATATTTTCATTAACATTGTTTTAACTTCATTTAATTAATGGAAGTTGGATGAATTTGTACAGATTGATTTCTGGGTGAAAATTCAACATATCCACATCATCATATTTTTTTATTATCACGTTTAAAGCCAGTTGAAATATATGACCAAAATAAATCACCTTTTCCAAGGTAATACACATTCTTATATTGACTTTTTGCAAATTATATGTTAGTGGGAAATGCAACTTATCGGCATTATGTTTATCAAGATCATCAACGCATCATAGTAAGATGTTTTTTTACTGTGAATTTACTGTATACATCTTGTATGTTTGTTTAATAACAGTTTTGCACAAATGTTTTTACTGACTTAATTGAATGCCTCTTGTCATGTATTTATTGTTGTGAAGTGATATTTTGTATATGCACATATTTATTACAAGGAGAGTAAGTTTTGTAGGTTGAAAAATGTGTGGACTTTGTGAATTATTGCTAATGTCTTAGTGTTCAGTGATTGTAGACTTGAAGTGAAAATGATTGGAATGTGTGTGTTATGATTGGATAAAATGTGTGAAATACAAATGATTGGAATGTATGCAGCTTATGAGTGATCAAAATGTACATGATGTTAATGAGTGAAGTGTATGTGACCTGTGAATGATTGTAAGGTGTGTTGGCTGTAAGTCATTGAGATGTGTAAGATATCATTGATTGAGAAATCTGAGATAGGAGTAATTGTGTGAGATATGAGTGATGCGAAAATATAAAACTCGAGTGAAATATTAATTATTACAAGGTGTTATGCTATTGTTAGCTTTATGATTATAGTTGAAGACATTCAATTCCCTTTTACCTGTTGAAAGAGACCAAAAAGTATGATCATCCGAAGAAACATTTCTCATACTCTTGACATGTATTAATTATACGTCATCGCCATTACAACCACCACTTATATATGTGCCAACATGCAATCATACATGAACTGATTGGACTGCAAAATAAATACATTGCTCAAGTAAAAATGCTGTTTATGAGCTCGGATGCATTGCAGAAAAATGCTGGTAAAGATTATAATTTAGTTGCATCCATCAATACCTGGTTTTGCTGTGTTTTTTTTTTTTTTTTGCTTTAGCTTGCTTTGAACTTGATTATAGTCCATATACGAGTGACTACTTCCAGTAGTTGCTAGGGAATGCACCGGACTGATGTTTGCATGTGGATTAGCTTTCCCTATTACCAGTGTCCCTTGCCATCAGGTGAATCCACTCTGACTTCTGGGGTACTTGTAATTTATGTCCCAAAGTCAAGGATGAGGTGCCAACATTTTAGTCAAGCTGATTGGTGTAGGGATTGAAACTGCTACCTCAACATCAGTACAACGGATGTTTATGAGCAAGAGCTCTTATCTGCCGGTATGTTGTATGTTGTTGCTTCTGAAATAGACAGCATGTTTCATTTGTGTAAGTCTTTGGTTTAAATGGACATACAAGACAGATTGGTTTGATATTGCATTAAGGCAACACTCTAAAAAAAAGATACTTGACATAATGTATGTAGAAGTGTGGTCTGTTTAGTCCAGGGGTAGGGAACCTTCTTTCTCCCAAAAGACATTTGGATGTTTATAACACTATTCACAGGCCATAAAGAATTATCAACTTAAAAGTTAGCCTGCTATATTTGGTCAAACATTTAGTTAACTTTGAATAACAAAGACTCAAACAATAGATTGCACGATTTATGGCCTGGCATATATGTACTGCAGTAATTACACAACGTAAATTAATTACTTTAGTTTACATTGTGTGATTTCTGCAGTATGTACCTGACGAGATGCAGAAAAATATACCAAGCAATAAATCATCAATCTATTGTTTATGTCTTCATTATTAAAATTCACTACGGGAAAACATTTTTAATTTAACTCACCCCTAATGGTTTGGCTGGAGCGGCCTCTCTTTGATAAGGCATGTATTGTTAGCTGGTATCAATGATATTGCAACTAGATTTATTGATGATCATTTATAAAACTCCGCCCCTGGTTTAGTCACGGAATTTTGACTGTATTGTTATCATGGTTATTCCCGTTTTGTTGAATTAGATTTATTGAAGGTTTACCTGCAATGTTTCTGTAATATTCTAGCCATTACAAAATCATTTCAGTTCAAACAAAGAATGGGCAAATGAAACAGCAAGTATTGCTGTTGTATCCATCAACATTAGAATATGTTGTATGCCGTTGCTGCAACAGGTATAAAATATCTCAGGCAGAGATAAGATCAGTTGCTTATTGCCGACATGAGTTAATTCATTTTTGTTTTCTTAGCTTAAATTATAAGGTCTTCAGGTGTGTGTGTGTGGAGTTATTATATTTTATTAGTGTTTTTCTTGCTGGTTCTTGTTAGATGCCCATTTACTGGAGAAAATAATTCATTGTTGTAAATGATTTTACAATGAGTTTCTGAAATTAACTAGCCTTTATTACTGGCTTCCTATTACCAGCCCCGAATACTGGCTCTCCGACATTTAGTAGTTAATGTTAGGCAGAAGTTAGTCACTGATTTGTACAGAAATATGTGGATTAAATATGTTATAGCTGACTGCAGGTGAAATAGTCAGATAGAGTAGTTTGAGATTCTGCAGAAGTATATTGAAGTTGCACACAGTATAGAGCTCAGTATTTCAAATAGTCTTTTTTCAGCTATCATGGCGATTCAGTCTGAGTATTGAAACAATAAAATGGGACCCTATATAACACATACTTGAGATGCTCTAAAAATACTCAATGTTTATATATATATATTCATATATAATCTTCATCATTGAGAACACGCAAGAGTCTAAATACCAATTGTATTGCCATACTTGTTTACTTTGTTATTATATTTGACTAGGCGTATTCTTATTAGTAGTAGCCCCATTTTTTAATGAGTTCGATAATGATATTTAGTCACAGCATGTTTATTTTTGTCCAGACATGCTTGTTGATGTTTACAAAAATACCATCAGTTGTAATCAGCCCAGCAAAGGAGCCTACATTCCCCGTTCACTTTTTTCACATTAAAAAGAAAAGACTGAGTACATTTTATATATAGTTTTGATAAACGTGTCTTATTTTCATGCCATCATATAAAATTAATGTCATGATCTTCTTCTTATAGTCCAGCTTGTGTGACATTGGTGATGATGTCTGTCCACATCCTTCTGTCTTGTGTACTGCTAATGATTTCTGATACTGATGTTCCTCCATGCCATAATGATGAACTGTCCAGCAATTTCTCCTGTCTCTTTTCCCCTCCAGCTTTCCCACTGTGACGACATACTCCAGCTGGAGTATGTCGTCACTTCTCGTGACATGCCCAAAGAATGTGGACTGTCATCTTCTGATACAAATACCTAGTTCTCTTTGTGAGTTAACTTCTTTTAAGATATCTTCATTATGCTTTCTATCTGTCCACAGTGTTCTCATCATCTTTCTATAAAACCACATTTCTGCAGCTTCCACATAGTTCCTCACTTGCCTGCTTTGTTTGATTTACTTCCATACATTAGGATTGGCTCAGTTTATCACTTAAGAACTCTTGTCCTCACTTTAATTGACAAGATGAATTGCAGAGAATATTTTTCATCTTGTGAAATGCTGCTTTAGCTTGGGTTGTTCTGCATTTAACTTCCTGAATACATCTCCCATCTGCTGTTATTAAAGTATCCAAATACTTAAATACATCAACTTGTTTCGTATTGGTTCCTTTCACTTTGATGTTTCCTGTAATGTTCATGGGATAATAATTACACAGTGTGAACTGTCAGTATCACTGTACATTCACAGTGCATATTCTTTAATGGTTATGTTATTTGGAAGTTCTAATATTTTAGGAGAGAAAAAAATGTGTTCTCTTTTGTGCTGAGAGATTTTGTTGTGAGAGATTAAATTCGCTGAATTATCAATTCATTGACCTATGCTCCACCTTCAGCTTAAGAGCCCTCTGGTGGTGTAAGATGGTAAGAAAGGAAGCTGGTTATTTTAACATCTAATGCCATGATCTAGTATGTGTGAAGTCCAGTCTGTTCACATCCCCATCGCAGAATAAAAGGCTTGTTTAAAACTTTGTTTCTTGTGTAAAGATGTTTTAACATCCCTAATAGTATCATATATATGTTGCTACCGGTTGTGAATCCTCTGTAAAACTAAGAGTTTTAACTGTTGTTTTAACTGAAATGATGCATTGGCATTGAGATCGTCTTGAGCCCTGAAAAGGCATCTATCGTGTGAGGTCGGTGTAGAGATATTGCTGGTGACCTAGGACTAAGGTGCCATCTCTAAAGGGACATTTCAGAGCCCCCCCCCTTCTTCTCTTTAAGCGCAGAAAATAGCAAGGTGTGCAAGACTGCCACTGAAACTTCACATCTGCAAATAAACGTATTAGGATGCAACTAGGTCATGATTCAGCATGGGACATTCACACTGCCTGGGGTTAGGCCTGGGTTGACAATGTTTACTCCACAGGTTTCTTCTTCTGCATTCATCTGGAATGTTAGTTTAGACGTAATTGTGTTGTGCCTGTTTACCGCAAAGCTGCAATATTTGCACCTTCCAGCAGACATATCCGTCTTCTTCAGGCATTTGTTGACCAGGTTACCTTCCCGGGATCCACAGGTTTTAGTTCTCTCATTGTCAACAGGCTCCGGTTCAGTTGACAAGTATTACCTACACAGGTCAAGTTGGGAAGTCGCATCTTTGTGTTTATCTTAGTTGATAGGGAACAATTCTGATAATGTTGTGAACACTGCTGGATGCGGATTTGACACCTTGGCTCATCACCTGCTAAAGTGAGGGAGAGAGGCCACCTATTTCTCCATGCATCCAGGCCTACAAAATATGATGGGCATATAACATTACACACCCTATGAGGAAATGGTTCGGGACCAAATTTGTGTTTATCTTTAATATGATAACTACTGTATGACCTCTCCAGCTTGAGAAGCCTTACCAGTGTCTGTGCTACCACCGGAACAGCTCTTGAGAACATGGATCACAACCATCTCTGTATAATGGTGATGTAGGAGAGGAGTTTGATGACATACCTGTTTTTGTACTGTTAATACGCAAAAAATACTGTTAATACAGTCCAAAATTAAGTTTTGTTTCATTAGTTTTAAGGAGATTATTTTTTTAACGTTTCTGGTTATTAAAGTTTTGACCAGATTTTTCTTAATCTGTAAATTTAAATAATATTTTATATCAAAGTGCCTAGAAATGAAACAGGGCATTTTAGCAAACCAAGATTAATTAGTTTGTAAAACATAAGTCGACATATGAATTCCATGCGAGCCATCTTAAGTAGCTTAAGAGTATATGCGTATACTCTGAAATATTTAGCCAAATTTAGATTTTAGGCTGTCTGTGTGGGGGAAACTATGGGTTATCTGCTTGAGAATTCTATGTGTTAATAACTTTTGATATTGCTTATCTTCATGTGTTTTACAGTTTCAAAAGAGACCAAATAAAATAATTTCAGCGCTGTTAATATCTATCTTACTGCTGCTTTTGCAGATTACTTATTAAATTTCATTCCTTTCCATATCTTTAATTTGTTATAACAGAAGACCATCATACAAGAACAGAATACCATATTTATGTGTTGAATTTTAGGCAGACTATAATTTCATTTATAACAGTTTGATTTAAAATATATTTATGTATGGAAATTTATTTTTTTATTTCTGGATGCCATCAAAATGTTGTGTTTAGTGCAGTAGCTGAACAGCAAAGGTATCAGAGACTAGCCCTAGTTGTGAAGGGTTAGTTTGAACATTAAAAAAAATAATAATAATGTGTAACCAAAGTCAACATAAGAATCCAACGTGAGGGACCCAGTATAGTTACCTATGTTTTAGGCAGGTTTTTAAATTGTCTTTGCACACTTGTGTGTGTGTTTTATTTTTTTTGTCACACTTGTATGCCATTATGGTGTTGGTTATTAACTTTATCATCTTTTTACCTTAACACAGTGGATTTGAGTTCCCATAAATGGCAACTTTGTGATATGACAGAGGAGCACCACATCCAACTACTGTTGTAGGGGTCTTGGGTTCTGATCCCAATGTTGAGACTCACTGCCCTTGGTTCAGCAAAGGAAGTCAATATCTGAGAGAGATTCAGTGATAGTGAGTGGGAGATAGGAACTTTGTGTGTGTGTGTGTGTGTGTGTGTGTGTGCGTGCGTGCATGCGTGCATGTGTGTGTGAAAGAGAGAGAGAGAAGAGGAGGGAGATTGTACAATATATACTGTAAGCTACCTCTACACCATATCCTAAGGTAAAAGTAGTAAGACAGGAGGGGGTAGGCAGTTTTCGTAACATAAAGTATAATTTTAAGTAATTACACAGTTAATGTTAGCAAAGTTGACAGGGAACTGCGCTGATAATGCCATGATAACAATCGGATGAGTGAGACAGGAGGGAGTTAAGCAGTTTTCATAACGTAAAGAATAATTTTCAGTAATTACACAGTTAATGTTAGCAAAGTTGACAGGGAACTGCTGATAATGCCATGAACATCTTTTGATGAGAGGTTGAAGCCCAGGCTCATCATCTGCTAAAGTAAGGGAAAGACTGGCCACCTATCCCTCCATGCACTCAGGCCAACAAAATGTGATGGCCTTATCACATTACAGATCCATAGCAGGAAACTGCTTTTGGACAAGTTATTATTACACTGTTAAGGTAGCGGGTGTTTGTAAAGTCTCACTACACTTTGTATGTAGAACAAATCTGAAAAATGAAATACATGATGTCATTAAAAAAATGTGCTCCACATTCCATCGTGAAGCAGTATGCAGCGAATGGCTGCCATCTGGTGGAGTAATTCTTTGCACTCAAAACAGAATGGTGTTATCAACGGAAGAAAGAATTTTTCAAATTTGTTCTACATACAAAGTGTAGTGAGACTTCACAAACATCCGGTACAAGTGCTTGTTTGCTTGTTATAGAGAACTTTGTGAGCTGTTTCTATAAAAGCTTGCAGAAGCTATAATCAAACTCAACTTTGTGTGATATTTTGTATGTTACCAACTGTCCTCAATCAGTATATTGTAAATGACAGAATACTTATTTAATGCTTGATCAGTACTTGATGCCTGTCTTCTTATTCTTCATTTCATCTAAAACATATCCCATGAAAGGATGTGCTTGTTTGTTCATTTGTTTTTTCAATATCTTGGTAAAGAATTGTTCTCTTTCTTTTTGGGTTTTCCATACACTTTTTAGTTTACTAGTCAGCTAATTCTAAGTTTTGTTTTGTTTTGTTTTGTTTTAATTTATTAATGGTGTACATACTTGTATTTATTAAAGGAATATTTGAACCTTGTTTTTAAAAATCACTGAGATGACAAATGTAGGTTATAAAATGATAAATTGGATTCTTTGCATTAGGAGCTCCAGTATTTAAAGGTCAATTGAACAGAGTTGAAACTATTAAACAGTGGGTAACAGTGATTGTCTATGATTTGAAATAAAAAGCCGGTTTGAACTCGCATGAGTGTTTTCCTATGTAGGATTTCTTTCTGAGTTTGCATATATTCTTAAAGTATATTAAAATTAGTGTTTCCAAGATTTTTTCCCAATATATATTGATGTTATACATGGTTATAAATAGAATATTTAAACATTATAACCAAAACAAACTTAAACAGAACTACCTACCACTTGTCACAAATACATAAAACTGGAGGTCCAGAATACTAGTCTTACATATATTAAGAGTTCATGCTAGTCTTTTCTGTATGCTCATAATTAGTATAAACTTAAGAAAGTAACTGCATTGAGTTTTCAATTTATAAGCATTAATATAATGACTACTACTTATATTGTTTTTACTCTTGTTGCCTTCTGAGTATTTGGTTTCTCCTTTCATACCATATGTGCAGAATTATCCTAACGCATTTATATACAACATCATTGCTGTCCTACAGAAATAGATTCTAACAAAGGAAGAAGTCTAATTTACCTTTATATTTACTTTTATGGTAATTTCAGGTGAATAATTATTGTATGCATACCAATTCAGGAAATGCGTTATGTTCCAAAGCTCAAATATAGGGAAAATATGTACAAAGAAGTAGTAGAGAAAGAAGAGGCTTGTCAGAGACTAGTATAATAAAAACAAAATTAAACAATTAATTAACAATAATTTAACAGGAACCATGGAGTAGTTAGAATGCTCATTCATCCACTGAGTGGCTCAGAGTCAGTGCCCTGTTGTGGCAGACTTTTAGTACAGCTTTGAGTCAGCTCAGAAATGTGTTTGTTTCCAGTATGGTATTGGGGCTATCACAGATTAGGAAGAGCTTGGGAGCAACAGAGATATGGTTTAGAAAAGAATGTTGTGATTACCTTGGACTCCGAACAAACTATCAACGAGTGCCTGGAAGAAGCTAATGAAAGTAGAACATTATATACAACTATAAGAAAGAGACAGACAATGTTCTTTGATCACATAGTGAGAAGAGAAGCATTGAAAAACATTATGATGACTGGAACGGTGGAGGTAGAAGTTGCAGACAGAAAGAAATAGCGCTGGATAGCCTAAGATTGTGGCATGGAGGAATATTATCGGTAGAACACCAAGAACCGAGATCTGTGGAGAGACATGAATGCCTTCACCATGTGGCAGGGTCACATCAAGATGACAGCTCTGAGATCAACTCAGCTTCATAAATGTGTTTGTTTTCATCATTATAATAGTACCACTAGCTGGCTCCGTGGCGAATGGGTTATGGACGCTGTTCGTAATTCCACATGCCGCGTTTGAAGCACAGCTGTGGACAATTTGGCAGTAGACCTCCTTGTGTTTGTTTTATGAAAAGGTATGGGTGCTGGTCATTCAGAAAGCACCGGCAAACTACTAAACGTAAACTTGTCAAGAGATGATGAGCAGCAAAATGATGCTGGGCTTGACTGTGATTTCTTAAAGAATACTTTCTAACCTAATTTAATAGAACCATTGCTGGTGTGTGTTGGAAAGGGTTTTGTTTTAACTAGCTGAGAAATAAAAATCTCTGTTTCAAGTTGCAGTTGTATTTCTGTGAAAGATGTTCAGAAGCACATGTTATTGTCACTGATGTTGTTCTTTTATAAAACTGTTTCATTTTGTTATATTCTTTATATGCTGATGCCTCAATTCTCGATGAAGACTTCTTGTTGTTCGGTTACTGCACATTCAACACTTAGTACTGTTTTGTTTTGATTTCGTGAATAACACGGCATCACATGTTGTCAATAACAGTGTTCTTTAACGAAAATTGTAATTTCACTTTTCATGTCCTTGTGTAGAGGTAAGAATCCCTTGTTCATGCCATAGGATGTATTGGGTATGTGGTAGCGGTAAAGTACTTCATTTAAGTGATCACTTTCTTTTACAACCATACAGTTGACCATGTGCCTTGTTTAGTCACATTTTTTCATCTTGTTTCAACAACCAATTTCCCACTTGTTCTATCAATTGATACTGCGTTAAATCTGAAGTGTGTATATAGAAAAATTTTTTGCTTTACATCTCTTATATTTGTGCTTGTAAGATTCCCAATAGAGTCTGTTAATTATGTTTTGTTGTTGTTTTTTGAGCCAAAATGCATTTGCAAGACAACTAATGTCTATGTTTTGCTGTCCAATGATTTTCTCTAATCAATAAAAGGTATCAAACCCGCATCCAACAGTGTTCATGACATTATCAGCACAGTTCCCAATCAACTAAGATAAACACAAACGTGTGACTTAATTCCAACTTGATGTGTGTAGGTAATACTTTTCAGTGAACCAGTGCATGCCTGTCTCCTAAAGAAAAAAGGGGCATTACTGCTGCTTCTTCTTCTTCTTCTTCTTCTTCTTCTTCCTCTTCTTACCTTAGTTCAAAGAGTCATTTCTTTGTATTGTTTATCTTCCTCTTCATCTTTCACCTTCCAATGGAACATAGGCCCTGATCTAATGCACGCCAAGTCCTTTGTAGATTTGCTTAATATGTATATATATTTTTTTATTTTGCCCCTCACTCGCTTTGAACTCAAGCGGAGTCCATACACACTACTTTTAGTAGTGTTGGACTGAATTTTGCGTGTGACTTATCTTTCCCTATTAACAGTTTCCCTCGCCATCAGGCGAACCCATTCCGACTTCAGAGGTACTTATAATTTACAACCCCAAGTCAAGGACGATAGATCAACATGTTAATCCAACTGTCCAGTGTAGAAGTTGAACCCCTTAACTCAGCATCAGCACACCAGATGTTTAAGAACGTGTGTTCTTATCCTTTTAGCCATCCTGACCTACATAATTTTTGAATTTTGTAGGAGTAACTAGAATTTCCTACAGGATGAGTTAGCTGTTCTTGTGCCAACCCTCCTTAGTCACTTCTTATGTCATGCATGGTAGGTTACAGAGTTACTGCTCTTTCCTTCTTTTATGTGTAACACATGAGCACAAAGAGTCACTGGTTATATTAACAGTTTCTTGCATACATTTCTTCTTCTGTGTTCAACCGAAATGTTGTTTTAGAACGTAATTGCGTTGTGCCTGTTTCCAATAGAGCTGCAATATTTGCACCTTTAAGCTGACACATCCGACTTCTTCAGACATTTGTTGACCGGGTGACCTTCCTGGGTGCATACATGTCTGTTTTCAGTTTAGGTTTCTTAGTGCAACTAGATAAATGTGGAATCTAGCAAAATACACTGCTGTTTCTAAACAAATTGTGTGGTTGGTTCTAGATAAATGTGGAATCTAGCACAATACACTGTAGTTTCTAAACAAATTGTGTGGTATGTTCTAGAAAAATGTGTGGTAAGTTCTAGCAAAATATGTTATAGGACCTGACAAATAGAAAAATTCTACTGACCGTATATAGACATGTTTCTTCTAGCATGGTTCCTCATCAGACGCTCAACCTGTCCATTGGCAGGTAGGTTCTAGCAAAATGTGTGGGAGGTTCTAGCAGAATGTGTCTTAGGTCTAGCAGAATGTCTGATACAATCTAACATGTGTTGTAGGTTTAGCAAAATTTGTGGGAGGTTTTAGCAAAATGTGTGGGAGGTTTTAGCAAAATGTGTGGTCAGACCTCTCATATGTGTCATAGATTTCAACAAAATGTTTGGTAGAATCTAACAAAATGTGTGGTAGGATCTAACAAAATATGTGGTCAGACCTCTCATATGTGTCATAGATTCCAACAAAATGTTTGGTAGTATCCAACAAAATGTGTGGTCAGACCTCTCATATGTGTCATAGATTCCAACAAAATGTGTGGCAGTTTCTAGCGAAAGTTGTAATAAGATCAAACAAGATGTGTTGTAGAATCTACAAAATGTATGGTAGGATCAATCAAGAT
The DNA here is from genome assembly GCA_963921405.1 of Cepaea hortensis. NCBI lineage: Eukaryota > Metazoa > Mollusca > Gastropoda > Stylommatophora > Helicidae > Cepaea > Cepaea hortensis. Next base: position 46,337,832 of record OY992889.1, on the reverse strand, counting down.
GTGTACGATGTATTTCAAATGAAATTCTATTTATTTATTTATTGTTTTTTTTGGGGTGAATATATTCTGAAAAAGTAAAGAACAAATGTGTAATTTTTCTATGTAGTCACCATCGTGCTCAATGCAAATCCTCCAGCATCAATAAAGTGCTTGGATTCCTGTAGAAAAAATCAACTCTGAGGTCACTACTGGGTGTCGCTTGTGCTTGACCCAGTCGTGAACAGTCTATCACAGGAGTCAGGCTGTTTTGAAACTTCTTACTTCACTCATACACTTGCTGGACTGACAGGCATGCATCACCATACTGGACCTTCATTCGCTGATGAATTTCTATAGGTTTCACCCTTTCACTGATCAAAAAACAGATAACAGAACATTGCTCCTTTTTGGTGCATTTCAAAAGTGGGGTGGCCATCTTTAAACTTCCTTATGATGTCACCAAGATGCACCATGATGTCACATGCTTAACACTCTTGACATCCTTAACAACACTCTTGACATCCTTAACAAACGCTTGACATCCTCAACAACAATATTGACAGGTTACAAGACAATAGCGTAGTTACTATAATTTCTATCACACTTTTAAGGTTTTCATTTGAAGTCCCCTCTTAGAATCTACAAAATGTGTGGTAGGATCTAGCAAGATGTGTTGTACAATCTACTAAATGTATGGTAGGATTTATAAAAGAAAGTGTCTATTCGGACTCCAGCTCCGAATAAACTACTCTGTTTATTCAGAGCTGAACTATCATGTGATTTTCCCCGGTCCCGGAAACCCCGGGTGGTCCTGGTCACGTGATTTGCCTAGTCATGTGACTTAACGTATGTGACGTCATCGGGACATGAGCGTGGCTATGTTATATACTTTTGTTGATTCAAAATCATATCCTCAGTAGCATAGTGGTAAGTGACTCTGCCTGATAAGCGGGAGCTGTTGGTTTGATTCCCTGCTAGACACTTTTTTTTTTTTTTTTTTTTAAATATTTCAGCAATTAATTGGGTGCAAGCGACTTTTTAATAAAAAAATATTAGGAACTATGATTATGAACACTTTTTTATGTCTTTCAACACATCTTTCTCATATCTCTGTCTCTCACACTAGCTTCGTTATCTATCTATCTCCTCTCTCTTTTCAACCTGCTTCACATATACCAGGTTTTCCTGCACTTTATGTGCGTAGCATTTCCTTGTTTATTTGTTAATTCATCAGGCCAGTAAGTTGGAAGCCTGGTGTTTGAATTGCCTAATCATATCTTTCTGACGCGACGCATATTACTGTCAGCTTGGACGGGAATGATGAGGACATCAATAGCAGGAAATAGTAGGGCGGTAATGTCAACAAAGATGGAAGCCTGTAAACAGTAAGTGTACAGAAACGCAAGTTAACAATTCTTTAACTCGCATGGGAACACAATTATTGTTATTGGGGAGACCAATCTGGAAAATTATTCTTGATATTTAAACAGCTTCATACTTCAGCTATGTATAAACTACTCTGTCTATTCGGACTCCAGCTCGGAATAAACTACTCTGTCTATTCGGACTCCAGCTCGGAATAAACTACTCTGTCTATTTGGACTCCAGCTCGAAATAAACTCTCCCTTTATAAAACCTTTTTGTAATATCTAGGTCACATTGTGAAATTCTTTGTGTTAAGTTATCAGCAAGCTATATATATATCTGTTCATAGTAACAAAAGTCAAACAGCACATGACTGTACTTAAGTAAACTTTTATGCAAAGAGTTGACTTGATAGGTCAAATGGACAACTCTAAATATAGCTGGAAAGTTAACACTGTCCGTTTTTACCTGGAAAATTGGATCTGTGCTTCTGTTCAGTGATGGATTCTTGTCTAAAAATATTGCTAGCCATGACCAAATGGACATCAGCATTTTTAATGTCTAATGTTTAAAGAAGCCCACTTAATCAGGCCACTTGCCATCAAGTTTAGTTTTAGTTTAGTTTAGTTTAGTCAACGGATCAACGTCACGGCACACGGGTGTAACCCATAAGTACTCCGTTCTACTCCTTACTCAAGCCTGAGTCCAGAAGAACTCAGTTCAGTGCATGAACTTCATAGCACCGGCAAGGATCCTGAAATACTTTAGGTAGATTTTTAACTAAAGATTTTGCCCAGGCAGCACTGTTAGGCTACTCTTTTTTTATTTCCAACTGCCAAGGGATTTTTTTTACGTGCGCAACAATACACACGGGCATCCAATCTCACTACCCAGAGAGCAGGGGAAATTTTGTTACTAGAAGTCCATGTGAACAAATCCCGGCCCTCACCAGGGCTTGAACCCAGGACCTCCAGCACTCGAGGTGGACACCATACCTCGAGATCACTCAGCCCCCCCCCCCCCCCCAACTTGCCACTGAACATGCTGTCTGCCACTGGTTCTGTTTATGCTAGAGGCAAAGGTAATTCCATGGCAGACATTGTCCTTGTCATGTAAAGTGTCACAACTTCACATGTTTTATGCCATGGCATAATAACATGGGGTGATCTTTCTTTCCAGACAAATCTCCAAAGATTCTTTACAATCCAGTAGGAGTTGTACAAAGCCATTTTGACCCCAGAGCCTTTATGATAAAGACATGTTCTGACTTTATGTAGAATTGAACCCCATGTCACTTTGTTAGTGAGCAGTGGTACTAACGACATTGCCAAATGACATAATTACATTTTAATTTCCTCTGCTCAAAAAATGAAGAGGGAATCCAAAGATAAAGAAGTGTTTACAATGTTGTTTTTTATGTCCCCTTTTCAATACGTCTGTTTACAATATAACATACAAAATGAAGTTATAAATACTCATAATTTGTATGTGCTATGATATGTTATACATTGTATCATCATCATGCAGGTGATGATATTTCTCCACAGCCATCTGTCAATAAGCATCACATAACTAGTCATATTCGGCTACTATTAAGATACTGTTTCTTGTATACTTCAAATTTAAACAATACACAATATATATTCTTCTAGCATAATTTATTGCACACTATTTAAATACTTTAACTTGGGAACAGTTATCTTATTTATGTTACTTATAGCTGCTTCATATGGATACCAGTTGAATACATTGAAGTGCTAACACCATCATCATCGAGATAAATTTGGGCTAGTTATCTCAAGTATATCTATGGCCACTTGAGCAAATTGTATACAGTTAAAAAACACAAAGTGGAGGTCAGTTTTACAATAATACAATTACACAACACAGGATGTTGCGGTGATAAGCCTTCATTAGCAACGCAACAACAAAACATAAATTATAATACCCAAAAAAAAAAAAAAAGCAGATGTGACACTAAAGTAACTACATAAAACCGTTATTTTTTTTAGTCATTTACATATTTTTTTAATTATTATTGTTGTGATTTATTTTGTTGTTGTTTGCTGGTGAAGGCTTGTTACCACAAGGTCCTCTGTAGTTTGTAGTTGTATTTTTGTAAAGTTGACCTTATTTTGTTGTATGGCCGTGAATCTTGAAAGTGATTGAACAAATTGGGAAGAGTATAAAAGCAACCGAGATGTGGTTCCTGAGACAAATGTTGCGAATATCTTGGACTGCCAGAGCAACTATTGCCTTGAAGAGGCTAATGAAAGTAGAACATTATATACAGCCATAAAAAGAAGACAAACAATATTCTTTGGTCATATCATTAAAAAAGAGGCATTGTAAAACATCGTGACAACTGGAAAGATCAATTGGAGAAGAGACAGACCCTGAGAAATAATTTAGGATGGACTGAGATGGTGGCATGGAGGAATATCATTAGCAGAGTTGATTCAGAACCTGAAGGACCGAGATCTGTGGACAGACATGAATGCCTATGCCAGTTGACAGAGCATGTTGTGATGACCTACACTTTGTATTTTTGAATTGTTTATATTTCAACAGCTTTGCCCCAGTTAAACAACCTATTTTGAGCAAATTGAAGAGCGAAAGACAAATTAAACTAAATCAATATCATTTATACATTATTTGCTATGGTTGTTTCTGATTACAACTTTTTGTTTTGCAGAGATGAAATATTTCTAAATTTGCAGACTGTTGGCCATATTTGCACATCATCATTATTTGTTTATCCAGACTGACATGTGTACAGCATAGTGGTTTTTGTTAGTCTTACTTTGACACATTCACACTGAAAAATGTTTCTTAACCTGTGGTTTGCATATTCGCACAGCAGAACTGTTTTCTTTAACATTATTTTGACATATCTGTACAGCAGAATTATGGTTCTGAATCTTACTTGGACAATACATGCAGCAGAATTGTTTTTATTAGCTCTGCTTTGACATAATAATACTGCAGGTCTGCTTTTATTAATCCCAATTTGATGTAATTGTACTTCAAATTCATTTTTATTAACTCTGGTTTGACATAATGGTACAGCAAATTCATTTGTATTGACTCTAATTTGACATTATGGTACAGCAAATTCATTTTATTAACCCTAGTTTTACATAATGATACAGCAGATTCATCTGTATTAACCCCAGTTTGACATAATGATACAGCAGATTCATCTGTATTATTATTAACCCCAGTTTGACATAATGGTACAGCAGATTCATCTGTATTAACCCCAATTTGACATAATGGTAGAGCGGATTCATCTGTATTAACCCCAGTTTGACATAATGATACAGCAGATTCATCTGTATTAACCCTAGTTTGACATAATGGTACAGCAGATTCATCTGTATTAACCCTAATTTGACATAATGGTAGAGCAGATTCATCTGTATTAACCCCAGTTTGACTTCTTGATCAAGAGCGCTCACTCTTGAACTTCCTGTGCACTGACAGCGAGGTAGTGAGTTCATTCCCTGCACTGGTCAGTTGGACTTAAATGTTGACTTCTCGTTTAGAAAGCAATGGCAAACTACTGAATGCAAAATTGCATAGCAAATCAACTAGGTTGATAGCATTGTTCAACAAAGGACTTGCAACATATTTTTAGTTTGACTCAGTGATACAGCAGATTTGTTATTATTGAATCAGTGATACAGCAGATTTGTTATTATTGACTCAGTGATACAGCAGATTTGTTATTATTAACTCCATTAAAAAAAATAAAATGTTGCATATCCTTTTACAAGACTTTGCAATCAATCCCAGTCTATTCATGATTTGCTATGCAATTTTACGTTCAGTGGTTTGCCATTGCTATTTTAACGAGACGTCAACATTTATGTCCACCTGCTAGTGTGGGTAATGAATCCATTATGTCACACAGTAGATTTATTTTGATTAATCCTAGTGTGACATAATCATGCAGCAAATTGTTGTTGTTTTTTTTTTCAGCTTTATTTTGACATATTCATGCATTATGATTATTTTTGTTAATCCTATTTTTGACCTTACCTCACATGTTGCCTGGTGACAAAAAGCATAATTGTCTCTTATATTTTGAAAGACCGGTTTTCACTAATCAATTTTTTCTGCTTAAGCATGTTTGCTCTGGGTATGTATATTATTTATTTGTTTGCTGTTGGTTTCTTCTTGCATTATGTTGTGGTTTTCAGACTCTATGTTAAGATAACACATAACAGCTTTTATAACTTCTGTTATTATTGTTTGTAGCTTTACAAGTGTCTTCTTTTCTCCCCTTTTGGTTGAAAGAAGTGAAAATTTGCATGTTTTTATTGTTGGACATTTTTATTGTAAGCCTTAATTAGAAAAAAAAAATTGTTATTCTTTGATGTTGCTAATTTTCAGCCTGTTTGTTTTAAACAAAAACAATGTTAATCATAAAACTTTGATTTAAGTGTACCCAAAAAATCCACTGAAATTTCTAAATTAAAATCACACATGATTAAAATAAATATATTCTGTTTGTTTTACCTCATTCTTACCCAACAACTTATATATTGCATAGAGGACTGTGAAAAACATGTTCTTCGCTCATTCTACACCATCTCATCATATATTGAATAGAGGACTGTGCAAAACATATTCTTCATGCATTCTATACTAAGCATCGCATCATATATTGAATGGAGGACTGAAAAACATTTTCTTCTTGCATTCTATACCATCTCATCATATATTGAAAGGAGGACTGGGAAAAACATTTTCTTCTTGCATTCTATACCATCTCATCATATATTGAAAGGAGGACTGGGAAAAACATTTTCTTCTTGCATTCTATACCATCTCATCATATATTGAAAGGAGGACTGGGAAAAACATTTTCTTCATGCATTCTATACCAAGCGTCCCATCATATATTAGAGGATATAATAGAGGACCGGGGTGGAGGAGCCATGACTGAGAGGGTATAGTATCTACCTCAAGTTCATAAGGTCATGGTTTGATCTCAGAATGAGCCTGGAAATTTTGTAAGAACCATTGGTATCTATTTTATCTAATGATATCACATGTTCCTGGAGGAACAAGCCTTACATAAATGCATGCCAAAGTCAGACACAATGACCTCTGAGATGCATAACTAGTACTAGTAGTCTCACACTCACCTTGGAAGAAGAAGGAAATGAAGAATAGTGAACTATCCAAATGAAAAACTCATTCTGTTGGGATATTGGTGCATTATTGATAAGGCAGATATGGTCGGGCCCTTTTGGGATCATGTGTATCCTGCAGACAAACAGATACTATCAACTATCTGAGATAGTTTAGTCGATGGATCAACATCACGGCACACGGGTGTAACGGACCCATACGACGTGCTCCGTTCTCCTCCTAACTCATACCTGAGTCTGGAGAAACTCAGTTCAGTGCACGAACTCCGTAGCATTTGCGAGGATCCTGAAATACTTTGGGTAGATTTTTAACTCGAAATTTTGCCCGGGCTGTGCTGTTAGACTACTCTTTCGATTTCCAAGTGCTAAGGGATTTATTTTTTTTTACGTGCGCAATAATACACACGGGCGTCCGATCTCACTACCCAGAGACCAGGAGAAATTTTACTACTAGAAGTCCACGTGAAAAAAATATTCCCGGTCCTCACCGGGGCTTGAACCCGGGACCTCCAGCACTTGAGGCGGACACCATACCTCGCGACCATGCAGCCCCCCGGACAAACAGATAGATCATCACAACCTGGAGATTCTGCTGCGGGGAGTGGCCAGAGGATCTGGCTGACACTCAGGACTGAGGAAAGGCCAGACGAACACAAAATCAGATTAATACTGGTACCATTATTTTTGGAACTCTTCACTTGTTGTTGAAGTTGAGAATGAAGCATGTATGGAATGTCTTGAGCGCTGCGATGTCGGTTATTGACTCAACTCAACTCAACTCGATAGAAAGTAAATCACTATCCATTCATTGCTTAGATAAGGCACCAGGACCGGGTTATATACTGGCCAAGACCTATTGATGCGTCCTCGTCGAGCGTCCTGGGCAACAGGTCCCTTCGGGATCCTGGCTAAAGTCAGTAGGATCGCCGATTCCTCCGAAGTCGAAGAGTGTCTGCCTGTACGGCGAGGAACCACCAGTCTGCACACCAATAAGCCAGACATGAGACAACTGATACTCACGCAAACCTCAGGTCCTGTGTGAGATCACACTGATGTTGGACAACAGGATGCCTTCATCCGACATACAGGGCTTCGCGTTGGAGCTCAAGCCAACGAACACAAGCAAGCTGAGAAATCCAACCAGCCGTGAACAAGTCTGAACATACGACTTAGCATGAGTTGTTTGAGGGTCTATGGTTTCAATGGGGATAACAGGCATAAGAAGAAGACAAAGAATCGTGAATCTCTGTCCTCAGCTCACTTCAGTGCTGCATATAAGGAAACCTTAAATGTGTTTTTTGGGGGGTGAATACTTTCTATGTAGTCACCATTGTGTTAAATGGAAGTCCTCCAGCGCCGCATGCCCGTATAAAAAAGCAACTCTGGGGTCATTATTCGGTGTGTCTTACACAATCGGGAACAGTCTGTCACAGAAGTCATGCCGTTTTGAAACTTTTCTACTCCATTCATACACTTGCTGGACTGACAGGCATGCATCACCATACTGAACCTTCATTCGACGGTGAATTTCTATTGTCTCCCCTCTTCACTGATAAAAAAAGAAGAAAAAAAACGGATAACAGAACACTGCTCCTCTTTAGTGCATGTCAAAAGTGGGAAGCCATCTTTAAACTGCCCTCATGATGTCATCGTGTCTTCTGCACCGTGATGTTATGTGCTTAACACTCTTGACATCCTTAACAATATTGACAGGTTACAAGACGATGGCATGATTATTGTAATTCCAATCACACTTTTAAGGTTTTCATTTCTTCTTCTTCTTCTGCGTTCATCCGGATTTATTTTTTTTTCGGACGTGACTGCGTTGTGCCTGTTTACAGCAGAGCTGCGTTCTTGCGCCGTTAGGCCGACACATCCGACTTCTGCGGGCATTTGTTGACCGGGTTAACCATCCCGGGGATCAGGTTTTCATTTGAAACCCTCTCGTACCTTCACTGGCAGGTCTCTGCTCGCCTGGGAAATGAATGTTTCTTAGTTAACCTATTCATCACTTGCCAATGATTTTGCTTGTAATTCTCTCTTTACTTGATATTCGTGTCATCAGCTATAGCCTTCTCTTTGTATGTCTTTCAGCATTTTGTTTGATGACGTGCTTAATGAAGAATAGGACAAAGAAAAAACCTGTATTCAATTTTGTTTTCTTCAACCGCTTTAAAAATGTGTAAAAACAAAACAGTGAGTGAGATAACTTTATAGATATGCATGCTTATGCAGTAATACGTTGCTTTCACATATTTATTTTGAATTACATTATGCCTAACGTATTTATTTTACTACATTTATGTTATTGTTTTTAACAGTGGTCATAATTTTGCGCACTGGCAAAATGTTCGTGATTTTCATGAAAAAATTGTGGATTTTGTCATGTTTTTTTTTTAAATTGTCGCATATCGCCTTGATTGAAACAAATCCCAAACTGTCAGAATCAAAGCTGTCTAAGATTAGGAAACCTGCTATTGTTAGACTGGTGACTCGATACTGTCAGTTATGACATGTCAATACATGACTTTTGTACAGGGTGTATTTTTAATGACTGTGCAGTGTTTGAAAATATTGCCGGTCCAAGTTTTGTATTTACCTATTATGTTACATGAAATTTTACAGCGGGTGAATACAAAACTTGAACCGGCAATATTTTCTAACACTGCACAGTCATTAAAAGGAAACCCTGTATATGTCTTGAGGCATGTTGGATATATTGTGGTAGCCCCATATTTGTATAGACCAACCGGCATTCAATGGGTGATGTGAGGCAGGATCACACAGTATCACATGGCTGCCTTTATTTATTTGGGCATTTCATGGTATCCATTTTAGACATGGGCGTCCTGGTAATCTGCCTTCATGGAGATTTGAACCCCCGGGCCGGCAGGCAAGATTGCTAGGCACTAAACTACCACAGCCTCTGTCCAAGCACTGAAGCTGTCTGAACTCTTCCAGTTTCACATTTCGTGGCAGTGAACCAATGATCAGATATAAAACCACCCCGTTATCAACTAAATCTATGACAGAAACATTGTCTCTCTGTACACCAACTCAAACTGCACTTATCATACCAGTGTGGGTGGGAAGAGAGTTAATCTGTCTTCGGGAATCTCTGTGCGGTTGGTAGTCTATAAAACTCCCTCCTCTGCGATTTCTCAACCCCTTATAAACTACAGCCATAACATTAACAAAGAAACAGTGTTTCGTATACCGATTCGACAAACAATAAACAATACATTATTCCTCAAATATAGTGAGGCCTTAACAGTTAGGTGGTTATAGCCAGTTTTATGCAAACATAAATTGTTCATTTTAAATTTCAAATTACATAAGAATAAGCTATTACAAATATGATTCCTTCTAGCTGAGTAATCCCTGAGAAGCTTTGTATTTTGCTAATTTTCCCTTTTATGTCAGCAAAATCCTGCCAACCACAACAGCTCATTTAGGTAGGAGAAAATAACTTGTATCTGTAGTAAGTGAAAAACGACCACAGTCATTTTCAAGCTTATTTGATGAATGGTGATTTTTGTTTTCAAATCGAAACACGTGAGGCAGTTTAATTCTTCTTGTTCAGCAACATTGCCCATGTCAGCGTTTCAGTTAGTCCTGGCCTAGGGGTTAGCGACTTTCTCTGTAATCCCGTATGTCCACGTGAGGAACATAACTTGCGCGAGAATCGGTAGCGATTCTCGCCGCATTGGTAACTTACGGGGTATGTGAGCCGGCCGCTCATAAAGCAGTGGCAAACTACTGAGCGTAATCTTGCCAAGAAATCAACAATCAGCTGAAAGATGCTGATATTGACAGCAATGTCCTGTAAAGGATATGCGGGAATAAAAAAAAAAGATCTAGACAATTGAAGTTCTTCTGCTGTTTTTTTTTTCCCGCATTTCCATCCTGTTTCAGGATATTGCGGTCAACACCAGCATCTTTCAGCTGTATGTTGATTCCTAGGCTAGATTACGCTCATGAGCACGCCACGACTTTATGAGCGACCGGCTCCATACTCTCATAAGTCACTAGCGCGATTCGAACCACTTCTAATTCTCGTCGCGCTCACGTCAACCACGAGAGTATTCGGGGTTAACGGAGAAAGCTGCTAACTCCTCGGCCACGGAGCAGTTCTCCTGCTGTGATAACTTAAATTGCAGGTTGTTCTCGATAATGCGACTGTAAACCATATAATAAATGTGTGTACTTAATATAGGCCAGCTTTATGGTGTTGGCGTTACAAATAGTTGAAATACAATTCGTAATCCTGCATATCGCATTCAAAATACAGATGCGGGTGATTTAAAAGTAGACCGTTTAATGTTGGTTTCCATACAATGGTATGAGTGTCGGTCGTTCAGGAAGCAATGGCAAACTACTGAAAATAAACTTGCCCAGGAATTACAAAAACCAAACAATGTTGGAGTTGACTGCTACGTCCTGTAAAGGATATGCAACTAATTAACTTAATTGATTCAGTTCATTTTGCATTCACTTTCTTTGAAGTAAAGCACAGTCCATACACCTGCTACTACTACTACTTTTAGTGCACTGCTTTCCCTATTACCAGTGTCCCTCGCCATCAGGCGAACCCACTCTGACTTCAGAAGTACTTAAAATTTATGTCCCCAAGTTAAGAATGAGAAGTCAACATTTTAGTCCTACTGACCTGTTTAGGGGTTGAACCCGCTAGCTCGGCATCAGCACACCGGATGTTTAAGAATGAGCGCCCATCATTGAGTATCCATTTGATCATGATGACCTCAGATCTGAGTTAAAACTTATCTTCCTGAGGATGTACAACCAACATCAATGTACTTAATTCTAGATCCTAAAGCCCCTCTCCACCAGTTTGCATACTCAATCATCCTGAACACCTTTTCTTTCCTTCATGTTAAGTACACAAGAGGAGTATGTGTGTCTCAAAATAGAGGTTAGCAACGTTTAAACGTGTTTTCTTGATTTTATTGTATGATTTGAATCCATCCATGAATGTTTGTTGGGGTGAACATGACTCTGAAGGTTTATACAACAGTATTCCATTGATAATTGTTATTTTATGTTGTATGTTTTCCTCTTAGACAATTAAACAATAAACCTGTTAGTAACAAGACGGCTAATGTAGTTTGTCTAATTCTGTATCTTAATTGTGAAAGTCCCAGACCAGGCAAGCCGTTTGAGAACTACTTTGATATGCAGGCACCGAATGGTGAGAACTTCCTTGAAATGCAGGCACTGAATGAAAAGTCGCTTAAAAGTCGACAGTGTCGACTTCATTGCACCGGGTTTTATCCCATATGGCTAAATCTCTTTCCACAACCCCGTAGCTCTAGCGACGACCCACAGGAGTCTCCGAAAAATTTCACTCATGAACCGAAGAACGCAGCCCAAAATCGAACCCACAACCTTCAGAGCCCGAGTCAAACGGCTTGACCACTTCGCCACGAAGACTCCCTGGCACTGAACAATGAGACAATGGAGGCCATGCGTATCTTATTGTGCTTGGCCTCGCTGTAATGGCCAACAGAATTGATTTATGTTAGATGCCTATTTCATTATAAGCACGGACATTGCCCACCCCGACCATGAACAAGTATCGAGAGACGAGAAACAAACTCAAGCGAAAACAGTTCTGATTGGAGCCAGCTGAGGATTTTGTTTGGAGGATCTTTGTTCTGAAACATATTTTTGTAATGCTCGCTCACTTTGAATTCAAGCGTAGTCCATATACGTGATACTACTACTAGTTCACTGGACTGATGTTTGCTTGTGGATTAGCTTTCCCTATTACTATTACCAGTGTCCCTCGCCCACTCCGACTTCAGGGGTACTTCTAATTTGTGTCCCAAAGTCAAGGACAAAAAGTCAACATTTTAGTCTTCCAGACTGGTGTAGGGGTTGAACCCGCTAACTCGACATCAGCACACCTGATGTTTATTGTTCTGCGTTCATCCGGAGAGTTTTTTCGGACGTGATTGCGTTGTGTCTGTTTACAGCAGAACTGCGTTCTTGCGCCGTTAGACCGACACGTCCGACTTCTGGGGGGCATTTGTTGACTGGGTTAACTTTCCTGGGGACACCGGATGTTTAAGAACGAGCGCGCTTATTCATTCAGCTATGCTGACTATTCGGGAAGAAGATTAGGAAATCCTTGCTAGTGACCAATGTTTGTTTTTTGCGTATCCTTTTACAGGACTTAGCTGTCAACAGCAGCATCTTTCAGCTGTCTGTTGATCTCTTGGCAAGATTACGCTCAGTAGTTTGCCATTGCTTTCTGAGCGGCCGGCTCAGTATCCGCAAGTCACGAGCGGGGGTCGAACCACCTCAGTTCTCGCTCCGCTGCGAGACTCTGCGTGATAAACGGGATTACAGAGAGAAAGTGTTGTAACCCCACAGCCAGAGAGACCGGCCTAGTGACCAAACAGTTCATAAATAAACATACATATTATTTTGCTTGGCGCTCATAGAAGTAGAAGAAAGAAGTAGATACCAGCGGACGGGCTAGACAACATTAACATTCGAAGCTATAATATAACAGTTGTCAGTGTCTAGGTCATGTATGATTGTATCGAAGCACACTTTGAAAAACAGGCAAAGATGTCGCCATATTTATTACGCTCATGAAACCCAAAACGGCGGCTTTACTACATAAATATCTTTGTGAAATGTTTTCCGTGTTCTCGCTAGCGAAGTCATAGGCATTCCGCCTGTCACGAGTAGAGTCCGGGGTTCTACTCCTGGCTGGGTATTTCTTTTTTTTTTAAATTTTTCACAAAATTATTAGGTGATATGATAGAAACTATTATTAAACATTACGAACTAAAATATTATATAAAGATAAGAAACTGGAAGTTTGTCAATAAAGTGTGCTCTATGGATCTGTACAAGCTGCCGGGAGCGCTGCTGATTTCAGTGACGTGACCTTGCTTATCTTTGTTTGTTTTTTTCTCTTCTGTCTTTCATCAACTTGCCCAGGAATTAAAATAGCCAAAAAATGATGGACTGCTAATTCTTGTAAAGGATATACAGAAAATAAACGTTTATCCCTCAATGAAGCATAGGCTCTCATCCATCTCATGCCAAGACCTTCATATTGACTTGTTCACGCTTGATTGAATTTTGCAAATAAACCCCAACTTTAATTAAATGAGCCCAGAGGAAGAGCTGGCTTCCTATGGGAGCACGCTGGAGGCTGGATTCGCAAGCCGTGAACGGGACATGAAGAAGGCAACTTGGCAGCAATGACGCGTCTACTGTCAGAATAACAGCTAACCACAAGTACAGAGGCGAAGACTGTTACTGTGCAGTGCCAACGTTTGTATGCACTGGGTGCTCACTATTCGCCGCTCCTTCCCCCCCCCCCCCCCCCCTCGGTTAAGATGACATCTGGATAGTCACATAGCGAAGTCGACTAGGGAAAGTCTCGATAGATACGCACGACATCCTCCTCTTGCACTTCTTCTCCCTTTTCTTCTCCCTCTCCTTGTTTCTTCCTCTTTCTCACCTTGTTATTCTTCTTCTTCGTCTACTTCTTCTTTCTCCTCTTGCTTTTATCTGTTTCTATTTTGACTCTTCTTCTTCTTCTTCTTCTTCTTCTTCTTCTTCTTCTTCTTCTTCTTCTTCTTCTTCTTCTTCTTCATCTTCTTCTTCTTCTTCTTCTTCTTCTTCTGCTGCTGCTGCTGCTGCTACTACTACTACTACTACTACTACTACTACTATTACTACTACTACTACTACTACTACTACTACTACTACTACTACTACTACTACTATTACTACTACTACTACTACTACTACTACTACTACTACTACTACTACTATTACCACTACTACTACTACTACTACTTACTACTACTACTACTACTACTACTACTACTACTACTACTACTACTACTACTACTACTACTACTACTACTACTTATTCTTCTTCTACTAGTAGGATACAGTGGTACTGATTTGCCAGTGTCCAGCTTCACCAAGTCCTGTTCTTACATCCACATGGGCCACCACTAGATCTTGTGTTTGTGCTTTTTGTTTCTCTGCAAGATCTGAACATACATTGTTGTTTCAGTTTATAATGGGGTGAAGATCGACTATGGTCTCCGCTGTGATGAAGCTTGCCACTTTGCATGCTATGAGATTGTAACAGAACCACAGTAATTCTTCATTATAATGATAGACAACGAGCACCCGAGTCTTGCACTCACCGCTTGGAGAGCTCACAAACTTGCTAGGAATGAAAGGGTTACTTGGATTCCAAATGTTGCTGTTACGTTAGCCGGTGGCACAGAGTTGGGGTGAGTGCCCAGCCTTGCAAAATACACCATGGCTCGTGCATTTGTAACCTCTGGCAGCAAAAGTCCAACTCCTGGCCTTCTCGTGGCGGACATGTTTTCACTAATAGAAGGGGCGGCGGTGAGTCTCCTGGACCGTAAAAATAATCAGAATGCTCTAGATGTGTATGCACGTGCATGCATGCGCAGACACATGTGTGCGTGCTTACACATCTAAACTCTAAGTAAGACCACAGTCTGCTCTATTAAAGGAACGGTGCTGAATACGGAGGCAACCAGCCAGAGGCGCACCATAGAAATTAGGATGCCACGTAATCATGCAATGAGATATGTCGATTACTGCATAACGTTATGGTACTCGTCCTGTTTTGGACCCCCTGGCAGGTGCAGTGCCGGGCCCTATGCATCGAAAGGGTCCAACCAGAACTACTGGAGGTCCTTATCAGATGTCCTGTGGAGTCAGGGTTTCTGAGAATAGAGCGCCTGGCGATACCAAACAAAGACTAAAATTAATGCACTGGAATGCGGAGGGAGTCAGCAGCAACAAAAAACAAATAGAGCTAGAAAACATCTTGGACCAAGAAAAATTAAGTGTATGTTACTTGCAAGAAACTCACATCAATGAAAATATAGCCTTCAGTAATCAGAGGCTACCAGTATTACCGATCTGACCGAAATGACAGGCGAAAGGGTGGGATAATAACCCTTGTAAAAAAAAAAAAAATAACATCACTGCTTCCCAAATTGAAGTTTACATCGAAGGGGTCGAGTAACAGACACTTAAACTTAAGACAGACAGTTCAGATCTACATCTGATTAATTACTACTGTCCAAGTGACCGCCCACGGGCACTGGATACACTACCATTAAAAAGAGGGAAAAATTGATTGTGTGTAGCGATTTTAACAGCCACTCGCAAAGCTGGGGTTATGATCACATGGACCAGAGAGAAGAGAGACTGGAAGACTGGTAGGATGAGAATAGATTCATTTTGATTAACAAGCCGCCTGACCAACATACCTTCTTCTCGAAATCATGGCACACTGCAACTACACCTGACCTGGCTCTTCACTCACCAGACCTGGAGTGGAACATTACACGAATTGTTGGGAACCAAAGTGGAGGCAGTGACCATTGGCCAGTCTTTCTAACTGTAGAAAATGAGCTTGTAAGTGAAAGCAGCGCCCGCTCGAGGTGGAACTACAAGAACGCAGATTGGGCAATGTACAAGCCCATCCCACATCATCGTCTTCACAGTCGACTCGAAGCGCTATCGAGATCAAGTCGCCTTATCGGATAACGCAGAGGATGCCTCGCCGGCGCTATATCTACGAACAGTAGTCCGGCTCTTACACCAGATGAAGCCGTCCCAGTTGATGAAGAAACCACAACTCAAGCCAGCAGCAGCCGGGAAGTTCCAAGCAACTCCAAGACGATGCAGCCCAATCTACCAGTGACCTCCACACAGGAGGAAACAACAGCAACATCTGAAGACTTCACCGGCAGAATACTGCTCAAACAGACAAGCGTGGGTGTAGCTAAACTGTCGGCGCTACCAACAGACAAGATAATCAGTCTGTTGGAAAACGAGTTGGGAAAACACAGCATCAACCAGCTGCGCAAGACATCTGATGGAGTAGTGGTCTCCATCAATAAAAACCCAAAAACCACAGCACTTATCCAGAAGATAGCACACGAGGAGAAAGCCACTATACAGCTTCACCACGACATAGTATTGGAAGCCGCCCGACACAGCATGATGAAACGATGGGTCATTAAACGAGTCAAGACCCATATCACCAACGACCAGATCAGGGAGATGCTGACAAGAGAGAACAAGAAATTCAAGATCACCAGTGCCGAGAGGATCATCGAAAAGAACAACATCCCCTCCACAGTCGTCATAGTAACATGAGTGATCCCTCAATACATCAGATGAAACAAGACCAAGTTCCAGAGCATTACATACCGAGAGTGCTGCAGTGTTCTATGTGCCAGAAGTTTTGGCACACCCGTGCCACCTGCAAGAGTGAGGTTGAGGTTTGCGGAGTCTGCTCTGGACCTCATCCATACAGTCAGTGCCAGCATGCAAAGATCAACAAGGACTTCAGGAGGTCTAACAATAACAGAAAATGCGCCAACTGCCTCGGCAACCACGGTGGCAGGTACCTCTATGCCCCTGCCACCAAGACAGCAATGAAGCCATGACAATCGCCATCAAGTCTAACCTACCACATAAGGAAGCCAGGAAGCAGTACGAGGCGACCAACCGACTCAAAAAAAAAGCGACAAAGCGCAACTTGAAGGCCAACTGACCTGCGATCAAAGTTCAACAGCATGGAGGAAGAGAAAGACAAAACGCAAGAAGCACAGATAATAGCCGTTCAGCGCATTCTGGACGAATTGAAGCAAGTTCAGCAGAAGATTGAGCAGGATGTCGCTCGAATGGTTGCTATGAAGGCTGAAACAGACGAAACGCTATCAAAAACCCAAGAGGAAAGAGTCAAGACAGAAGAAACTCTCAAACAGATACAAGAAGAAAGAGCACAGATAGAACTACTCAAGTCCAAGACCGAAACACCAGAAGCAGAAGATGCAAAGTCCCAAACAGAAGAAGGACTAAGAGACGACGAAAGAGAATTCCACAGCGACAGCGGCGAAGAAGTGACGCCGGGGACGTGGGCTTATAAAGCGCAATGGACGATTGACCCACATACCAGATCATATGAGAAGACACGTACGACGCCAAGATAGATCAAGAACACCCGAACCACAATATGCAAAGACCCAGACAAAAGAAGAAACAACAGATGAAGAAGGAGAACTGGGGGGAAATGGCAGCCTAAACCAAGAACAATGGCCAGAGAACCGGTATCACTCCACACCAAGATCGAACTGGCGAACGCCGACAAAAATCGAAGGCAAGCCAAGACGGGGAAACAGGAGGAACACCAGAAAAGACGACAACTGGTAAAGCTCCCTGAAGGAAACAGCACCATAAGACGGGGTGGGACCACAATTACTCCAGGCCTCAACAAATGCGCGACTCTGCCCAGACATGAAAAACCTCATCAAGAAAGTAACGAACGCAATCAACCCATCAGAAGCCGGGAAGCTGACAACAAGCAGCCCAAAGTAAGAAAGGCAAACTTCAAGCTACATCATAAACACCCCTACATAGCTAAGTCGAAAATTCGAAGGCTGAAAGAAGGTACTCGTACCAGAAATTGGAATTGGAATGTACAAGCATCGCATTAGAGATGGGGAATCGTAAGCAATAAATATATTACTTTATTTTAAAAAAAAAACAACAACAACAACAATCATCATCGTCATAATAACGTGAACAACTCACTACTTCAAATCATAAAAGAGTGAACGACTCAATTGTTCAAATGATAAAATAGTGAATAACTCAATTCTTCAAATCATAAAAGAGTGAAGAACCCAATTCCTTAAATCAAAAGAATGAAAACCTCAGTTCTTAGTCACAAAAAAGTGAAGAGCCCAATCCCATAAATCATAAAAGCGAACAGCTCAGTTCTTAGTCCCCACCATCTCTTCTATAATTCATAACAATTGGGCACAATTTGATGCAATTATTATTTAAATATAATAGCTCGCTGACAGAAAGGATTGTTTGGATTGTCGAATCGTTGGTTCTGAATCGTATCGTCTAGAACAGGGGTGGCCAGCTGACGGGCCAAATTTCAGAAATAATGTTTTCTGCCGGGCCACGCACCTAATTTTTTGTTTGTTAATTAAAGTATACAAGCAAGCGTGCTACAGCGTCGACTACATCATCGCTTCCCACTCCGCAATATGACGTCCGGCGGGCCGCATGCGGCCCGCGGGCTTCGTGTTGGCCACCCCTGGTCTAGAAGACTTCGTTTCAACCCTTAGGCTAGATCAGTGTTTCCCAACCTTTTTTGTGCCATGCCCCACTTAAGCCTTTCTAAAATTCATATTGCCCCCTCCCCCGCCCCACGCCCCCCCCCTCAACATATACATTATTTTTAATATTCAAAAATTGAAATGTTCACTAAAGAAACTTGAATGATAGGTTTTAGGAAGAAATCACTAGGTAATTATTGAGCAAACACAGTAAGTAAATTTTCAAAACATGTAATGGAGAACTGAAATTCAAGTACAAAATAATTTTAATGAAAGATTTTTCTATATTATTTTAATTATTAGTAATTATTTATTATTTAAATTTAGTGAGATCTTTGCGCTTGATGCTTGCTGCAAAGAGATCTTATGTCAGGTTCCAATTTAGTTAACTTCAGTCTCAAGTCTCCCCGTTTTGTTATATTCAGCCCATTTCTTCCATTTTCGAATTGCCCCCCTTAACAGTCAAATTGCCCCCCTGTGGGGCGTAAGCCCCACGTTGGGAAACACTGGGCTAGATGCATCAGCGCCCAGTTAATTTCAGACCGCACGTTTGTGTCTTCCGGTGTGATGTTGGTGTACTGTAGAGATTTCTTTCGATCCGATATTAAATTACTGTCGTCCGTCAAACTGCGCTATCGTCATTTGGAGGCGGCAGGTTCGAATCTCCGTGTGACGAGGCCATGTTTCCAACTCTGTTTGCGGTGTGCTTAATTAAACACCCAGGTGCTAAAGGAAAAGCGAGAACCCAGACACTGGGCACGGCAATGGTGAAGGCCGCTACTGGATATGGAGCAAGCGCAACTATGATTGGGACAAGGATATGCAATAAATGTTTCACGAATTTGCCTACAATGTAAGCCAACGTCTCTCACCTAAACGAAAGCAATCTCTCAAATCAAATCGAAACAACTTTACTGTCTTGTGCCAATCCAGAAGCCACCCCGCCAAGTAAGAAGAGGGCACCCAAACCGGGCACGCTAAATAGATATCGAAACAACACAATGTAGATAAGCGACAATTACGACCGCTTGTGGTGCAAGGCGTCTTGCGAACACCGCTCCCCGAAACAGCGGCAAGGGCAGAAGAGGCCCAAACAAGCAATATAATTATCACAGAGGAGGAGCTGGCTTTTCTAATGGGCGCGTGCAGGAAGGCGGTTCCTTAAGCTGTTACCGGGATACGCAGTGAGGACAGATGCAAATGGCCGGGGAAGGAAGCTGACTTTCCAGTGGTCAGTTAAGGTGCAGTGATAATGTTGGCAGATGCACCAATTGCACAATGTCCGCCCGCCTGGGATAAGAATAAGTGCTATATATACGAAACGTCTCGAAGGTGGAGATGCGAACGCACGACAGGGGAAAGACGCCAGGAAGTCATGACCCAGGCCGGCCCGCTTCCTGATTATGTAAAGACGGTAAAGAAGCCGAAACATTTGACGGAGTCGTAACATCTGATGATCGAAAGCCTCATGTCGTGCTAGCTCCGCGGTGGAGTTTTTCATCATATGCCATGTCGGTAAGCTTGGGCGGTCATGTTTCACCATCTTACACGATCACCAGATTCATGGATCAGCTCTGTGTTTTTGTCCCGAGCATACCATGTGGTCATGCCATTCAGATATTTACTTCTCTGCCCTCCCCTTGTTCATTTCCCCTTAATCTTGCCAGTTGTCACCAAGTTCTCTAGTTATTTCTTCTCATAACGCTTTTACCATTAATTATGCATGTTTATTGTTTGTGTGCTGCCGAAAGTTCTAACTTTTAATCGTCATATTCATTATTTCACTTGTAATTGTGTTCTAATAAAGCTTAACAACCCCATTTCGCGTTCTTTGTTGATTTATTCATTGCATTTTTACATGCAGTTTTTACTGCAGTTCCACCAGTTCCATTTATCTCATATGGAACAGACACTCCCATAACGTTGTAATATGTACCAAAATAACACTGGCTCATAAATGATAGACACCAGATTTCAGTTTGTGTTTGCAGACGACACATTTTGGTTTAGAGTTGTGGAACGTGAAATGAGAGACGGAAGTGACATCACTTTACACTTGTCAAGGTACTACTTTTGATGTAAATCTATTCGCATAAAAATTGTCAAGTAGAAATAAATTATTATAACACAGAACGGAATTATATAATTTCCCTCTTAATTATGCGATGCTTTCCAGATTGTTACTGATGCTAATGGTCGCGTAAATTTTACATAATCATAAGTGAACTATATGTCCTTAGCGGAAAAGCAGTAATTCGCGTGAGACGCCATTTTAGGACCTGTAGGGCCGATACCGATAGGGCAGAATCATCACAAATATATTTTCCTTCAGTGCCTAGTAGGGGCGCTCAGCTACATTTCTGGTATGTTGAGTGATAAACTGTTCTTGAACGTGCTTTAAACAATTAGCAATCGGTGTTTGAAAACTGTGATTGTTGTAGAAAAGGTCAACAATAAAATAACAAAAGTAGGCTGGTTTTAATTGATCTTATCTTGTCAGTGACAGTAATTTGTATTGTTACGTGCCGTGTTGTGACTCAGGTGGCAGATGTTGGCGACAGACCAGCATTCAAGCCTGAGGAAACAGATTTAACTAACAGTAACACTAACACCTACTGCTATGTCCCTTAAGTTTGATAAATGTGCGTTGAATGTACTTTACTTTTTGAGTACAGTTCAAGTTCAACTAATTTATCTTTTGTTAATCTTAGACTAGCTTACTATTTTGAATTGTTACATTTGTAATTATAATTATATTATTAATTATTATTGAATTCATTTTGCATTATATTCATTATCAGTTTAAAAATTTATCACTATCACTGACTATCAGTATCAGTATCATCAGTTTAAAATTAAAATGACGCATTTTGTTGTAACAAAAGTGTGAAATCAAATGATTACAGTTTTAAAGTGAGTTTTACAGTGAACTAGCCCTTAGTTCTAGGTGGTATATTGTTAAGCACTAATATTAATAAATACTTATAAACATATTTTATTAAGACGAAAAACAACTCAAATTGTAAAGATAAATAATTCCCACAGATATCTGAAATTATAGTTATATAAATGAGACATCTTAGACACTGCACCTGCTTACCTGCTTTGCATAAATTAATCCTCTCTCTATCTCTCTCTCTTCTCTCTCTCTCTCTCTCTCTCTCTTCTCTCTCTCTCTCTCTTCTCTCTCTCTCTCTCTCTCTCTCTCTCTCTCTCTCTCTCTCTCTCTCTGACACACACACACACACACACACACCCACATCTCTCACCCCTCCTTTTATTCTGTGCATGTGTTTCTTTAAACAAAGCATATGTCTGGTAGAATCTCCGGCACTCTTCCGAATTCCGGTCCCAAATAGTTCTGCAGTGAATAATTTTATATAACTAACCCTAATCACTTATTCACTGCAGAACTATTTGGGACCGGAATTCGGAAGAGTGCCGAATCTCCTATTGTCAGCATAGCATTCTATCTGCATTTTTGCTGTTTGTCTTAAGACAACTATACCCCTCTGACAGTATATACCGTAGGATTTAGAGAAGCTGGATTTACCCAAGAGCTGCAGTAGTAGAAAACATTAATCCTACCACTAATGGGCAATGAACCCAGATCAGTCATGATAACCAGTGCACAATACAGCACTAAACTGTGGCCACTGGTGTTTGTTAGTGTACCCCAGTATATTCAAGCGTGGCCGTAAATTATTTGTGAGTCCACGTACCACTATAGTACCACAGCTGTTTTTGTTAGTGTGTATGGGTATATTCAAGTCTGGTGGTAAATTATTTTTATGTCAGGTCTTAGATATGTCTGAACCCCCTCTGCTGTGTGTCCACCGTGACGAGGTAAAGGGGCATGTGCGTCCCAATGACCCCAAGAGCTATGCCGGCGGTAGCACTGCTACTGTAGGGCCACCCATGTCGGACAGGTCAAGGGAGAGGGACCAGATGAAGAGACACACAAACCTGCTGCCTTGTAGGTAGACTGGGGATAGTCAAAGGCTAGGGAAAGCACCCCGAATACATGCTTGTCGAAATCGGATGTACTGAGCCACAGGCATGACAAAGCAGTGCAACGTAAAACCTGCTGCCTTGTAGGTAGACTGGGGACAGTCAAAGGCTAGGGAAAGCATCCCGAATAAATGCTTGTCGAAATCGGATGTACTGAGCCACAGGCTTGACAAAGCAGTGCAACGTAACTTAATTCATGATGTCACAAATCAAAATTAATCGTTATGGTGCTAATCCCGTGAAGTCCCATCAGGCGGCGATAGTGCCGGGCCCCCTGCCTCGAGGGGGTCCACCCATGACTACTGGTGGTCACCTTCCCCTGTGCTGTGGAGTCAAGGCACAGAGGAGTAGGTTAAGAGCTATTGACCAAATACCCCGGACACTCAACATACTACAGTGGAATGCCGAAGGAGTTTACAAGAAGACTCCCTAACACAGCGTCTTCATAAAGATAGAATAGATGTGGCATGCATTCAAGAGACACACCTCAACGCCAATCACAAATTCTCAGTCAGAGGATATCAGGCCACACGTTTCGACCACGAAGGACACAAAGGAGGAGTTCTAATACTTACAGGAAATACAATACCTTGCAGCGAAGTATCTGTGATCTCTGACAACCAAACGGAAATTATAGGTGTTGATATAATGATAAAGGATGTGAAAATAAGAATCTACAATCTGTATAGCCCAGCAGATAAGGACCTTACACTCTCAAACATGAAAATAACTGACACAAACTGCATTATTGTCGGAGACTTTAATAGCCGTTCAGAAAGATGGGGATACCCAGATACTGACAAAAGAGGAGATGAATTGGAGGACTGGGAAATAGACTCAAATCTCCACCTACTCAACAAAGCGGATGACACACCGAGCTTCTACTCCAGAAGATGGCTTACCACTTCTACTCCAGACTTAGCTTTCTGCACAGGAGACATCCTCCACAAAATCGATCACCATGTGCTGGACCAATTAGCAGGTAGTGACCACAGACCAATCAAGCTTGTAATGAATATGGAGTATGTTCCACAGGAGCAAAAGCCCTTGCCCCGCTGGAATTACAAACGAGCAGATTGGGACAGATTTGCCACACTAACAGACAAATATTGTGAAAACATAAATACACGATATGGCAACATAAAGCAAATGGTGGATAGTCTAAACAGAGTGATAATACAGGCAGCCACTGAGTCCATTCCAAGAGGAGCGAGGAAAAATTACAAACCATACTGGACTGAAGAACTACAAAGTTTGGAGGACAAAGTTGAAGATGCCAGGAAGACCGCAGAGAGAGAACAAACAATTGAAGCGAACATCTCTCTCAAAGCCATCTCAGCAAAATATAAAAGAACAGTAAATCAAACAACAAGAGATTGTTGGAGGGAAAAAACAGAAAACCTGAATTTTGACAGGGATGGAAACAAACTATGGAAACTAGTGAAAGCCATGAACAATGAAGGACCTAGAAACAAACAAATAACAATTAAACAAGGAAATGCCTTGCTTACAGGAAAAAAGGCTGCAAATGCACTAATGGAACACTATGCAAATGCAAACCACATTGGGACGCAGAGGTGTTTCCAAGGCACCAGGGCCGGGTTATATACTGGCCAAGACCTATTGACGCGTCCTTGTCGAGCGTCCTGGGCAACAGGTCCCTTCGGGGTCCTGGCTAAAGTCAGTAGGATCGTCGATTCCTCCGAAGTCGGAGAGTGTCTGCCTGTACGGCGAGGAACCACCAGTCTGCACACCAATAAGCCAGACATGGGACAACGGATACTCACGCAAAACTCAGGTCCTGTATGACATCACACTGATGTTGGACAACAGGATGCCTTCATCCGACATACAGGACTTCGCGTTGGAGCTCAAGCCAACGAACACAAGCAAGCAAGCAAGCAAACCACATTGATATTACAACCGAACAGAAGAAAGCAATCAAAGACAAACAGATACATCATAGAAATACAGAGACAGCAGCAGAATATATGATGGCAAATCTAACAATGGAATAAATGGAACAGGCAATGAATACCCTAAAAAAGAAGAAATCACCAGGAAAGGATGGAATCACAAATGAAATGCTAATAGGACTAGGCACTAAGGCAAAGAAGAAACTACTAGCAGTCCTAAATAACAGCTGGAAGAGAGGAATAGTCCCACAGGCATGGAAGGAAGCTATACTAATACCAGTCCCAAAGAAAGGAAAAGACCTGGAAGAACCAATTGGCTATCGACCTATCAGTCTACTTAGCTGTGTAGGAAAATTAATGGAACGCATTATCAATGGCAGGCTAACATGGCATCTGGAAGAAAACAAACTCTTAACACCACACCAAGCAGGATTCAGAAAGTACAGATCCACTGAAGATCAAATAACCTATATAGCTCAGGAAATAGAGGATGCCTTCCAAGAGAAAAAGCACACACTAGCAGTCTGGATAGATTTAGAAAAAGCATTTGATAAAGTATGGAAGGAAGGACTGAAAGTAAAATTGCAAAAAATGCATGTTTGTGGAAAAATGTATAAATGGATCAGCCACTACCTTGAGAACAGAACTGCCAGGACAAAAGTACAAGGACAAATAAGCAAAATAATGCTGTTGGAGCAAACTGTCCCCCAAGGAGGAGTTCTTTCACCAACATTATTCCTAGCATATATAAATGACATCACAGAAAATTTTCCAGCCAGAGTACACACATCCTCCTTTGCAGATGACCTAGCCATATGGACATCTGAAGAATATATTAGTACAGCTAACAGCAGAATACAGCAAGCCTTATTGGCGCTAGAGGACTGGTCAAAATCATGGCTAGTGAAGATAAGTGAGGAGAAAACAACATGCACAGTGTTCTCCCTCTCAAATAAAACTCTAACCGCAACCTAACTAGCAACCTAAGCTGGTATTGAATGGAAAAACATTGCGCCAGGAATAAAATCCCAACTATGTAGGAGTCACCTTTGATTGTCGCCTGACATGGAAGACACAGGTTGAGAAAAATCGAACAAGAGCAAGGCAGAGAATGGCAATCATGAAAAAGCTTGCTGGTACAACGTGGGGAGCAGATGAGAAAGTTCTCAAAATGTTATATACTGGACGGGTGAGGCCAAAAATAAGTAGAGTCCAAAACCAAGGAATGCGAATCATAACTGGAAGCCTGAAGACAACGCCTATTACTGAACTAGAAAAAATCACTTGTTTACAACCAATGCAGGACAGAAGAGATAGCAGAGCCCAGCAACAAGCAGAAAAATTTAGAAGATTGACAGACCACCCTATGTATAACAGGTTTAATGGTTTTGGAAAAGGAAGACTGAAGCGTAGCAACTTTGTAGAAACTGCAAAACGAAAGATTAGGGCAGATCCCATACTTAACATATCAACAGTCAAGCCCATTTACAATGCACACAACATCCCAGCTTGGAGACAGCAGCAACTGCCTGAGATGATAGAAAACATTCCTGGTATTGAGAAAAAGAACACTCAGAATGAAACCGAAAGAAGAAAAATAACCCTCAACTACATAAAAGAACATTACCCAAGCAGCAATTGGACCCATGCATATACAGATGGATCAGCCAAAGATTCAATTAAAAATGGAGGAGGAGGAATTCTCCTTAATTTAAAAAATGGAGTGATAAAAACACAGTCAGTGGCAACTGGAAAATTTTCAAGTAACTTCAAAGCGGAGGTAGAGGCTTTGAAAACTGCAGCAGAAATAAAGAGAAGCAAATAGCTATCTTCACAGATGCAAAGTCAGCTGTCTCATTACTGAAGAGCAAAAACAGCACAGAACTAGCTGACCTAAGAGCAGCACTCCATGGTCTATGCCAGAAATCCAAAAAAGTTGTAATACAGTGGATCCCATCACATTGCAGTATACCTGGAAATGAAGAGGCTGACAGACTAGCAAAAGAGAGTGGACGATTACCACAGCCTGACATAGACATAACCTATAATGAGGCAAAAAGGTTTATAAAAAGCACTTATAGAACCAAATGGGAATCAGAGCATCCAGGCCACCAGAAGGATGATGTATATTACAAACTCGACCGAAGAGAACAAGTAGCAATCTTCAGACTCCGCACAGGACATAACAGGCTGAAACACCACTTGTTCAATAAACTAAAGATAGGAGATACCGATGAATGTAATTGTGGAACTGGTAAAATGACAGCTAAACATTTGCTGCAGGAGTGCCCAATATATGCAGAACAGAGAAAGATATTTTGGCCCACGCCTGCTTCATTTGAGGACAAGCTCTTTGGAGATATCAACAAGCTCAAGTTGACTACAGCGTACTTTAACTACATTCAGGTTGACATTTAAAGGTGCATGAAGATGTATTTAGACTGCCACACTTCATACCACAGGTATGTCGGTTACAAAAGCGTCCCAGAGGCATGAAATGGAATATTGCTTGGATAGCAAATCCATTACGTGAAAATTCCGAATCGAAAGCTCACTGTGTGGGCTTCATTAAAGGTGGAAAAAGTGTCCTAGTGGCACGAAATGGAATATTGCTTGGATAGCAAATCCATTATGTGGAAAGTCTTAATCGAAAGCTCACTGTGTGGATGTCATCTGCAGACTGCATTCTTCTGGTTTCCGGAGGAACAGCCTATGGTGAACGGAAGGCCCAATATACGGAAGTGAGGCTAAGCAGCCATGTGCAGGACGTGACGATTCCTTGGGTGAGCCCAGTACCAGAGCGCTGTGTGATGGCTCTGCAAGTATGGAAGCCTCCTTGAATGGCGGGGAATGCCCATGGTCTGGCCCTGCCTTCCCTTTAGGGTTGACCAGGATGTCTTTGGCTGTTCTATATGGGCCAGCTAGGATGGGGGATAACACCACAACAGTGAGATTCAAACGTCCTAAGAAACCCCCGGGAAGGTTAACCCGGTCAACAAATGCCTGCAGAAGTTGGATGTGTCGGCCTAACGGCGCAAGAACGCAGCTCTACTGTAAACAGGCACAACGCAATCACATCCGGAAAAAAAAATCAGGATGAACGCAGAAGAAGAAGAAGAAGATATGACTGAACTACCGTATAACAGTAGACGGTACTACCTGCTTTCTGTTAGCGCCGAACGTTGGGCGGCGCGTACCAAACCCGACACCCCACATTGTGCCAATGGCTTCGGGCAGAAGAGCGCAATTGGGAGGGTACAAGCCTTACCCTGGTGCAAGGAAATGCAACCTAAAGATAAAAGGGAAAACAATTACACCTTTTTTTTGGAAGGGTAGAGCAGAAAAAAGGCAACACGGTGTGGGCTTTGCAGTGAAGAATTCGCTACTGGGAATGATTGAAAATCCAGCAGGAGGAAATGAAAGACTATTATCCCTGCGCTTGGAAACCTCTTGTGGTTTTGCCACCATTATTACTGCATATGCACCGACACTCGATTCCTCTGATGATGTGAAGGATTCGTTCTGTGAGGAGTTAGACTCCGTGATCAAGGCAGTTCCAAAATCTGACTACATTTATATGCTCGGTGATTTCAATGCTCATGTGGGCAAGGACTCGTTCATGGCCAGTGTGCCTTGGAAAATATAACATTGGTCTCATGAATGAAAATGGGCAAAGGCTGCTGGAGTATTGCACCAGAAATGACCTATGTATTATAAACTCCTTTCTTAAAACAAAAGAGCTGCCTAAGGTTATATGGAAACATCCAAGATCCGGCCATTGGCACTAGCTGGACTTCATCATCACATGGAGACAACATCTGAACCATATATCATTGACTCGAACTTACCACAGTGCTGACTGATACGGATCATTCTTTGGTTGTTGCAAGGGTTAGACTGAGACCAAAGAGAATCTACACAGCTAAACACAAATCTAGCCCCAGGATTAATATTATTAACACTCATGATCCTGAAAAGTGCTTTCAGTTTCAACAGCAACTTGAAGACGCTTTCACTGATAACACCAGAAAATTGTATAGTAAATGAAAAGTGGGGTCAACTTAAGGAAACTCTTTATAAAACTGCTGTAGGGGTTTACGGCACTGGATCATCAGAGGCAGGACTGGTTTGCGGCAAACAGCCAGACTCTGCAGCCCTTGATTGATAAGAAGAAGATAGCTCTCTTAAGAAACAAGGAAAGACCAACGCGTAACACTCTGAGTAGGAAGGATGTACAAAAGGCTGCCAGGCAGTGTGCAAATGATTATTGGATCAAGTTGTGAGTCCATTCAAATCGCAAGTGATAAGGGAAACATCAGAAGCATATATGAAGGAATAAAGAAAGCCTGTGGTCCAATGATCAAAAGAAGTGCACCATTGAAAACCTTGACTGGAGAAATCATAACTGATAAGAAACAGCAGATGGACAGATGGGTAGAGCACTATTTGGAGCTTTACTCAAGTGAGACCAAACTAGCGAATGATGCCCTCAACGCCATAGAGGCTCTACCAACTCCTGACCACCTGGACACACTTCCCACCATAACAGAAGTTAAGTGTGCTATAAATGAACTTGCATCTGGCAAGGCTGCAGGTAAGGATGGGATTCCAATAGAGGTTATCAGGAGTGGGCAAGACACACTCACTCTACAGATCCACCAGCTAATAGAGCTATGCTGGCGAGAAGGAAAAGTCCCACAGGACTTCAAAGATTCAAGCATCATAACACTGTACAAGAACAAGGGTGATCGGAGCAACAACTATAGGGGTATCTCACTTCTGTGTATTGTTGGAAAAGTATTTGCGAGAATTGTTCTGCGCAGACTTCAAGTCCTAGGAGATCAAGTCTACCCTGAATCACAGTGTGGCTTTCGACAGAACCGGTCTACCATTGATATGATATTCTCATTGCAACAAATGCAAGAAAAATGCAGTGAACAGAATAAACCACTGTTTATTGCCTTCATCGACCTCACAAAGGCATTTGATTTGGTCAGTCGTGAGGGTCTGTTCAAGGCACTAAAGAAGATTGGCTGCCCACCAACTCTTCTGTCCATTGTGGAATCGTTCCACACAGGCATGAAGGGTGAAATCAAGTTTGATGGTGCAACTTCTGAAGAGTTTGAAATCAAGAGTGGAATTAAGCAAGGTTGTGTACTAGCTCCCACCCTCTTTGGAATATACTTTTCACTTCTTCTGAAATATGCCTTTCGTGATCAGGATGGTGGTATATACATTCGCTCACGCTCAGATATGCTCAGAGATTGAAGGCCAAGACCAAAATTAGGAGGGTACTGATCAGAGAGTTGCTTTTATGCAGACGATGCTGCAGTTACGACCCACTCTGAGGAAGAATTACAATGTCTACTATCTGCATTCTCCAATGCTTGTTCTGAATTTGGTTTAAAAATTAGCAAAAAGAAGACACAGATTATGTCACAAGGTGCACATGGGGTACCATAAATCTTTATTGACGACGCCGAACTAGAGATGATAGACCATTTTACATATCTAGGATCAGTGGTAAATAGCAAATTATCCCTAGATCAGGAAATCAACATCCGGATTGGTAAGGCAGCAACAACAATGAACAGGTTAAAGAAAAAGAGTCTGGGAGAATAGGAAGCTTACTGCCAAAACAAAAGTCCTTGTCTATCAAGCCTGTGTCCTTAGTACTCTTCTTTATGGCAGTGAAACCTGGTCAACTTACTCACGCCAAGAGAAACGTTTAAACAGCTTTCATATGCGGTGTCTGCGAAGAATTCTTGGTATTAAGTGGCAAGACAAAATCACAAATGAAGTATTGGAAAGATCAGGTTGTGTGACGGTTTATTCCATTCTCAGTCTTCGTAGACTTGGATGGATAGGACATTTTAGGAGGATGGATGATGGTAGAATACCAAAGGACATCTTTTTTGGTGAATTACAGATGGGTAAGAGATCTCAGGGTCGGCCTCTACTACGATACAAAGATGTGTGTAAGCGGGACATGAATGATGCAGGCATTGATAATGCACATTGGGAGCAAGTCTCCGCTGAACGTGTTGCATGGAGGGCAAACATCAGAAATGGAATAAAGACAAAGGAGAATATTATTGCAGATAAGACACACCGAGCGTGTGAGATGTAAGATGGTGCATGATGGTGGAAATGACCACGTGTTCACATGCACCCACTGTGAACGGACATTTACAGCACGAATTGGCCTTATTAGTCACATTCACTACCGCCATAGGTAAAAGTTATTAAGCCTTTCTGAAGCACAAACTATCGTCTGTCAAGATGGCAAGGTGCCAATGGTAAATTATTTGCAATTGCACATATCACTAGAGGTTAAAAAATCCAGGAGTCCAGTCGCCATGGTGCCTGAAAATTTCTACCTGGCACCTGAATTTACAATCGTTTTTTAACCCTACCAGACCTGAGGCCCTGAACCTAACTGTCCCCTATACCTGGGCTCCTGAGCATTAAAGAGAAAAAACCAACATGATGTAGAAAAATTTTAGTTACATGCAAACAAGTGGTTAGAATAAGATGTAACTTGGAGACATTATAGAAAATAGTTCTACCTTTCATCTAGCGCCGATATTCCACCTTTGTGTGCCAATCCAGTCTGAATAAACCAAAGTATCGATCACCTGTTGGACTGTGAAAAGCCTAGACCTACTTCGCTTTCTTGTTGAAGCGCTTGGTTCATTGGCCGCTCGTTTATTGTGAATTTTCATATTTTTGTTGCGTTAATCCACACAAAGTCAATTCAAACCTATGGGGGGGGGGAGGGGGGGAGACATTTGCAATGGCTAACCATGAGGTTTGATCATGATTGGTTGGTTATTTTTAGTTTGTGACGCATTTTTTTCATGTACTAGGCAAAATACCGAAAATTAGGTCCAGCGGTATAGCAGCAGATTCGGAAATTACCGAAAATTGGTACAGCGGTCTGGTAGGGTTAAACTGTATTTGCAAAAATAAATATACTGGCTCCTGAGAAAAATGTGCTGGCTCCTGAATTAAGTTTAGTATTTTTTTTTCAACATCTGCATTTCACTATAGTATACTACCCGATCTCCTTTTGTTAGTGTTTTTCAGTATATTCAAGTGGTAGTAAATTATTTTGCAAGCTTCTTTGTTTAATAAGCTACTGAAAGTCTTCTGATAATACAAGCCGCTAAGAAAATTTGCTCTTTTGAGCATGCAGGAGCTGTGGGGAAAATTGGGTTAAGGACTATATGCTGCATCTTCACAGTAGCCTAAAATGAGGTATTAACCTGACAGTAATGATAGAGCAGTATAAATAGTAATGCTGTAATAAATATAAACATTTTTCAATAAATAAGACACTTTACCTTGAGTAAAGACCTCAAGTGTTATTGTGGATATTGGAAAGCAGTTGCTTGTGGACTATTGGGAAGGCGATGATAGTTCATCACGCATCTGTCATGTGTGTTCTTGATTAGTTTGATCACTGTCTTCATTGCCACTCTCTTAAACCATCCACCATTTTCTCTCAGTTGACATGTCTCTAACACGTTCAATCTTCCCAGTGGTCACAACTTTCTCCAGACCCGCTTGTCTTGCAACATAAGCAAAAAATGATGATTGTCGTGTCTTGATGTGACTTGACATCTCCAATTACTTGGATATTAGTCTACTTAGCATCCATGCTCTGGCTCAAGTTGTTTTCTATTTTGTTATTATACTCCATAATTCACCTGCATTCAGTAGTACAGACAGTATTAACATCTTAAACTTGTTTTTTCAACTTCCATGGACAGAAAAATTGCACAGAATGTTCATCTGATGGAATGCTGCCTTTGTTTAAATTATTTTGCAAGTTATCTGTGTTTCTTTTCCACCTGTTATCATTGACCCTAGAGAATCAAATCTCTGCTAGTTTTGGATGCCATTCTATTTGTTGCCACTGTAAACTCTGGGTGCTAGTTTTCTCTAGGTTGTGATTATAAATGTTTTGTAATACAAAGAGCTTTGTGACATTGGTTGTTTTCAATGTACAAATTTGGGATATGTAATAAATTCACAAAGAAATATTAAGCACAAATGGTGGTAGCACAGTGGCTAGCATTCTTGCCTACTGGGATAGTTAGTCAGTCAGTCGACAGATCATCCTCATTGCACATCGAACCATTCAGCCCTTAAGTGCTCAGATCCCCTCCTCAGCAAATCCCGCAGCGTGTAGCGGCTAAAGATACCAGTTCTGTATTGGTTTATCAATCTTCTTTGGCTTCCTGCTTAGTGTTCTTGTTTGGCTACACCTCTTTTAATTTGTTGTTCTCACAGTCTGACCATGTTGTAGATTCACAGTCATCACTTGGTTCACGCAAAAGTCTTACTTCTCGTAGAGCATTCAAAATGTCAGCCTGGTCCATGGCATGTCCTCCTCCCGCATGCCCTGGCATGAAGATGAAACTAATCTTTGCCAGCTGAGACCGCTCCAGAGACAGCAACCACTCTCTTGGGATCCATCCCATCTCTATCTTGAGTATGCTCATTGAGCCGCTAAGGAAACATGCCCTAGTGAATGTCTCTGTCTCGGGCCATGTTATTGCTTTACTTACTGCCATGACTTCCATAGTCAGGCTACTTGTGGTCTCAACAAAAGTACCAGAGTCCTCCTTCACAATTCTCCCTCAGGCCTGAGCCGTAAAGGCCCATGAGCTTCTCACATGTCGGACGACCGACCCATCTGTGTAGATGACAGCATCACCGTCTAATGGATTCTCGAAAATCGTTTGTACTTTTGCCTCCACTGCAGCCGGATTTTCTTGTCTGCATTTTCTGTCTAATTGGATATAAACAGAAAGGACATACAGAAATCTGTTGGCACTTGTACCCACTCCTCACCAGGTTCTAAGTCCTCAAGTGCACATACCTGTTGAAGAATGTCTTCGGCTTAACCCATCCACGACCTTCCTCTTTTTAACCTGCTGCCCTTCACCTTCCTAATTTCACTATGCAGTGGATGTTGTGTGTTTGCGTTAAATCTGAGGTAGGCACGTGCTCTGCAAATTTGTATTCTGTCTTCAATGGTTGGAAAATCAAGAAGGTAGCGCATCGCCCTGCATACTGTATCTCTTGTGCATCCAAGAATAATGCGCATAGCTTCGTTCTGTATCCTTTCCATCAGCTTACGGCTGAGAGTCTGGATCACTATCACATACTCAAAAAACAGCCCCTCGTATAGAAGAAATAGATGGCACTGCTCACAGTTTTCTGCCGCCATCACCCACATCGCAGCCAAACCCCACATGGCCTTTATTATCACCTGGTCTATGTGCTCATTAAAAGCAAGGCTTTGATCAAAACATCTCCCCAGGTAATTCATTGCCTGCATTCTTTCCACAGTCTCTGAACACAGATTTACCGTTGGTGTTGGAGTGTTGACAATATGGTTATTTAAAGAGAACCATGTCACTGTTGCCTTTGTTGGGTTGACCATTGCCCCAGCTTCATCACACCAAGTACTTATGCGATTGAGTTCGGTTTGTAGTTCCACAGCAACCTGATCTCTATCCTTACCCTGACGATGCACTAAAGCATCGTCGGCATATGACAGTGTCCTCACCGGTCCAGTGATCTGCTCACTGGTGATTCTCACAGTGTAGGCGTTGAACAGCACTGGAGATAATGGCGATCCCTGTGGTAGGCCAGGATATATTGTTGTTGGTTCCGAAGTCCAACTGCCATATCTAAAAACTACTTTCCGTTGGAAGAGGGCTGCAGCGATCCAACTAAGGAGGAAAGGACTTATCTTGAGTTCAAGAAGCTGAAGCATTAAGAAATCCAATGGTACTCTGTTGTACGCATCCTCAAGATCAATCGCTGCAGCTAAGGTTTCAATGCCTGAGTGGAAACCTTCATAGACATCATAGGCAAAAACTGCTGCATTGGTCCAGGTTTCTCTGTTTGGACGGTACCCTCCCAGGGTAGGTGGGAAAACACCTTGCCTCTCTAGCTGGCTTGATATTTTCCTGGCAATTAACTTCTCCAGCAGCTTGCCTGTTGTATTCTGCATGGTTATTACTCAATATCCCTGAATTTGTGTGTGGTCTTTGCCAGGCTTTGGCAAGGGAATCAGATAGCTGTGTAACCACTCATCCTTTATGTTTGCGCTCCCTAGACTGTTATTGCAAATGTCTGCTAGTTTGTCTAGCTCATTGTTGGTACACCTTTTGATGTCATCGTATCTTTATCTGGCCCTGGAGTGCTGTTTTCTGATCGTCGAAGCACAGCCTTTATTTCTTTAATTCTCACTGTGTCTTCATCCGAAATGTTATGGGCCTTGCATCTGTCTGCAGTGACCTCCTTGGCAAGATTTCTTCCTCTCATGTCTGTCTGGTTGCTCTGCATAGCATTCGAAGAGGGCTTCTCCCTTGTTCTCATCAGTCCTCTGCCAGATGAGGTCAGCATCTTGCAAGTCAGAAATTCTCATATTCTTGGCTATCCCTCTCATGCTTTTATGTAGTCGCCAGGACAATTTCAGTGACTTGTCTGTGCTTACTCTATGGCATACCTCTGCCCATCTTTCACTTTTAACCTCTTTAACCAGTTTTTTGAAATAGCTTATTTTTGTGTACATCTCTCTTTCTAAGTGCATGCAGGGACTAGGATGGGCAACTCTGTTGTTCTTGGCCTTTTGCCATTTCCTTACAGCACTGCGCTTATCCACCCAGGCCTTCTCCACCTCAAAATTCCACCAAGGTGGCTGCTCCCAGCTTTTTTTTCGTGCTTTCTGCACTTGTCGCGCCTAATTTTGCTCACCACATCTTGCCCTGTATTGTCATACTGGAAAGTTTTGACCGTTGACTTGTGCTGCCTGGTTCTGCCTTTCTCCACCAAACGAACGAATAACGAAAATACTTTATTTTCGAAGGGTAACAAATTGGGCACGCAGGCCTGTCTTACATTCGGCCCTTCCAACCACTCATCGTTTGTTCATCAGTGCATAGTGTATTCACATAGGAAAAAAACATTGTCAAATGAATGTTTAAGCATAAACAATGCATGTTACCATGTTATGAGAAAAATCCCCCACCCTCCCACCCATCCCCTATCCATTCGCGTGTCTCCCACACACACACCCACAGGCACATACATAACCCCATCCATCCACCCATCCCCCAACCCACACATCCCACACAGACCCCCACATACATCATCTCCCTACCCACACACACACATCTCCCGCCCACCACACATCCCCCACCACACACACAAAACCAGGCACACATCCAACCACCCATCCTTACCCACCCACACATCCCCCCCACCTTCACACATCTTCCACCCATCCCATAATCTACCAACACTCACCCACCAACATATCCTCCATCACCCACACACCCCCAAACACTCAGCCAAACACACATCCCCCAACCACATATCCAACACCCACACACACATATTCCCGCCAACTCACATATCCTGCACTTACCCACACACAAAACCCGCACCCACCCACACATCCCCCACTAGCACACATATTACCTACCACACAATCTCCCCCACCCACACATCCCCTCCCACCCCCAACCTATACACACTCACCCTCCCACATATCATCCACCCACCCACCACCAATATGCTGCAAGGGTGATGGTCGCTGCCATGGTACCCTAGGACACCCCATCTACACACTGTAGTGAGTGAAGGAGAAACCAGCACCAGCTGGTGACACAGCCACTGTTGATACAAACCAGGTCAGTGGTTTCAAGTGCAGTCTCGAGCTCCTCCCCCTGTGTGTTGGAGGAAATGTTTCCCATGTTCTGCCCTTAGCATTGAAATCGCCACAGAAAATAACATTTCTCTCATGACCTAGTATCCCCTCTGCTGTGTGTCCACTGTGACGAGGTAGAGGGGCTTGTGCGTCCCAATGACCCCAAGAGCTATGCCGACGGTAGCACAGCTACTGGTAGGGCCACCCATGTCGGACAGGTCAAGGGAGAGGGACCAGACGAAGAGGCACACAAACCTGCTGCCTTGTAGGTAGACTGGGGACAGTCAAAGGCTAGGGAAAGCACCCCGAATACATGCTTGTCGAAATCGGATGTACTGAGCCACAGGCTTGACAAAGCAGTGCAACGTAAAACCTGCTGCCTTGTGGGTAGACTGGGGACAGTCAAAGGCTAGGGAAAGCATCCCGAATAAATGCTTGTCGAAATCGGATGTACTGAGCCACAGGCTTGACAAAGCAGTGCAATGTAACTTAATTCATGATGTCACAAATCAAAATTAATCGTTATGGTGCTAATCCCGTGAAGTCCCATCAGGCGGCGATAGTGCCGGGCCCCCTGCCTCGAGGGGGTCCACCCATGACTACTGGTGGTCACCTTCCCCTGTGCTGTGGAGTCAAGGCACAGAGGAGTAGGTTAAGAGCTATTGACCAAATACCCCGGACACTCAACATACTACAGTGGAATGCCGAAGGAGTTTACAAGAAGAAAGACTCCCTAACACAGCGTCTTCATAAAGATAGAATAGATGTGGCATGCATTCAAGAGACACCTCAATGCCAATCACAAATTCTCAGTCAGAGGATATCAGGCCACACGTTTCGACCACGAAGGACACAAAGGAGGAGTTCTAATACTTACAGGAAATACAATACCTTGCAGCGAAGTATCTGTGATCTCTGACAACCAAACGGAAATTATAGGTGTTGATATAATGATAAAGGATGTGAAAATAAGAATCTACAATCTGTATAGCCCAGCAGATAAGGACCTTACACTCTCAAACATGAAAATAACTGACACAAACTGCATTATTGTTGGAGACTTTAATAGCCGTTCAGAAAGATGGGGATACCCAGATACTGACAAAAGAGGAGATGAATTGGAGGACTGGGAAATAGACTCAAATCTCCACCTACTCAACAAAGCGGATGACACACCGAGCTTCTACTCCAGAAGATGGCTTACCACTTCTACTCCAGACTTAGCTTTCTGCACAGGAGACATCCTCCACAAAATCG
Organism: Cepaea hortensis; assembly: GCA_963921405.1. Classification (NCBI taxonomy): domain Eukaryota; kingdom Metazoa; phylum Mollusca; class Gastropoda; order Stylommatophora; family Helicidae; genus Cepaea; species Cepaea hortensis. The sequence goes on along the minus strand of OY992889.1, from coordinate 46,300,220 downwards.
ATCACCATGTGCTGGACCAATTAGCAGGTAGTGACCACAGACCAATCAAGCTTGTAATGAATATGGAGTATGTTCCACAGGAGCAAAAGCCCTTGCCCCGCTGGAATTACAAACGAGCAGATTGGGACAGATTTGCCATACTAACAGACAAATATTGTGAAAACATAAATACACGATATGGCAACATAAAGCAAATGGTGGAAAGTCTAAACAGAGCGATAATACAGGCAGCCACTGAGTCCATTCCAAGAGGAGCGAGGAAAAATTACAAACCATACTGGACTGAAGAACTACAAATTTTGGAGGACAAAGTTGAAGATGCCAGGAAGACAGCAGAGAGAGAACAAACAACTGAAGCAAACATCTCTCTCAAAGCCATCTCAGCAAAATATAAAAGAACAGTAAATCAAACAACAAGAGATTGTTGGAGGGAAAAAACAGAAAACCTGAATTTTGACAGAGATGGAAACAAACTATGGAAACTAGTGAAAGCCATGAACAATGAAGGACCTAGAAACAAACAAATAACAATTAAACAAGGAAATGCCTTGCTTACAGGAAAAAAGGCTGCAAATGCACTAATGGAACACTATGCAAATGCAAACCACATTGATGACCTAGTATGTCACTTAGGTACTGCTACTTCTGAGAATTCACACTCGTGTTGCGGGCATAAACATTAACCAACATGAATGGTAGACCGGATTGAACTCTTAACTGCCTGTATTTGTATATCGTCATTGTCCCAACTGGACATGTCTAGCTCTGGAACCACCATACTCGCGCGAATGAGAATCGCCATTCCCAGGTGTCGCCTGTTGTAAAAACATTTGAAGCCAGCAACTTGCAGTAGCTGATCACCCAGTCGCATCTCCTGGAGCGCTACAATGTCATTCCTGTATACCAGGTTTTCCAGAATAGGGCCACGTTTTACGCTGGTACAGTTCCAATATAGAATACGAGTATTCCTGAGGCCCAAACGGTCACATTTAAGTCTAAAAGGTCTTACCCCACCACGCATTCCTAGCCGTTTGCGGCCACCGCGCAGTCTCCGTCGCCTTACTGGGTTGACAGCCTTCCGCACGGAGCATAAACGTTCTGCCATTTTGAAAAAACTGAACACCACAGAAACACACACACTGCAAAAATTCACTCAAGGATTGCTTTGCTCAATGCACGAACTCTGTAGCATTGGCACAGATCTTGAGAAGAAACTCCTGATATTAACATCCTGGCTCACAAATTACACGCAAGAGATGAAAATATCCATCTCCTGCGTGAAAAAAAGGGGATGGTCACAGAACAAAACAAAAGTCCGCTGCCTATTGGGATGCTGGTCATAGGTTGGAATTTACACCAAAGCTTGATATTTTTTAATTGATGTGGTTCCCCTCTGCCGTGTGTCCACCTTGACAAGGTAGAGGGGCTTGCGCGTTCCAATGACTCCAAGAGCTATGCCGACGGTAGCACAGCTACTGGTAGGGTCACCCATGTCGGACAGGTCAAGGGAGAGGGACCAGATGAAGAGACACACAAACCTGCTGCCTTGTAGGTAGACTGGGGACAGTCAAAGGCTAGGGAAAGCATCCCGAAAAATGCTTGTCGAAATCGGATGTACTGAGCCACAGGCTTGACAAAGCAGTGCAACGTAACTTTATCATTTCATGATGCCACAGATGAAAATTAATCGTTATGGTGCTAATCCCGCGAAGTCCCATCAGGCGGTGATAGTGCCGGGCCCCCTACCTCGAGGGGGTCCACCCATGACTACTGGTGGTCACCTTCCCCTGTGCTGTGGAGTCAAGGCACAGAGGAGTAGGTTAAGAGCTATTGACCAAACACCCCAGACACTCAACATACTACAGTGGAATGGCGAAGGAGTTTATAACAGGAAAGTCTCCCTAACAAAGCGTCTTCATACAGATAGAATAGATGTGGCATGCATTCAAGAGAAACACCTCAACGCCAATCGCAAATTTTCAGTTGAGGATATCAGGCCACACGTTTCGACCGCCAAGGACACAAAGGAGGAGTTCTAATACTTACACGAAATACAATACTTTGCAGCGAAGTATCTGTGATCTCTGACAACCAAACGGAAATTATAGGTGTTGACATAATGATAAAGGACATGAAAATAAGAATTTACAATCTGTATAGCCCAGCAGATAAGGACCTTACACTCTCAAACATGAAAATTGACACAAACTGCATTACTGTTGGATATTTTAATAGCAGTTCAGAAAGATGGGGATACCCAGATACTGACAAAAGAGGAGATGAATTGGAGGACTGGGAAATAGACTCAAATCTCCATCTACTCAACAAAGCGGATGACACACCGAGCTTCTACTCCAGAAGATGGTTTACCACTTCTACTCCAGACTTAGCTTTCTGTACAGGAGACATCCTCCACAAAATCGATCGCCATGTGCTTGACCAATTAGCAGGTAGTGACCACAGACCAATCAAGCTTGTAATGAATATGGAGTATGTTCCACAGGAGCAAAAGCCTTTGGCCCGCTGGAATTACAAACAAGCAGATTGGGACAGATTTTTCCATACTAACAGACAAATATTGTGAAAACATAAATACATGATATGGCAACATGAAGCAAATGGTGGAAAGTCTAAGCAGAGCAATAATACAGGCGGCCACTGAGTCTATTCCAAGAGGAGCGAGGAAAAATTACAACCATACTGGACTGAAAAACTACAAATTTTGGAGGACAAAGTTGAAGATGCCAGGAAGACAGCAGAGAGAGAACAAACAACTGAAGCAAACATCTCTCTCAAAGCCATCTCAGCAAAATATAAGAGAACAGTAAATGAAACAACAAGAGATTGGAGGGAAAAAACAGAAAACCTCAATTTTGACAGGGATGGAAACAAACTATAGAAACTAGTGAAAGCCATGAACAATGAAGGACCTAGAAACAAACAAATAACAATTAAACAAGGAAATGCCTTGCTTACAGGAAAAATGCACTAATGGAACACTATGCCAGTGCAAACCATATTGATATTACAACCGAACAGAAGAAAGCAATCAAAGACAAACAGATACATCATAGTAATACAGAGACAGCAGCAGAATATATGATGGCAAATCTAGCAATGGAAGAAATGGAACAGGCAATGAATACCCTAAAAATGAAGAAATCACCAGGAAAGGATGGAATCACAAATGAAATGCTAATAGGACTAGGCACTAAGGCAAAAAAGAAACTACTAGCAGTCCTAAATTACAGCAGGAAGAGAGGAATAGTCCCACAGACATGGAAGGAAGCCTCCTTGGATGGCGGGGAATGCCCATGGTCTGCCCCTGCCTTCCCTTGAGGGCCGACCAAGATGTCTTTGGCTGTTCTATATGGGCCAGCTGGAATGGGGGATAACACCACAACAGTGAGAGTCAAACATCCTAAGAAACCCCTGGGAAGGTCAACCCGGTCAACAAATGCCCGCAGAAGTCGGATGTGTCGGCCTAACGGCGCAAGAACACATCTCTGCTGTAAACAGGCACAACGCAATCACTTCTGAAAAAAAAAACTACTCCGGGTGAACGCAGAAGAAGAAGAAATTGATGTGGTTCCCAGTCTAAATTGGGTACCGCAAAATGTCTTGGCAAATAAAAGTGGCTGACTAAGTATTGACCACATCACCACCTGAGTGCCATTTTTTCTACAAATATATGGGGCTAGCACCATCCAATATGCCTCAAGGCATGTAAAAATGGGCCTTTGCTTACTTTACAAAAGGTGGTGTAGTTCTACTGGGGTTATCATGTAAAATTAGTCATTATAATAAACCCTGAGGTTAACATTACATCTTAGCCGCCTCTTTCCCTATACTATAGTAGTAGTATTCATGTATTATGGTAAGCTAATGGTCTAGAACACGTGTCAAACTCAAGGCCCGCGGGCCATATCAGGCCTGAGAGGTCTCAACCGACGTACAAATATATTCGCCCCAAGAGAGAATTTTTTATGGTCGAGACAGGAACACGGAGCTGATTCACGACTCTGGTGATCGGGTGAGATGGCAGATCATGACCGCCCATACTTATCGGCATGGCACATGATGGATGGAAGAGAGAATTTTATGAAAAAATATTTTTTTATGGTCACGATATAAAGTGCAAATCAAATTCCCCAATTGGCAGCCTTCCGAATGATAGGCTACCTGAGAGTGTTCTCGCTTCGATCAGAATAAGCGACAATAAAAGTGGTGTAGTGAGTTAGTGTTCGTCGTTATAATTACCTAGCAATGTTCAGATGCTCGTTTTGGTTTGGCGCATAAAAAATGAAAGTAGTATAATGTCTGGATATTACATCACCTTTTACCGCTGCGGCTAACCTGATATAAATCAAGCGCCAGTCTGTAGATGCACAGTATTTTAAATCAAAGTTAGCCTTTAAAATGGTCAAGAGAAAAGCTGATTCTGAAAACAGAGCCTTTCAGAGCCACTGGGAGGCTTAATATATGTTTATTGATATTGGCGATGTGTCTAATTTGTAGAGATAATGTGGCTGTGATCAAAGAATATAATATGAGACGGCACTACGAGTCTAAACATCAAGACAAGTTAAAGTCTAAATGCAGAGCAGAAGCTACAGAGTGTAGAAGAATTGAAGAGGCATCTAACATCACAGCAGATGTTTTTCACCAAAGCAACATCACAAACTGATGCTGCAGTCAAAGCAAGTTGTATTGTGTCAGAGGAGATCGCAAAATCAGGCCGACCATTTACAGAAGGAGAGTTTCTGAAGCGCTGCATGGTGAAAGGTGTGACATCTTGTGTTCAGACAAAAAGCAGACGTTTGCAAAGGTAAGCCTTAGCAGAAATACGGTTGTTGATCGGATTTGTGAGATGGCCACTGATATGAAAACACAGCTGATCAAAAAAGGCAAAGACTGTTGCATTCTCCCTTGCTGTTGATGAAAGTAATGACACGACTGACACTGCACAGCTTGCCATCTTCATCCGTGGAGTGGACTCCAGTTTGAATGTTACAGCAGAAATATTGGACATGAAATCCATGTATGGGACAACGACAGGAAAAGACATTTTTGACAATGTATGTCAAAGCATAACCAACATGAACCTGCCTTAGGACAAACTCGTTGGACTGATAACGGATGGAGCACCGGCGATGTGTGGCGAAAAAAGTTGACTAGTTGGAAGGATGCAGTTAAAGATGCAGGAGAACTGTACTGGTGAACTGATAGCATATCACTGCATCATACACCAAGGATCGCTGTGTGGTAAAGTCCTCAACATGGAAGATGTAATGAGCATTGTAACACCAACCGTCAACTTTATCAGTGCCAAAGGTTTAAATGACCGCCAATTTCAATATTTTCTGCATGAAATGAGCATTCTGTACGAGTCAGCGTTCAGTGACATGCCTTATCATACAGAAATTGGGGGGGGGGGGGGGGGGGGGGGGGAGAAGAGAGAGTTCTCAGTAGATTTTTCCAGCTGGTCGAGGAAATCTGTCAATTCATGGACAGTATAAGAAAAGATTACAGAGTTTTTCGGGATAAAAAGTGGAAATTGAGTTGGTGTTTCTGTCTGATATAACCACTCATCTCAACGGCTTGAACCTCCAGCTTCAGGGACTTAATCACATTATCACTGATGTGCATGATGCAGTGAAGGCATTTCAAGTGAAGCTGCGCTTATGGGAAACACAAATGCACCAATGCAACCTGTCTCACTTTTCTTGTTGCCAGGCAATGTTAAACCAAGTCAACGCTATGGTGTTTCCCAAATGCACACTTTGCTGAAAAACTTAGCTTACTTCACGCCGAGTTTGCTCGGCGCTTTAGTGACTTCGAAGCACAGAAAAGTAATTTCAAGCTGTTTCGTACTCCATTTGCCGTACATGTGGAAACTACACCTGTAAATTTGCAGATGGAGTTAATAGAGCTGCAGTGTAATGGGACACTAAAGGTAAAGTACAACAATGGGGCCTGCACAGTTCATTCGTTTCATTCCTGAAGAGATGCCCCGGCTTCGTCTACATGCGGCTCGAACTTTGAGCATGTTTGGTAGCACACATCTGTGTGAGCAGCTGTTTTCTGTGATGAAGATTAACAAAGCGTCACACAGGAGTCATCTCACTGATGAGCACTTGCAGTCCATCATGAGAATCTCAGTGACACAAAACATTACTCCCAACATAAATGAACTTGTAGCCAAGAAAAATTCCAAACATCGTGCTCTGTCAAATTGACATAAGAGTGAAAATGTGTATACCAATGATGTTTTATTATTAAAACATTTTTCTGTTTTAATTTATATTAATGTTTAAAAAAGGTTTAATTTTCGGCTTATTGAATGTTTATCCTGTCTGGCCTGCAACCTTACGTGTGATTTGAGTTTTAGCCCGCTGAACGATTGAATTTGACACCCCTGGTCTAGAATATCCTTGTCTTGTTCAACAATCTGATTTCTTAGTGGGCTGAATCCTTTAATCTATACCAGTTATCAGAGCATTCATTATTATTTTAGATTTTGTCATTTGAAAAAAAATTTGAATGCTTTTGGATTTATGAAAAATTCCCTGTAAAAAGTAATTGCAGGCTAGTTTTGACTTCATTTTGATTAGAATTGAATACATAAAATACCCCGGGAAGGTTAACCCGGTCAACAAATGCCCGCAGAAGTTGGATGTGTCGGCCTAACGGCGCAAGAACGCAGCTCTGCTGTAAACACGCACAACGCAATCACGTCCGAAAAAAGAAACTCCGGATGAACGCAGAAGAAGAAGAAAAAGAATACATAAAATACTACAATGCCATCTCATTACAACACATACACACTAAAATCAAGGTAAGACTGGAGATGTGTAGAGCAATTTGGTTTGAGAAAATATAAGAGAAATGATAGCTGCAGGATATGGCAGTGTAAAATAAATAGGTGTCTGTAACTCCTGCACAGAAACAAGGACATCGCATCTGCATCCTTAATTGAAATCAGGCCATGGACAACTTATAACAAGGCACATTTTCACAGTGCAGTGAACCTTGAATCTACAAGACTAACATTATCGTGTATTGATTCCTTTGTGCAATATCAGAAAGGTTATTAATCCTTAGCCATTTCCCCTGCCTCATGTAAATATCATATCTGTGTCTTCGATGTCCGTTTGTGAGGTTTCCACCTCCAGTGGGTGAGGTTCTATAAGATATATCTATTTATGAAGATACAGGTTAGTAACAGCAAGTTTTGTCTAGAGGCATAGATAATCATTCCCGCAAAACCCTTCTAGAGAAACCATTTAGAATTTGGCTCATCGAGTACCCCCACTGTGAGAAATGAGACCTAAGTTTAAGTTCAACACAGAATTTTTAGTAGATGATTTCTCTTCTAGGTTATATAGAGATCTTGGCAGTTAGCCACAGCAACTAAGGAAAAGCTGGTCCCTTGTCTATCTTGTTGACTGTGCTCTGGTCGTCAACCTCATTTAGATCTAATTCTTAATATAATCACAAGTGACACAAGACACTTGGACAAATGACCAATTGGACAACTGGACAGCTGTAGTGAACATAACAGCAACAATAACTCTGCTTTACACCAGTTGACTGAAATATGCCTTTCGTGATCAGGATGGTGGTATATACATTTACTCATGCTCAGATGGCAATCTCTACAATGCTCAGAGATTGAAGGCCAAGACCAAAATTAGGAGGGTACTGATCAGAGAGTTGCTTTTTGCAGATGATGCTGCAGTTACGACCCACTCTGAGGAAGAATTGCAATGTCTACTATCTGCATTCTCCGATGCTTGTTCTGAATTTGGTTTAATAATTAGCAAAGAGAAGACACAGATTATGTCACAAGGTGCACATGGGGTACCATCAGTCTTTATTGACGACACTGAACTAGAGATGGTAGACCATTTTATATATCTAGGATCAGTGGTAAATAGCAAATTATCCCTAGATCAGGAAATCAACATCCGGATTGGTAAGGCAGCAACAACAATGAACAGGTTAAGAAAGAGAGTGGGAGAACAGGAAGCTTACTGCCAAAACAAAAGTCCTTGTCTATCAAGCCTGTGTCCTCAGTACTCTTCTTTGATTGATTGATTGATTTAGGAACATCACAGCATTCGGGACATTCCCATAAGCGCTCCGTCCCCATCCTCAGCAGCCAGCGAAGAGTTCAAACACTAATAGTTCCAGTACTCTTCTTTATGGCAGTGTGTTGTGTGTTGTGTTGTTTGTCCATCAAGAATGATGATGACCATTCATTTCATCCAGTGGGGTTGAAGGTGTGGAGCCGTGGGTTCTAAGATGGCTGATAAGGCCTATTTTGGCTCGAAATGTTCTTTGACAATGTGGGCAAAGAATGCTTGACGTCTCTGGAGGAGGATTTCCTGCAGTGGTTTTTCTGTCCTGCCTTTTCTTCACAGCTCTTGCAGTCCTGGTTGCCTCACATATGACTGCACCTTTGCGCAATGATGCACGCCACGAATTTCAGTCTCTGGCTGCAGCCTCCCAGGTGTCATGATGAATTCCAAAAGCATTCAGTGAAATTTTCAGTGTCTTTAAAACGTTTCCTCTGGCCACCTTGGGAGCGTTTACCACAACGCAGTTCGCTGTAGAAGATTCGTTTAGGGAGCCTGTGATCTGGCATGCGGGTCAAGTGACCAGCCCAGCGAATCTGATTCTTCATCAGTAGAGTGTGGATACTGGGCATGGATGCTCTTTCTAGGACTTCAGTGTCTGGAATCTTGTCTTGCCATTTAATCTTCAGTAGCTTCCTTAGGCAGACTGTGTGGAAGTGGTTTAATTTCCTAGCGTGTCGCTGATAAACAGTCCAGGTTTCACAAGCATATAGCAGTGTGGATAATACAACTGCTTTGTAGACTTTTAGCTTTGTTTGCAGGCTTATTCCAGTTCTGTCCCATACATTCTTGTACAGTCTGCCAAAGGCTGCACTGGCCTTGGAGATTCTTGCATTCACTTCGTCATCGATTGTGGCAGCTTGTGACACAGTGCTGCCAAGATAGGTGAATTTGTCCACAACACTTAGTCTATGATCATTCACTTTGATATTCGGCACAATGTGATTATTCCTTGGAGCTGGCTGGTACATAACTACAGTCTTCTCCAAGTTGATATTGAGCCCAAAGTTGGCACAGGCATGTGAGAAAGCTGAAACATTATGTTGCATGTCCGCCTCTGAGTTGGCGTATAGAGCGCAATCATCAGCAAACAGGAGCTCTCTGACAGTGCCGCTGTCAATTTTGGTTTTAGCTTTCAGCCTTCTGAGATTGAATAACTTTCCATCCATACGGTAGTTGATGTCTATTCCAATGTCGTCGTTCTCGAAGGCATTCATCAACATGGCTGAAAACATGAGGCTGAACAGTGTTGGTGCCAGGACACATCCTTGCTTCACTCCATTGGTTACAGGAAAGGGTTCAGACAGTTCACCATTTTCCTGTACTCTTGCCTGCATGCCGTCATGAAATAGCCGCACTATTTGGACAAACTTTCGTGGACAGCCAAATTTTGCCATAATCTTCCACAGTCCTTCTCTGCTGACTGTATCAAAAGCCTTGGTAAGGTCAATGAAAGTGGAGAACATTTCGCAGTTCTGTTCCTGACATTTCTCTTGCAGCTGCCTTGCAGCGAAAATCATGTCAACAGTTCCACGTTCTTTTCTGAAGCCACATTGACTCTCAGGAAGAAGACCTTGATCGAGATGGGCTGTGAGGCGATTGAGAAGAATTCTGGCGAGTATCTTCCCTGCAATTGAAAGCAAGGAGATGCCTCGGTGGTTGTCACAGGATTGGTGGTTTCCTTTACGTTTGTAAAGGTGGACTATTGACGCGTCCTTAAAATCTTGTGGCATGGTCTCGTTCATCCATATGTTTGTGAAGACTTGGTGAAGCTGCTCTGTTAGGACCGGCCCACCTGCCTTGTATATCTCTGCTGGGATGGAGTCAGGACCAGGTGCCTTGCCGCTGGAGAGTTGCTGGATGGCTTTGTTTATTTCCACTATGGTTGGCAGGTCACCAAGTGTCTCATTGGTGGGAACTTGAGGAAGGCAGTTGATGGTTTCATCATCGAAGAAGGAAGTTGCATTTAAGATTTTGCTGAAATGCTCTGCCCAGCGTTGGAGGATTTCTTTCTTATCGGTGACCAATGTTCCCCCGTCTGCACTGAGGAGGGGAACTATGCCTGGTGATGAAGGACCATAGACCGCTTTCAGTGAGTCGTAGAAGTTTTTCATATCATGTCTGTCAGCAAAGCCCTGAATTTCATCAGCTTTGCTGCTCAGCCAGGAGTCCCGCATGTGCCGAAGTTTCTGCTGCACTACTCTCTGAATGTTCTTGAAAGCATCTTTTTTTGATGTTGACTTTGGGTCATTCAAATGTGCCTTGAGGAGAAGATGTTTCTCGGCCAGCAATTGATTGATGTCTTTGGAATTTTCATCAAACCAGTCTTTATGCTTTCGGGGGGCTGGACCAAGGATTTCCATAGCAGTGTTGTAAATTGTGTCCTTTAGGGCTCTCCATTCTGTTTCTGTATCCTGTTTAGCTTCAGCATTGGGCTTGAGGCAGTCTTCCAGCATATTTTCAAACGACTGCTGCATTTTCTTGCTGTTTAGGCGGGTGACATTTAGCTTTGTTTGCATTTTCGCCCCTTGAGGACGCCGTGGTGGCCTGATGTGGATGTTCATTTTCGAGACAATGAGACGATGGTCTGTCCAACATTCGGCACCACACATGGATTTTGTCACTCGAACGTCTTGTCTGTGACGTTGGATGAAGAATGACTTGCGCGATGACTTGGATTAAAGTGAGGAAGAGTTGCGCAATTCGCCGACCTCACTCTCTCGCCTGAGTCCAGTGGCAAGACAAGTCAAGACGATTGGAGACGAATACAGGTGCAGTGGATGACCAGGGCGCTCTACGTGCCTTGCCGTGCTCATTACGTTCCACAACGCTTTGCAGGTAAACGCCGTCTTGCCCGTTGAATCAGGAATGATTTCTTCCGCGCAGTCTGCCGAATCCTGTCTTCACATGCTGGGTAGGCATACCCTAGTTTACCTCTTGGTTTGACACCAAATCGGATACCCATGCCTGGTTTAGCCAGCCTCTCACAGCTGTTGCCCGGGGGGTGGCTGCTGTCGCATGCTGACAGCTACTAGGAGCCACAGGCACGAGCTGGGTGTCAGACTTGGACCAGTGGGGGATGGGTCCTGAAAGGACATGAGAGCCATCCTTACCAAAGGTGCTACCAATGCCTGACACCCCGTACCCCCTTTATGGCAGTGAAACCTGGACAACTTACTCACACCAAGAGAAACGTTTAAACAGCTTTCATCTTCAAAGAATTCTTGGTATTAAGTAGCAAGACAAAATCACAAATACTGAAGTATTGGAAAGATCAGGTTGTGTGACGGTTTATTCCATGCTCAGTCTTCGTAGACTTGGATGGATAGGACATCTTAGGAGGATGGATGATGGTAGAATACCAAAGGACATCTATTTTGGTGAATTACAGATGGGTAAGAGATCTCAGGGTTGGCCTCTACTAAGATACAAAGATGTGTGTAAGCAGGACATGATTGATACAGGCATTGATAATGCACAATGGGAGCAAGTCGCCGCTGAACGTGTTGCATGGAGGACAAACATCAGAAATGGAATAAAGACAAAGGAGAAAATTATTGCAGATAAGTCACACACCGAGCGTGTGAGACCTATGATGGTGGAAATGACCACGTGTTCACATGCACCCACTGTGAACGAACATTTACAGCGCGAATCTGCCTTATTAGTCACATTCGCTACCGCCATAGGTAAAAGTTATTATGCCTTTTTAAAGCACAATCTATCTTCTGTCAAGACGGCAAGGTGCCAACTGTACACCAATTGAACAAAACATTTACATGACAGGGTGTTGACAATAGTTGGACACACATTCACAAGGAAATGGTTACACAAACAGTTGAACAACTCATGCATCATGAAAGATACTTGACAACATCTATACAGGACCTTCACAATATCTGTAACCAACAACAACAGTAGAGTAGGACAGTCACCATGAAAGATGCTTGACAACAGTTGGACAATTCATTCACAAAGTAATGGATATCACAACAACTGTACAAGACAACCACAGAGACATGCACTTCAAAACTTCTCTTACTATCATGACTTTATTAATGTTCTTTGGGGTCAAGTGAAGACCCAGGCTTCATATTTTCAACCATTACACCTCAATGTGGTTTATATGCAAAATGTTGAACAATTTATGAAAAAAAAACCAAAGTGCATCACTCAAATAACCCAACAGACCATCAATTAAAAAAAAAACACTCCTCCCTTCTCCTCACCAACTATACCAACTCCTACAACAAACTTAATCTAATTAAAGTATCTCCTTTGTTGACACATGAGAAGAGTTTATTGTCTCAGAGCAACAGAAGTCGACAACTCTGTCCTGAGTTACTATAACCATGTAGCCACAAATCAGTGCTAAGTATAGTTCCAGGCAACAGGTTTCTTCTTGCTGCACCATCCCCAAGTTAACACTCTCCTGTGATCAGACATTTGAAGGAAGGTGATACTAATGCATTCTTGGTAATGAACAGACTGCCTGAGAAGCTGACAACTGGGATCAATCATAACGTTGAGTATAAGCTCCTCCTGTCAATAGGAATGCAATAACTCGGTACGTGGCGCCCACGACGTGCTGACGATTGCAGTTAGTGGAGATCTAAATCCAATATTCAACAGCATTCCCAAGGTTACAAAATGGTACTGAAGTTAAGACACCACTTAGTTAATTAATAATCCATTTTCTTTTGAATGAACGAATAGCTCTAAGTAATATCCTCCTTTTCCATAATGCTTTTCAGCTAATAATAAGCTGGAATAAAACTTCCCCAAGATGTCCCAATAATCTTGGCTTGAGGATGAAACATGGTGGGCTCCAGGTATATACAGTCGGCATTCACCCATAGCCAGTAGAGGTGTGCTGAAACCAGGGGGGGCCTCTCAATACATAGACTGACCTCTAGAATTCATATCTTGACGGTACATCCATGAAACATTAATAGAAATGGAGAGTATCCCTGTATATTAGGCTAATAGTAGAAACCCTTATCAGTGCCATCTACATCGGCCAGAAATGATGTGGATTTAGGCTGATTATTTTCAACCTGAGGTCCTGCGGTAACCATTGGAGTGTCCATATTATAAAGCTGGATTGAAGGTTAGAACCCAGGACTCCATGGGGTTGCCCTGGTAAATGAAGGCCTCTCCACCACCCTTGTTTCTGTTGATACATAGAAGGTACAACATACATTTTACATCTGTTTAAACATTGTCAGCGTGATGTATTACCAATCATTACATATTCAGAGGGGAGTGGGGAGAGTGATAGACACCTGCCCCCTCACTGGTGATGAAGTGGGAATTCACTCTGATGGGCTGGGGTGATATCTTTTCAATGTTCATCCCCCAGTTGTGAAAACCACAGGCCCATATGCTTAGTCAGGGACAGCTTCACACAATTACAAGTACCTTATGATTGTCTAGATAAGTTCTCACAATAATTAGATCACAGGAGACCTGTGCACCATGAGGAACAGACATAGTGTGACAAGCATTATGAAGTAGGCATTGTAAGGCAGCAACATGCACAAGCATTTTAAAGCAGGACATGAGTAGGCAGCATAAAATGAATAACATGAAACACTATCATGAGACATACATGCTGAACCAATCACCGTAAGTCAGATGAGATAGATGGAAGACAGGCATCTTTTATGACCACACTAGGCAATATTAAACTAATGGTAATGGACCAATTACCAGACCAATTATCAATTCATAAAGGTGATACCTTGGTACAAGAATGTCCCATCCCCTTCACACTCACACCACAATGCCAAACTTCCCCGTTTCCAAGCTAGACCAGGTTCACAAACACCATCAAATCATCATCATCATCATCATGTGCCCTTTTCCCATTGAACAATAGCAATATCTACTGCAGCATGTACTAAGCAATATTGCATAAGCAATGTTTCAAATGTGAACCAACCACATATGAAAGAAAACATGTATTTTCCACGATAAAAGCCTGAGCCTTAAAATATATTCAGCTGACTAGACACAGGTTTGAACACATTGTCCTTTATTGGAACGTAGTTCATATGAACCTAACCCAATGCTGCAAGTTACAAGTGCAATAATTTCAGAGAGAAATTGCATTCCAGGCAAATCCTTATGAATGCTTTTGGCAATTTTCCTGAGTTAACATAGCCACCAGACATTACAGGAACTCTATAATTCTGAAGTGCAATGCAGTCCTGCAAACATGGATATAATAAGCGTCTTTCCTTTTACAAATGTGAGAGGTTACTTATAAAATCACCATCTCCGGGAAGGTTAACCCGGTCAACAAATGCCCGCAGAAGTCAGATGTGTCGGCCTAACGGCGCAAGAACACAGCTCTGCTGTAAACAGGCACAACGCAATCACATCCGGAAAAAAAAAATGGATGAACGCAGAAGAAGAAGAAGAAATCACCATCTCACTCACTCAGATATTCTCAGCAATTATAAGGGAAAAGTTACATGTTGCATCATACATTCTGATCCAGAACTGCCAAATGTAGACTCACAAGAGCAGTGTACAGTTTGGTTAAGAATGGGCCATGATAGCACTCACATGAGGATCCAGAGTGCACAAAGGGTTGCGAATATGCATTGAGAGTAGTTCAGTCACAAGCATATGCAAATCATCAGAGCAGACAGACAATAGACCTGGTAAGAATATTTCATCGTGGTGGACATGACAGGCTGAAGAGGCATATTCAGTGTCACTGTACAACAAAGTTCTGTCTTCAATTCTACATTTTCTCAAAAAAATACTCTGCCATTCATCTCTCTCTCTTATCACCAGGCTTAAATACAACATATAAAATGATTTAGTGGTACCTGAGGTGTAGAGGACTACATCCTAGAGAATTATTATGGCATGGTTTATCACTGCATCACTGACACATCCTCCTATCCTGTTGGAGTCCATTCTTCGACTGCTAGGCTAAGGCATTTGGCTTACAAAAACGCGTTACCAACCCACAGGTCAGCCAATCAAAAGACGGGCATCCACCATTCATCTACCTTCCCCCGCTCTAGAACATTCAATTTTATTAATAGATAGGTTATCAGGATGGAATACATTCGTAAATTATGAGTATTGAGAAATGTATATGGATTGGGGATGTGGATGTCTGGAGACATTATGTTACACTGTTGTCCACCTTCATGCTGGTTGACCCCCAGCCTCTTCCTCCAGGAAGCATGGCTTCCATCACTGCTCTCCAAGCCACTGTCATGTTTAATGTGGTCAGAGTATTTCTGTTTCCAAGATATGATGCGATGCTATTTATGGGCCAGTTTTCTTTGAAGTTCACATCTTCTAGAATGTCGCTATTTTTCTTCTTATTTGGTCCATGGCATTCTAAATAAATTTTCTGAAACATTTAAGTTAAAAGCCCTGATTTTCTTTTAAAAAACATTATTATAGGACCCTTTTACACATCTGAAGGTGCATTGGACATAAGGTGCTAGACCCATATTCTAATAAACCAAATGGAACTCGGTGGGTCATGTGGTCGGTATCACATTGGCTACCTTTACTTCCCAAGACATTCTTGGTATCCATCTTAGGCTGGGTCGACCTGGGAGTCGGGGTACAGACAAATTTTACAAAATTGATTCTGGTGTGCTGCAGATCAAACACATGTGTGTCGGCAAATAAGTGTCTAGCCACTTTGTTACTGTGGCTACCTTTTCTAGTAATAAAAACAATGGTCCATGACTCACATCCATATGTTGCCACAGGAAAGATGCACGTTCTCAAGCATTTTACTTCAGTGTGTTTGCTGGGGTTGTACCATAGGCTCTAATACTGTTGAATTTCTGCATGGCTATGGACAGTCTATTTCTTACTTCATTTTAACAGTCCCCATGGTTAGTTATGCAGTCAAGATATTCAAAGTTTGTAGCATTTTAAAATTGCAGTGTAACAAAATTGGGAAGACCGAATGACATATGAATTATGAGGGGACGATCAAAGAGATTGTAATAACAAAACTGTTGAAGAAAATTCAGGATTTCAAGGATGTATGTTCCTAATGGCATGTTATTGATTATAACGTGGCACACACATTTCTTCTCCTGTTGTTAGAGTGATTATAGTAAAGTCTAGCTCATTTAAATAATATCTGGGACCTGAAACAAAAGGAAGTAACGTTTGGGAATGGGAGCAAATTGATGAAAGTAACAACTGCTTAGAATAGAAAGAGCTGAGGAAATGGTTGGACAGGGTTAATCTGAAAACTGTCCTTATGGAAATATGAAAATCTATTATTGTAAAGTATTTTTAAGTTACTTAGTTTGAACTGGTTGTGAAAATATTTCAAGGAGAAAATTATAGTGTCTGCATTGATTCATGAAATATTCATAACATAAATCTTTCTACTTTGCTGTAGAGTCACTGAAGTGCATATTCTAACTTGTGCAAGACTTGGATGTGTGTAAACCAAGCAGCACAATGAATGTTTTAAAGGTTTGTATAACCTTTATGTCACTACTGTTAACATGTTTAGTTGGTGTTTATATTTGTCCATGTAACTGTGTGTGCGAGGGAGAGAGCTGTGCAAAATAATCTTCCATTTGTAGATAAGGTTGCATTGTGTAGTTCTGAAATATGGATAGACAAACATATTGAAAAATGTATAGTCATTTTTAGATGTGATGCCGGGAAAATGACAATCTGGAATGACAAATGTGAACATGTTATGGAATATTAAACAATATAAAGAAGACTTCTTAAGTAATACTAAAAGCTCATAGTAGGTTGGTTTAAACCTGAGTCATGAAGACACCCCAAAGAGTATTGGAAGGCAAACTTGTTTTTAATATTGTTTTTTTTTGGGTTAACATTTTGTTTTTGAGGCTACACTATGTTATTGTTTACTGGATTAAATTGGATGGGTTGAGGTACTGTATAGAAGTAACAGACTCAATATACTAGACCTCACATATGGGTGTATAATATTAAAATGTAGGGTGTGCATTCATTACTTACCTGCAGGATTCCCTCTGGGCATTGGGTTGGAGAGTGTTGACAATAAAATATCCTAAATCCATGGAGGAAATATTACCAGCTTAGGTCTCATCCCAGCCAGTCCGCTTGTGCTGTGCTGAATCATGACCTGGTTTCATCACCATTTGCCACTCCATAAATGTGAAGTAGAATCACCAGTCTTGCACACTTTGCTGGTGGTTGAGCTTGGAGAGGGGAAGGACATCTCTGCAGCACAGTTCCTGCAGAGATGGTACTTTGGTATGAGGTCATGAGTAAAATCTGTATACCGGCCTCAATTTGATGGATGCAAAAAATTTTCATGCCTCAGATGACATGTTTGCCAATGCATCAGACTTAAAACTGAGTTAAACCTGAGCCTGCCAGAGGATTCACAACCTGCCTACCAATCTTCTTCAGGATCTCAGCTGTGGTATTTGTTTCATGTTGCTTTACCACATCCTGCTGCAGAGAGAATCTTTCCAGTTGAGTATTCATTAACTTAACTCTGTACCAAAGGAGATCATCATATGTTATCACATGCTACCTACATGACCAACATACTTCAACATTTAGACTGAGGAATTAATGTGGTGTGTGAAGTAGCAGTGAACATACGGCAATAATTCGGTGCAGAATTAAGGCAAATGAAACCTATTTGGCTGTAGCTATTGCTGATGCATGGTTGGTATAGAGTGAGCTGATGCCTCTTATTTTTTAATAATAGAGTTATCTTGTGTTTCATACATTTCTTTATCTTCCTCCTCTTCTGTTTTTGTTTGCTTAAAATAGATAATTGCCAGCCCAATGGTCATGGGTTTGAATCCACATGAGATGGGTCAGTGTCCGTGGTACTGGCAATTTTCCAGGCTGGGGTGTTTGAAATACTGATTTTTTGACTGTCAGTAATACAACAGGCTGTGAACCTTGAGTGGTGTTCAGTAATTTATCCTTTACTATCTTGATAGCCTAGATTTCTGCCTCATAGATGTGAACGTACTATTCTGTTGGTACTCTGGCCATATGCCTGATATTATTTGAATATTTATCTTTAAGAGAACTGAAAGTGGCTGTTCTGTGTTGCACATTGTTCTGATTTCAACCCCAGCTTTGTTTGGCTGTTTGTGATTTCTTGGCAAGTTTACGTTCAGTAGTTTACCATTACTTTCTGAATGACCGGCACTCATATCATTTTATAAAAATAAACATCAGCTGTGTTTCGAACGCGGTATGTTGGATTGCGAATTGCTTCTGTAACCCCTTCGCCACAGAGCTGACTTGGTACTTTTTAATATTTATATAATTTCTTTTTTACACAGTATCTTAGTGTTGACCATTGCTCAGAGATGTTAGTTATCATGTGACAGAATTCAGGTGGTAACAATCTATGAGGTGTCGAGAGTTAATGTTTTTTTTTTTTACAATTTTGGTCTTTTTCTAGGCTGTCAGCATGCCTGCTCCAAAGCGGTTGCGTGATCTCATTCGTGAGATCCGTTCGGCTAGAACCGCAGCTGATGAGAGAGCCGTGGTAAACAAAGAATGTGCAACTATTCGAGACTCTTTCAGAGATCAAGACAACACTTATCGTTGCCGTAATGTAGCAAAACTTCTGTATATTCACATGCTCGGTTACCCTGCTCATTTTGGACAGGTTTGTCTTATTTTGATGAAATTGTATCTTTCTGTTTTTTGTTCTTACTAAATAACGCTGACTAATACTTATATAGACATTTAAAGAAGAGATAGCAAAGGGTAGGAGGGCTTAACATGAGATGGTTGTGTATCAATGCTCCATTGAGGGATTAAAAATGGGGGGAAACATAAGAAATATATTCCAGAAGGTCCAGAAACCAAAAAAATTTTCGATTGGAAGTTTATGGTAATCCCATACTCAGTCATAAGGGTGCGAAGTGCTTGTGATTTTACATATACTTTGTGGGGGATAGTGACCAGTTGCCTGCCTTCTTCCATTTCCTTTCCTAGCTCAGGTACCCATGTTAAAACTTTGAGTCATGTAATGATGACATTTTCTACTGTAGAATACCAAATTTATGTCTCACATTTAGGTTTTAAGAAAATTGTAAGGCATCAGTTAGGTAAGAGCCTAAAATATATTAATTTAATAATAATAATAATATATTGATTATTTAGAATCATATTGCTCACTTCGATTGAAGATGGCAAACATCTTATATGTGGCATAAATACACAATCTTGATTTGCTGGACCAACTCCAATTTCGATATGTCAAATTGGGACTGAACACAGGGCATCTATATCTATAGTAGGAGTGCTGCCTTGTTGCCATGACACATTTTTCTAATGTATTTACTTACCTGTTATGTTATTATTTGTGCATTATGTTTGCATAAAATGTTTGCTATATATTGTTTTACGTGTATATGTAGACAAACTGAGCATAGACAAAAGGCTTTGTGGAATGGAATAACTGAGCCATACAAGATAAGTAAAGTAGGTAAAGTTCCATTTTACTCGCCTAGGCCGCATTGGGTATATGGAGTGATTTTAAAAACAAAAAAATCCCTTTCACGCACCTAAAGTTTACTAGGCATATGGTGCTAGACTAATTTTTATATGGCACTAAGTGAGCGATGTGCCACCTTTATTTTCTAAGACATTTCCTGGTACCCATTTTAAACTGATTCTAGTTTATTTTTAAATTCCAAGACCACCGGTGCGGCAGACGAGCGCATAGCCACTACGCCATCACGGCTCCTAATTTTAAACACATACCATAATATATTTGTTTTCAAAGGTTAACTTATTAACCCTTCTGTATTATAATTGGGGTATATATTGTCTAATGTTATTTCGGATAATCAGTGTTTTATTTGATTTTTCATGTTTTTCGTGCAATTATGACTTTCACATTTTTTTGTCAACCTCTTCATAGGGATGTGTTGTTTTGTATTTTCATTATTTCATATGGTAAGTTGAAGTAAATTACAGCACCCTTTTACACGCATTGGACATATGGTGCTGGATCCACATTTTTATAGATTAATCGTCAATCAGTGAGTGAACTTGCCATTCTTACACTAACCACCTTGACTTCCCAAGACATTTCCTAGCACCTGATATAGGCTGGGTCAACCTGGGAGCTCAGGTCAATGTTTAAACATTCTAATGCGTCCCTATGTGGATGGAGCCTGTGACCACTGGGCCTGCAGGCGAGTGTTTAGCTACACTACACTACTGCGGCTCCTACTTCATATGGTGCAGCTTATATAATCATTTTTCTGCTTTTGTATTTACAGCTTTTCATTGAGCAACTTATAATTATTAATATTTTACTTACACTTGTATTCCTTCTATCAGCTGGAATGTATGAAGCTGATAGCATCGCCACGCTTTACAGACAAGCGTATTGGATATCTTGGTGCCATGCTGTTGCTGGATGAGAGACAAGATGTACACCTGCTGATTACCAACTCTCTGAAGAAGTAAGTGTGACTGATGCTCTTTCTTCTTCATGAATGTTGGTAAAAGAATGCCAGCTGCTTATGTTTCCTTTGCTGCATTGTTATATACCAGTCTTTCCTAACCTTTAAAGAGCTGTGACTTTCTTTTATAACAAAATTTGCATAAAAAGGCATTTATAGTTAGGTAAGGATAATTTTTGCCCACCAGTGAATATGAGTTTTTATTTATTATTTTACTTTTCGCAGCCCAAGATTTTTGGGCTTGTTATGAGGAGACAAACTTTAAAACTTTTTATAGACAACTGGCAACTTGATGGAGCGAGAGCAAGGGGAAGATAAATACCTGGATGGCTTGTCCACTTGGCATAATTGAAGACTGGTGATCATATGAGACGGGAAAAAATGACTGCCCGTGCATAATGGCATGGCACACTGTGTTGATTGCAATTTACAGCATGAAATGTTTGCTGTGACACAATATATTTGTTTTGTTTTTTGTTTTTTGTTGTTGCAGAGAGTGAGTAGAAGCGATGGAAATCTGAAAACAAAAATTCTGTATTATTAAAGCAATTGAAAATATTTAATGTGTATAATAAACATGCCAGGCTTCTGATTTTGTTTTAAATATCAGCACAGTGGGCTTTAAGTCAGTTCCTTTTGTTTATCAAACATTTGTGTTAAACTACTGAAAAAAATATTGTAGCGTTATTGAAATTTATCAGCTTGAAAACATTTGTTATGAATTTTCCTATAAAAAATAATTGCAGCTAAAATTATCTACTTTTCACCCTATTTGAGGCCATGGCTCATAGGTTGGGAATCACTGTTGCAAACCATACATTTCTTTAGAGTATATGCTATTGCTAGGCTCATTTCTTTCTATGCAGATACTTTATATAGACATCTAATACATTTATACTGTGGTTTATCAGGTAAACAACAAAATAGAATACTCCGAAGTTGGATAAAATGGCTTTTTCTTCTTCTGCTCTTTATCCCCCACTGGATCCTAGTTCCTCAACCAATTCGTGCCAAATTGCTGTTTTTTGCGGTCTCTTTCAGCTACCTTCATCTCCTCATATTACCGTGTTTCCCTGAAAATAAGACCTACCCCTAAAATAAGCCCTACCTCTAAAATAATCCCTAGTTAAGATCGTCAGCTCTGTCTCTAATTCTCTTCTCCATGTATTTTAGGTTGCCCTCTATTTCATTTGCTCTACAATTTATAGCTAAAGAACTTTCTTGTTATAAATTATCAGATTTTCTTAATGTGTGTTCCTAATAATATGGCATTTCATTGCATGTGTGCACAGCATTCTGATTGTCAGGGTGCACCTTATAGAGCTAGCTAGTTGCTCCAGCTTCAGTCACTTTTTTGTGTGTTGGTGTAGACTGTTCTTTACTCAAGTTTACATGTCTGATTATACGTGTATAGAGCAGTCTGGTCTTAAGCATCAGAGTCCGGCCCTTCCCCTGTTTGTTTAAACAGTCCGTCACATGTTGGACAGGAGCTGGTCGTTTGCTAACAGAGGTGATGAATACACACACCTTGGGGGTATTTGTTCAGTATTGAGAGCTCATCCTAAATTATTCCCCCAACTAGAACAGCTGTTTGGAACCTAACAGGATAATAATTAGCCATTTCATTCCGATGTCACACAGAACCTCTCATGTGGTGGTTTCTGGTGACGGCTAGTTTAACTCCTTGACAGGAGTCCAGTATTTTATAAAATAAATGTGATGTTTAGAAATCATTGAAGTGAACATAATTTCTCCCTAATCTCCCCACAGTGACCTTAGTCACCAGACCCAATACATTCAAAGTTTAGCACTTTGCACACTTGGTGCAATTTGCTCTGTAGAAATGAGCAGAGATTTGGCAGGAGAAGTGGAAAAGATGATCAAATCCTCTAATGCCTACATCAAGAAAAAGGTACGTAATTTAAAGCTGTAGGTTATTATTTGCTGACTGATGTTTGTAGCCCAGGAGAGGTTTATTATTGGTTGCTGAAAGTCAAGAATCGATTGTGCTTTACCGGGGTCCATAATGTAAACAAAAAAATAGTAATTTAAACAATGTATTGCCTTAGTGAATTTAAACACACAAGCCACAAACAATATGTTGCACAATTTATTGCCTGGCAAATTTTTCTGCATCTCAGGTGCATACTGTAGAGTTATTTATCATATGAAGTTATTAAATTAATAATACTTTAGCTGAAACAATCAAAACACATAGTCACAGGTATTCTTCACATGTGGAACATCTGCTATCCCCACGGTAATTTCAAATTTAGAACGGATTGCTTTAACCCTTTACAGGGTGGAACGGCCATTTCCGTCCGATACCGTAAACGGGCGAAACGTCCCAAAATGCCCGATACTATTATGCATTGTAAAAACGCGATCTCTCGGCTTTCCGACATTTCCGACGGCTACTTTCACTTTTGCCGATAGCTTGACAACGTGGCCGCCATTTTTAAGCGCCTACTATGAATTTGAACGGACTTTTACGGACTTTTTTTGATAGTTTTCGGGGTTTTTACGCTGTTTTTCAAAACTGATTTCGGCGATTCTTCAAGTGATAGCCAAGATTTCGCTCTGTTCAATTTAAGTGACATTAAAGAGCACGAAGTTGACTATTAATCGGAGCTAGATATCAGTGCAAAGCGTTACTTTGCATTAGCAGTCTGAGTCGCACTTTAAAGAAAGTGATTATGATTCTGAAAATGTGTTTGTAAATTGCCGTATAGATGACGGAAAATCACAAACAACATGATGTATTTTGTAAATATTTGTGTTCATATATGGATTACTGACAACAATCACATGAGTAACATATTCTGCATGCTTTTCCCTTCATTGTGTTGTTTATTTAACTAAAATCGGTTGACTAACACCTTATTTGTGATGTTTTTACTAACGCGACCCGAAATTTTACCGAACCTGAAAAAATCTTGCCCGCTCAGGGCTAGAAAATGGACAAGCGTCTGCCCTGTAAAGGATTAATTGTTATTTATTGACTTACTTCATATGATATATAACTCTGCAGTATGCACCCGATGAGATGCAGCGAAATATACCAGGCAATAAATTGTGGAACATTGTTTGTGACTTCTGTATTTAAAGAATAGTAACACTAACCTACCATGCATGTCACAAGAGGAGACTAAGGAGGGTTGGTGTTAGACTGGCTATCACTTCCCAGAGGAAACTTAAGCTGCAACAAATCATAAACAAGTCTGTGTTGGCATGAGTTGGCTGAGCGCCTATGCTCCGTTGGGAGGTAAAAGGTAGAAGAAGATTGGGAATAGTTTATTATTAATGTAATTTGAGGAGTAGTCAATTATTATTCACTGAATAGTATAAATAATTTATTGGTAACTTCATATTGAGACAAATTTACCATTTACTATTAAATTAGAATGTTATTATTTATTACTAACAGTGTTTGAAAATATTTCATGGTTGGTAGTGCTATTAATTTTGTTTTATAAATGTCAGCAGCTTTCAGGGATCTCATTAATGGAATTTCTGATGGCAGTTGGGAATATAGTTATTGATTTTCCTGTCTGAGAAAGCTTATTGCCATTAAAATTGGATATTCTTTTATTAAAAAGAAAAAAGAAACACACGCGAGAAACACATTTTATTACTGCACAATGGTGGCTTATTCAGTGACAATTTGAAATGCAGTGCTTTGATGAATGTAATTTCATATTCGTCATTCTGGAAGTTGTAACACATTTTTTATATATACTTCTCCAGTTTGTGAGATAAATTTATAATTTATGGCTAGTTGTATACATTTACAGTTTCAAATTTATTTTATTGTAATGCAGACATGTGTAGTTTGTGAAACATTTCAAGTGCAGGCTTTGATTGTTGTGCAAAAAACCCCAATGAAAATGTTTTTTCTACACTAAAGTTGTTTTCTTATGAACTTTTATAGGCAATACTCTGTGCTTTTGGTATTATTCGAAAGGTCCCAGACCTTATGGAGATGTTTATACCTGCTACAAGATCGCTATTGAATGAGAAGAATCATGGTATGCTTACATGTTTCAACACTTGTCAGAGAATGGTTTTGTTTAAATTATACAACCCTTTAATCCTTTTTGGTTGGCTGTGATGAGAGCGATGTTGCGTAAAGTCATTAAAATCTGTCCCTTTAAAGCTCTTTTATAGTACCAAATTTCAGTCTGTGGTTGTATTATGTGAAGCTCATTGCTTCAGGTCAACTTATATCTGAATGTTTCACATGTCAGCACACAAATGACCAGAAGCAACTTCTAGAAATACTGATCTGGAATATGTGCCTCATATTTAAATTAAATCTGGGAGTCAAGATTGCCTCCCATATTGAAGTGGCAATAGTATATGCAAAGTTTACAGTAAAGTACCCTTTTTATATCTTTTATGGACCATTCATCATTACAGAGTTGAGTCAAGTCAAAAACCGACATCATTGCACTCGTGGCATTCCCAAAAGTGCTCAGTCCTTGTTTACAGTTTGTTCTCCAACCAGCGGAAAACTGCAGTAACCACCTCCACCTCCCTTTCTCAGACTTGAGGGTGTGGTTTCATATGCCAAGCTCTCCATTACTAAACATTGGCCATTGGCTTTTGCTATGAATCCCCTGGCAATATTTTTGCCTCTTAACACAGAGCCATCGGTATAGATAATCACATTGCCAGGACGATGGCTCTGTGATAATCACTCCAGAGGTGATATAGTCAGGAGTGATATAGTCAATACCTCTGTGGCCACCCTTACTTCCCAAGTTATTTCCTGGTACCCATTTTACACTGTGTCGGGTAGGGAGCCCAGATCAATTTAAAAATACTCCTTGTTGATAATTTGAACCCATGACCGCCGAAAACTGGTGATAACTAAGAGTAATTACACGGGCCTAAAAATGGCAGTAGACCATAATGATGAGTTACTACATTGTACATTTTTTTTGGGCATATCCTATTTACAGGACATCGCTGTCAACACCAGCATTTTACTACCGTTGTTGATGTCTTGGCAAGTTTATGTTCAGTAGTTTGCCATTGCTTTCTGAACGGCCAGCTCCCATGCCAACACGTTAAAACCCAGCACAACGCAGTCTGCTGCCAAATCGGTCTGTAAGCCCTTAGCTACGGAGACCAGCTGTACATGTTTACATGTATTTAATTGTATGTTGCACATTGTCTCATAATTATATATGTTGCAAATGTAACTCTGCTGTATATTTTCTTACGTGGTTTCTCTGTAGGCGTCTTGTTGACTGCTGTGTGTCTGATCACAGAGATGAGTGAGAAAAGCCCGGATACCTTGCATCACTTTAGAAAGGTGGGCAATAATTTTCTTCAGTGGTTTCAATTAATAGTAAACTATAAATAGAAGCTAATACTTAGTGTTAATCTGTTTTGTTTTGTTTTAAGTTGTCTTTTGTAACATGAAAATGGTGCTCATCTCATTTTGAAAGACTGTTTTTAACTGCATGATTTTATCCACATTGGTTAGCATTGTTATTTCTTTCATTAGTTTTTGTTGCTGTGAAAGGTGTTTTTGCCTTGACACCATTCTGCACCCTGCCGCACTTCTTTAGTTGTTTCAGATTATGATTATTTTGACACATGTTCATGTGTTTTACATATTATATCCTTCAGCAACTCTGAAGTCGGATGGGTTCGCCTGATGGTCAGGGACACTGATAATAGGGAAAGCTAATCCACATGCACAATTCAGTCCAGTGCTACTAGAAGTATCATGTATGAACTATGCTTGAGTTCAAAGCAAGCAAGCACCCCACCAAAAATATTCTTCAGCATTGAATTTTCTATATGTATTGTCAGGTACTTTTGGTTTGTTTATATTTACTATTGATTTGTCCTTTGAGCTTGTGACACAGTTGGTTCGGGTACTAAAGAACCTGGTCTGAATTATTGAATTTTCTATATGTATTGTCAGGTACTTTTGGTTTGTTTATATTTACTATTGATTTGTCCTTTGAGCTTGTGACACAGTTGGTTCGGGTACTAAAGAACCTGGTCTGAATTATTGAATTTTCTATATGTATTGTCAGGTACTTTTGGTTTGTTTATATTTACTATTGATTTGTCCTTTGAGCTTGTGACACAGTTGGTTCGGGTACTAAAGAACCTGGTCTGAATTATTGAATTTTCTATATGTATTGTCAGGTACTTTTGGTTTGTTTATATTTACTATTGATTTGTCCTTTGAGCTTGTGACACAGTTGGTTCGGGTACTAAAGAACCTGGTCTGAATTATTGAATTTTCTATATGTATTGTCAGGTACTTTTGGTTTGTTTATATTTACTATTGATTTGTCCTTTGAGCTTGTGACACAGTTGGTTCGGGTACTAAAGAACCTGGTCTGAATTATTGAATTTTCTATATGTATTGTCAAGTACTTTTGGTTTGTTTATATTTACTATTGATTTGTCCTTTGAGCTTGTGACACAGTTGGTTCGGGTACTAAAGAACCTGGTCTGAATTATTGAATTTTCTATATGTATTGTCAGGTACTTTTGGTTTGTTTATATTTACTATTGATTTGTCCTTTGAGCTTGTGACACAGTTGGTTCGGGTACTAAAGAACCTGGTCTGAATTATTGAATTTTCTATATGTATTGTCAGGTACTTTTGGTTTGTTTATATTTACTATTGATTTGTCCTTTGAGCTTGTGACACAGTTGGTTCGGGTACTAAAGAACCTGGTCTGAATTATTGAATTTTCTATATGTATTGTCAGGTACTTTTGGTTTGTTTATATTTACTATTGATTTGTCCTTTGAGCTTGTGACACAGTTGGTTCGGGTACTAAAGAACCTGGTCTGAATTATTGAATTTTCTATATGTATTGTCAGGTACTTTTGGTTTGTTTATATTTACTATTGATTTGTCCTTTGAGCTTGTGACACAGTTGGTTCGGGTACTAAAGGACCTGGTCTGAATTATTGAATTTTCTATATGTATTGTCAGGTACTTTTGGTTTGTTTATATTTACTATTGATTTGTCCTTTGAGCTTGTGACACAGTTGGTTCGGGTACTAAAGAACCTGGTCTGAATTATTGAATTTTCTATATGTATTGTCAGGTACTTTTGGTTTGTTTATATTTACTATTGATTTGTCCTTTGAGCTTGTGACACAGTTGGTTCGGGTACTAAAGGACCTGGTCTGAATTATTGAATTTTCTATATGTATTGTCAGGTACTTTTGGTTTGTTTATATTTACTATTGATTTGTCCTTTGAGCTTGTGACACAGTTGGTTCGGGTACTAAAGGACCTGGTCTGAATTATTGAATTTTCTATATGTATTGTCAGGTACTTTTGGTTTGTTTATATTTACTATTGATTTGTCCTTTGAGCTTGTGACACAGTTGGTTCGGGTACTAAAGAACCTGGTCTGAATTATTGAATTTTCTATATGTATTGTCAGGTACTTTTGGTTTGTTTATATTTACTATTGATTTGTCCTTTGAGCTTGTGACACAGTTGGTTCGGGTACTAAAGGACCTGGTCTGAATTATTGAATTTTCTATATGTATTGTCAGGTACTTTTGGTTTGTTTATATTTACTATTGATTTGTCCTTTGAGCTTGTGACACAGTTGGTTCGGGTACTAAAGAACCTGGTCTGAATTATTGAATTTTCTATATGTATTGTCAGGTACTTTTGGTTTGTTTATATTTACTATTGATTTGTCCTTTGAGCTTGTGACACAGTTGGTTCGGGTACTAAAGAACCTGGTCTGAATTATTGAATTTTCTATATGTATTGTCAGGTACTTTTGGTTTGTTTATATTTACTATTGATTTGTCCTTTGAGCTTGTGACACAGTTGGTTCGGGTACTAAAGAACCTGGTCTGAATTATTGAATTTTCTATATGTATTGTCATGTACTTTTGGTTTGTTTATATTTACTATTGATTTGTCCTTTGAGCTTGTGACACAGTTGGTTCGGGTACTAAAGAACCTGGTCTGAATTATTGAATTTTCTATATGTATTGTCAGGTACTTTTGGTTTGTTTATATTTACTATTGATTTGTCCTTTGAGCTTGTGACACAGTTGGTTCGGGTACTAAAGAACCTGGTCTGAATTATTGAATTTTCTATATGTATTGTTAGGTACTTTTGGTTTGTTTATATTTACTATTGATTTGTCCTTTCAGCTTGTGACACAGTTGGTTCGGGTACTAAAGAACCTGATCATGGCTGGCTACTCGCCTGAGCATGATGTCTCTGGTGTCAGTGATCCGTTCCTGCAGGTCAGTGGTAACAGTTTAGATCATGGGCCCTATATCAGGTTAATAAGATACATTTGGAAATCTAGGTTTAAGAATTAAGACAGTATGCAGTGGAGTCATGTATCACATACTAAAAAGGTGTATAGCAGACCACATATATGATAGTGGTTTCATGAGATTATAGTGGAGCTGAACAATTCCTACTGCCTAGTACATTGTAGCTGTCATAATGGAGTATTAGGCATTGCTGACATGTTTGTGGTGATGCTCTGAAAACATACCTACAGATCGTATTGGTATAGTGAGTGGCACATTGCAGTCTTGACAGACCAAAGTATGTGAGTTGGAATGTGGCCAAAATTCCATCACAATGCCTGGGCAGAGCTTTAGAGAAACATGTGGTGCCCAAACGACATGTTCCCTCTCTCGGCCTAGTCTTGTGTATTCCAGAGGAATGGGTAACCAATGCGTCTGGCACAAGGTAGGCTGCAGACGCTGGTGGCAGCAGCATCAAACCTCCGAGACCTCGCCTCCACAAGCAGGAGGCGAGTGGTGGCCAGACCCTGGAACCCAAGGGACCCGACTTAGAGACGTTCAGCCAAGTTCCACAGGTGCGGGCCTCGTACGCGCCTGAACCGCAGGGCGCGTACTCTGTCAATCACAAGTGTCAGGACCTGTGTAAAGCATGTACTACCGTCAGACTCCCCACCTGACTTTTGCGGATCCCGCAACCACCGGGAATAGGCCCGCCGGAGCTGTTGATATAGACAAACACAAAATGTGACTAATAAGCTTGATTAATGGGCGGAAAATAAAGGATACAAGTGAACGTTTTAACCAGTCTTTATCAATCGAAAAACAAAAACCATACAGTAACACTGAGGTAACCGAAAGAAATACTTATCTGTTCAGGGGTAGTCTGAACAGCAAAGATTGCTGTGTTTTTTCTTTTGACCAACACATTTAACTTCAATATGACATCTTTTAGAACCTGATTTCCGGGGAAGGTTAACCCGATCAACAAATGCCCGCAGAAGTCGGATGTGTCGGCCTAATGGCACAAGAACGCAGCTCTGCTGTAAACAGGCACAACGCAATCACGTCCGAAAAAAAAACTCAGAATGAACGCAGAAGAAGAACCTGATTTGTTTTTGTCACTTTAAATTTTTAAATATTTCTAGGGCATTTCTCTCTACCCCTTGGTCTTAATGATTTCTAACTGCTGAGGTTTTTAGCTTTTTCAATCCCAGAAAGTTGCAACCAGTGCTCAAGTGGGGAACCACTACAAATAAATCACAAGTGCATTACCTCTGGAGAGGTTAAATGCACAGTGGGGGAGGCCAGATTTGTTTAGTATGCTCTGACCATATGCAGAAAGTAAGAACGCATGCTATGGTTGCGATTTACAGAGATTTCACCACAAATCACAAGTTGCTTGGGATTAAAAGAGGTAAAGTGTGCGGTATGCACATGGAATCAATTTGGTACACTTATCCAAGAAACTAGGCATGTGATCGGATAGGCAGGGTATATGACATTTGGTTCCTCTGACAAAGTGTTCTTGGGAAATTGTCCAAAACTGCCGGGAAGGTTAACCTGGTCAACAAATGCCCGCAGAAGTCAGATGTGTCGGCCTAACGGCGCAAGAACGCAGCTCTGCTGTAAACAGGCACAGCGCAATCAAGTCCGGAAAAAAACTCCGGATGAACACAGAAGAAGAAGTCCAAAACTGAATTTGAATTCTACGTTTTGAATTGCAAACGTTTGCCATACTTCTAACCTACCCTGATTCTTAGACTATATAACAGGTTTTATAAAAGTTAGTTGCATATCCTTTACAGGACATTGCAGTCAACACCAGCATTTTTTTTTGCTACTGTGATCTCTTGGCAAGTTTACATTCAGTAGTTTGCCATTGCTTTCTGAACAACTTGCACCCATACCAATTCGTATAAAACATCATTGCAGTGCGGTCTGCTGCGTACATAACCCCATTGCCAAGGAACAAATTATATAACAGGAGCTGTTGGTTTTTATATTGTCATGTCCTGTTGTTGTATTTATTCAAAGTATTACAAACTTGTTATTACATTATATTAAAATTTTGTTGTTTGTTTTCATCTGGTCCCAGCATTGTAGTATTATTTGTAAACACATAATGGTGTTGAATTTGTGGCTACTTATGTTTCTCTGCCAGGTAAAAATCTTAAGACTTTTGCGGATTCTAGGCCACAATGATAGCGAAGCCAGTGAAACCATGAATGACATTCTAGCACAAGTGAGAACAGTATTTTGTGTTCTTTTTCTCTACAAGAAATTGTCTGTGTCTGAAGTAATTTGTCTGACCCTGATCTTATTGTCTTCTTCAGTCCCAGTTTTAGTAACACCTCTTTGTTTTTCTTCACTTGCTATGATACTCTTGTTTTTCTTTTCCTGTCATGGTACTTCAGT
Source organism: Cepaea hortensis (assembly GCA_963921405.1). Lineage (NCBI taxonomy): Eukaryota > Metazoa > Mollusca > Gastropoda > Stylommatophora > Helicidae > Cepaea > Cepaea hortensis. Next base: position 46,268,922 of record OY992889.1, on the reverse strand, counting down.
ACCAGAGGAGCTTATAGAAACAATGGAAGAGAGGAAAATTGGACTGAAGGGAAAAGCGGACACCAGAACAAAGGGGGAAGGATGCAAGGAGCTCCACCGCAGTTACACGTTTGTTTACTCTGGAGTAGAACAGCAAGAAAGGGCAAGACACGGTGTGGGAATAGTCATCGAACCACGGCTAGCAAGAGGAATACTAGAAATAAAATATATATCAGAAAGAATCATAACAGCGAGAATAAAAGAACAAACAATTACAACATATATACAAATATACGCACCATGTAATTCAAACAATAATGAGCAAGAATGCGAGGACTTCTACGAAGACATACATGACGTGCTAAATAAAATAGATAAGCAGGACAACATCATAGTTATGGGAGACTTCAATGCAAGACTAGGACATAACAGAGTGGGCATAGAAAAACATCTGGGAGCATTTGGAGATCAGCGAAATGAAATGAATGATAACGGAAGTAGACTATTAGAGCTTTGTAGCCAACACGACCTCTATATAACAAACACATTCTATAAACATAAAGATTCACAAGTATACACATGGTATAAATGGAACGATCTAGATACTAAAAGCCAAATTGATTTTATATTAACAAGAAATAACAGAAAGAGAAATATATTAGATACAAAGGCAGTGCCCAATTTCAGTATAAACACAGATCATAAAGCAGTCGTTGCCACAATAAGAACAATCAGAAGAAGAAAACAAAGAGCAGGAAAATACATGCCATGCGAATCAGTAAACTTTAAAAAAAACCTTAAAGACGAGGCAGTAAGGGAAAATTATGAGAAAGAACTAACTGAACTCTGAAAAATTGCCTACAGAGAGAAAAACAGTGGAAGAAGAATGGGAGATGTTCAAATCAAGCATTTTAAATACTGCAAAAATAACATGTGGAACCACGAAAAAACGCAAAACACGGATAAAGAAAATAACAAGTTGGTGGAACGCAGAAGTAAAGAAAGCGGTAAAAGACAAAAAGGAAAAATATAAAAAGTGGTTGAAGAGCAAACAGGAATGTGATCGCATAGAATATAGAATAGCGAGAAGACATGTGAATAGAATAGTAAAGAGGGAAAAACAAAAAGACTGGGAAGATTATGGAGAAACCCTAAATAAATACTACAAGGAGGCAACTAGAAACTTCTACAAAAAGATAGGTGCAATGCGAGCCAGAGGAGAACCCTTTGATCCAACTGAAATAATTAACAGTGAAAATGGAGAACCAATAAGTGAACAAAAACAAATCCTAATAAGATGGAAGCAGTATTTCGAACAACTTCTCAACATCCCAGCAGATGTCACAGGAATTCAAGAGACCTATACAGATGTCACCGAAGAACTAGAACCAGACATACTAAAAGAAGAAATTATAGAAGCCATCAGATTAGCCCCATTGAACAAATCACCAGGACAGGATGAAATACCAAATGAACTAATTAAAGCAGCAAGAGAAGTAGGAACAGCTTGGCTACATAGACTATTCAATCATGTTTGGGTAGAACAACAGACACCACGAGATTGGGGAAATGCCATAATTATCCCAATTTGGAAAAACAAAGGCAGCAAAAGAGACTGCACACAATACAGAGGCATTTCACTGTTGAGTCATACTGGGAAAATATTTCGCAAAATTCTTGAAAAAAGATTACGAACTACTTTAGAACCCCAGCTAAGCGAAACACAACTTGGATTTAGGAAAAACAAAGGATGCACACATGCAATTTTTGCTCTTAGACAACTTATAGAAAAATCAATCGAATTCAATGAAACACTCTACTTAGCCTTTGTCGACCAAGAAAAGGAATTCGATAGAGTAGATAGAAACAAGTTGTGGCAAATCCTTAAACAATATGGAGTGAGTACACATCTAACAAACCTATGTAGAAGTTTATACAACAACAGTGAATGCATAGTGAGAGCAACTGGAGGACACCCAGAACCCTTCACCATAAGATCTGGAGTACGACAAGGTTGTGTCCTGTCCCCTCTCTTGTTCATAACATATATAGACAATATATGTAAAGAAACCAGCCAAGCAGAGATAGCAAGAATACCACATGACAAGAACACAGAAGAAGAACCATCTGCAAATCTAACCATTAGAGAACTCCTGTTTGCGGACGACCAAGCACTAATAGCAAAATCAGAAGCTGAATTACAAGACCACATGAATAGTCTAAACGAAATGTGTAGGGAACATAACATGAAAATTAGCACAAGCAAAACAGAGGTAATGACTATAACTAAAGAAGAACAAACAACAACAATTCACCTAAACGAACATCCCTTGAAACAAGTGAAGAGTTTCAAGTACCTGGGAAGTATAATATCATCAAATGGCAGATCAAAAGACGAGATCGAAAATAGGTGCAATAAGGCAAATCAACTCATTGGACAAATGGCACCAAAACTAAAGAACAAACATGTATCACTAACTACTGAAAAAGCACTTTACAACACAATCTTCCTACCAACTCTATGTTACCAATGTCAAACCTGGACAATGACAGAAAAAGAGAGAAGAAAAATCACAACAACAGAAATGAGGTTCCTGAGAAGAATACTCAACGTATCAAGAAGAGATAAGATCAGAAATGAAGAAATCAGGACTAAAGTGGGGGTTAAAGCAGCACTAGATTTTATTAGAAAGCAGCAAGTCAAATGGTTTGGCCATGCAAGTAGGTTACCAGTCAACAGCATACCACAACAAGCAATGATGTACAGACCAGATGGAAACAGAGGAAGAGGCCAACCGCGTAAACGTTGGACGGAGGGAATAGCAGAGTCCATGGGAATATCGATATATGAAGCCCATAATCGGGCACTCTCACAAAGTTTATACTTCACCTCGACACCGCAAGGTACAAGAGGAACATGATGAGATGAGAGAGATGATAGTACTTCAGTTGTTTTTCTCCTCCAATTTTTTTCTTCTTCCATGATATGCCTTTTAATTTGTTTTTATTCTCTTGCCATGATATGCCTCCTGTTCTGTTCTTCTCTTGCCATCATATACCTCCTATTTTGTTTTTCTTATGCCATGATATGCTTCCTATTCATTTATATAACCATATTTTGAAAACTTCATTTGTGTCTGCACATTGTTTATTAAATAAAGAATATAATCATTTGTTGAGTGTTCATAAAACATAAACATTGCCTGCACGCACACATATCCGTCTCACTTTTGCTGTACTTTCCTCTAATAGATACACAAAACCTTAACATGCCTATAGTAATCTGTGACACAGTTAAATGAAGGTTTTTTGCTTTCTCTTCTTTCTCGTTTCCAGAAATCTGCTGCTTTTGAAATGTTCTTAATACATTTTCAGGTAGCAACCAACACGGACACGAGTAAAAATGTGGGTCATGCAATTCTGTATGAGATTGTGCTGACCATCATGGGCATACAGTCAGAAGCAGGACTTAGGGTAAGGCTGTGACATATATGGTGGAAATTTTGGGGAAAAATTGAGCTTCTTTATACCTTATATAGTTTTGTATTTCTTGTGTTCAATCCAGTGGTTGTAGATTCCTTTGTCTTCTATACTCATTTGTGTCTACATTCAAAGACACTTTGACTAAATAGCCAGAGGAAGACCAAAAGTTGAATGGATAGATCAGTGGTTCTCGTCCGGTGGGGAATTCTCCCCTCCCCCCCCCCCCCTTCAAGAATTTTAGGGTTTGGGGGGGGGGGGGGAAGTTTATTTCAAGATCGCATTAATAGAAGTTTTTCTTAATATTGTTTTTCCCTCCATACTATACTGTTCTCTACTTTTCGCCCTTGTGACTTGTTCTAGTATGTGTTATTAAATTTCGCTTCCATTTTTATGTATACTGTCTAGGGGTGGGGGGTAAGTTTATTTCAAGATCGCGTTAATAGAAGTTTTTCTTAATATTGTTTTTCCCTCCATACTATACTGTTCTCTACTTTTCGCCCTTCTGACTTGTTCTAGTATGTGTTATTAAATTTAGTTTTCATTTTTATGTATACTGTGTAGGGGCGGGAGGAAACACGACAGGTGGGGAATGACATTCTGAACATATGGTGAAGGGGTGCAAGGGCCAAAAAGGGTTGAGAACCACTGGGATTGATTCTATCATGGGACAACATCAACGCATTTTAGATGGCATATTTGGCTTAAGCTTTACAATTTCAGCTTCTTCTACACTTCATGGCAAATGTGGATGACAAGCCCCCTTCCAATATCGGGGATAGTTCATAGATAGACTGCAATGTAAAATATAACAAAAGTATTTTGAACAAAAAAAAGCTGTGGTAGCACTTCATGGGATGAAAAAGGATCCTTTTGTTTCTAACTGAACAAAGCTAGTTGAATATGAGAGAGATAGAGAGAATGGAATATACGACAATACTAAATGAGTACCATAAAGGGCAGGAGCAGCAGAATGTTCAGTTGTGACTTTCTTTTGTCTGCTCCTTTGCCGCTTGATTTTAACTATTCACTGGAGGATCATTTCAGCAACAAATTATGAAGCCACAATGTAATTTTTCCATGTTTTAAAGTGTTGTTCTATATGGCTTGCACATTAGTTTACTTGTTGTTCCTAACATAAAAAAATTTTTGTTTTCTTTATGAAATAGATTTTTCTTGATAAATAACATTGAAGACCTTTTATAAGAAAACTGTAGACTGAAAATTAGTTTTTCATGCCAAGGCAAACAAAAATTGCTGTTTGAACTTTGAAATTGACTTTACTGTGAACGTGTAAATCTGAGTGTTATTTAGCCTTTGTGCCACCTTATTTGGGTGTACACTACCTGTGTATTCATTCATTAGGTCAGTCAGTCCGAAGACTGGCCTTGAAGTCATCTACTCATATCCTTCCACTGTCTCTTGTTCTAAGCAACTCTCTTCAGCTCAGCATGAGTCTAATGTCTTTCTATGCTTGTGTGATGTAACTACTTGTGTAGATAGCTGGAAATAATAAGGTGTAGCAACTTTAGATCAGGTGTGGGTTACTAGGGCCCTTCAGGGAAGCACAAGTTAGCACTGTAACCTATTATGCATGTCTTAAGAGACAAATAGGGAGGGTTGGCGTAAGACTGGTTACCTTATTTCTTGGAAAACTGGCTGTAAAATTCAAACAATCATGAACGAGTATTCAAAGGGCATGGATTAATTTGGTTGGTAGCCTCTGCTCCATTTGGAGATGAAAAGAGCAGCAGCAACTTCAAGTACTGGAGATCATGTGGTATATATTCTCAAACTAAACTGTTGGACAATGATAGTAAGACACCCCTTATTTGAGGTTAAACCAGTTCTTTTATTTCTACTCCTCCTTTCCTTTGTCTCTCTCAGCATCAAGATATTTAACACCAGTATAGATCTTAAAGAAAGGCATGTATGTTACCAATCAGCTGTTGAATGTTAGTTGAGTGTGATTTAGGAAATGTGAACTTGCATTTATAAAATTTTGGATTTTCTAAAATAGGTTCTGGCTGTGAATATTCTTGGACGATTTCTACTCAACAATGATAAAAACATAAGGTTTGTGGTTCTGTTTGGAAAAAACATATTAATAATGCCTTGCAAATTGTGAACAGTAGACCTTATATGCCTCTGCTCTGGCAAAATTTCTAAATGAGAAAACTTACCTGCAACAGAATATTTATAGTTGTATGTAGAATATGGAGGACATATTTATAAGTGTATGTTGAAGATGGACAGGGGGGGGGGGGGGGGGGGGGCTGCGTGGTCTCGAGGTATGGTGTCCGCCTCGAGTGCTGGAGGTCCCGGGTTCATGCCCCGGTATTACCGGGATTGTTTCTCATGGACTTCTAGTAATAAAATTCCCCTGGTCTCTGGGTAGTGAGATCGGACGCCCGCATGTATTGTTGCGCACGTAAAAAAAATCCCTTGGCAGTTGGAAATCGAAAAAGTGTAGCCTAATGTCGCTGCCCGGGCAAAATTTCGAGTTAAAAATCTACCCAGAGTATTTCGGGATCCTCGCCGGTTCTACGGAGTTCGTGCACTGTGCTGAGTTTCTCTAGACTCAGGTTTGAGTTAGGAGAATGGAGCACTTATGGGTTGCACCCATTGCCGTGATGTTGATCCATCAACTAAACTAAACAACTGAAGATGGACAGAATATTTATAGTTGTATGTTGAAGGCAGATGACATATTTATCATTGTATTCCAAAGATGGATGATATTTATAGTTGTATGTTGATGATGGGGACAATATTTATTGTATGTTGAAGATGGATGACACATTTATGGATGTATGTTGAAAATGGATGACATTTATGGTTGTATGTTGGAGGTGGAGAACATATTATTTATGGCTGTATGTGAAGATCGAGGACAATATTTATTGTGTATGTTGAAGATGGTAACATATTTATTGTTGTATGTTGGAGATGAATGAATTATTTATAATTATATGTCGAAAGTGGAGGATAGTATTTATATTTGTATGTTGAAGGTAAAGGACAATATTTATAGTTGTGTGTTAAAGATAGAGGACACATTCTTTAAATAAAAATTCCCTGCTGAATTTGGAAATGTCAGCTAAAAGTTGCAAATATGTGCAAACCATATCTTTTTCAGAAAGAATGAAGAAGGAAAAGAAGAAAATATTTATTTAGAAACCACTTAGTGAGGAATTAAAGTGTTTCAGGCAGTGCATTTAAGTGTATTGCGTTATGTTTGCAGATATGTCGCTCTGAATACATTATTACGCGTAGTGAGTGCTGATTACAATGCCGTTCAGAGACACAGAACAACAATTGTTGATTGCCTCAAAGACCCGGACATTTCCATAAGAAGGTAATTTGTTTCTTTCTCTGCAACACAAAGGTTGGGTGGAGAGTCGCTTAAAAGTCGACAGGGTCGACTTCATTGCACCGGGTTTTATCCCATATGGCTCGGTCTCTTTCTCCAGCACGGAAAGCGTCGCACAAAGCATGAACTCCGTAGCTTTTAGCGACGTCCCACAGGAGTCTCCGAAACATTTAACTCGTAAACCAAAGGACGCGGCCCGGAATCGAACCCACAACCTTTGGAGCACGAGTCATACGGCTTGGCCACTTCACCACAGAGACTCCTGGGTGGAGAGTAAAACATCCAGATCATAGGCATAGATAGCCAAACTCAGATCAGTGTTTACAAAATAGAAATATGGATACACATATTATGCATCTTAGAACTGTCAGATTTATCATCATCATCAACAGGTTAGTCAGCCCAAAGATGTGTTGAATTTTCCACTGTTCTCAGCAATTCTTTTCTGCTCTGCATTATTTCTAAACCAGATGTTTTTTCATGCCTATCTGTATTGTTGTTGATTCTTGGTATAATTTCTTTGTCATTTCTCCTGGATTTTGCCTTCAGTATTTTCACTAGTTGATCACGTTTCATATTGGACCAAGAAAATACAGCCTTTTCTGATATAATTTTTAATAGTTTTATTTTTATCCTATGTTTTTTTTAAGAATTTGTCATCCAACATATGCCTATATGTCCCCGTCTTTAAAAGTTGTAGAAGATTGTGGATATGTTTAATTCCAAAAGCCAGTTGGTTAGACATACATCTCCATACCATGTTCCTTACTGTTAGTGCCACATTGGATCTTTGATTTCATTAGTTGTAGGCTTATGTAGGCAATTTTCTGTGTTTCATTATTGTGATATTAAGAACTTGTGTTTGTTTAGTCTTATGACAACAAAATTGCAAAATACCTTGATCATCATGTAAGATGTTAGTGAGACTGGGTAACATTGACATTTAGAATAGTATTATCAGTGGTATTCAACAAGCATGAAAGTAAAGATAACCAGAAGTCAGTTGGCCGAGAAAAGAATGAGAATCTACTAATTGTGTGATTGATATGATCACTAAACTACATATGTTGGTTAGTTGCAAAGACTTTGTCTTGTCTGTTGGATATCAAACATTTGGAAGAGATTTATAATGTTGTAGTTAGGACACAAACAGTTAATGTTTATACATTTCTGACAGTTTAATTCAGCTTTAAAAAAAAAATATAGGTTTCATTGTTTAAAAAAAAATTACTACTGAATTGTAACATTTTGCTTGGACTTTTACATTACACATTACCTTGAAAAAGTGAGAATAAAAAAATATTTAAAAAATAATGTCAAACTGGAACTATATTTGAAATTAAAGACATGTTGTGTTAGCTGTTGGCTATAACTGTAACAACCAATCACTATACAGATACATGTTGTGTTAGCTGTTGGCTATAACTGTAACAACCAATCACTATACAGATACATGTTGTGTTAGCTGTTGGCTATAACTGTAACAACCAATCACTATACAGATACATGTTGTGTTAGCTATTGGCTATAACTGTAACAACCAATCACTATACAGATACATGTTGTGTTAGCTGTTGGCTATAACTGTAACAACCAATCACTATACATAATCTACTCAAGCTTTCAGAAATATACATGTTAAAGAAAATTAACACTTGTTTGCATTAACTTATCAGTGAAATAGTGGGCAAATTAAAATATACAACCTCATCTCATTTATCAACAATAACTATAATAATCTTAAAAAGGCAACATGTGAAGAAATAGACAAGAGAAATCTGCAGATGCAAGTTATTTGGATTAACACCACTGTATTTACTGTCAATCACAATGAATGAATAACCAAAACACAAGAAGTAGATTGTGAGCTTTACTAGAACACGATTACAAGAAACAGAATGGACATTGTGGCTAAGCTGCTGTCAGCACAGAACAAACAAACACAAACCAACACCACTACATGAAAATAAAAAGGTTGCTTAACTGTATCCTTGTTGTAGCTGAATACGCCTTAAAACGATTGTGTTTGATGATTATCAGTGAATTGAATTAACTGGATATATGATTAAGGCAGGTCAGTGGACTAAAGGTCAAAAACATCCCAAGCCCAGGGATTGGCCTAGCCACTCGTGGGGAGAACATGCTAGGGGGGAGGGGAGGAGCTTATGTGAGCGAACGGTACAATAGGAATTAGTAGTGGACTATAGCCATCTCTGTGGCTAAGGGGTTACGGACGCAGATCGTTATTCTGCATACTGTGTTGGAAACACAGCTGCTAGCGACTTGGATGCAGACCGCCTTGCGTTGGTTTTCATGCGTTGGTTTTCACAATGACACAATTATGTGTATGCTACCCGAGTCCACTCTCAAGTGATACAGCTCATGATGCTCATGATGCTCTTGGTGTGTTGGATGCTAGGCCTGGGCAATTGTCCTGTAGCATTATGGTCTATACTTATTGATTAATCTTTTTCTCCAGCTGATGACCAACAGTCAGAATGAAAGATTCTAGAAACTGAGTTAGCTGACATGTTGCCCTTGTAATTCTTCATGTCATAACTTGTTCATTGTCAGGTTGTCAGCTACAATGCTAAAGGTAGTCCTGTGGTAGATACTGCAGCTAGGGGTTGTTAAATGCTAGGCCATCACATATTTTAGGCTGCAGCATGAAGAGGTGGGGTGGCCAGTTATTCACATCGCTGTCTCTCCATTCAGATTGAAATTAAAATTGGCTGGTACCTTTTATGAGGCCAGGTCGACTCCAGAGTGAACTGGTTGGAAAAAAGATGATCCTGCCACTGTGGAAGTTTTAATCCAGACCACTCCTTTGACAGGCATGCACATTAACCACTTCGCCACTATGGCTTCACAGTGAACGGTACACTGAACCAACTACAGCAGTAGTTTTCTGCTCTTAAAGCAGCCTCAAATGTCATTACTTATATTCATTCATCATTTCTTTGTTTTAGGATGACAGTGGCAGTAAATGTATAAATAACAGTTCACAATTGATTTGCAGGCGTGCTATCGAGCTTTCCTTTGCTTTGATTAACCACAACAATGTACGAGGCATGATGAAAGAGCTTCTGCTGTTCCTGGAGACTTGTGATCCTGAATTCAAGTCAGACTGTTGTTCTAATATTGTCACAGCAGCCGCCAGGTAAAAATGTTGATCTTGTTAGTGGTTGGTTTCATGTTTGCAAGGCCTCACTTGTGTGGTAGTAGACTGCCATGTCTTTTTTTGTTTTTAGACTGTCACAACCTCTATTTTCTTTGCTTTAAGTGTCACAGCCTGCATTATTTTTGCTTAGACTGTCAAGATGTGTTGGTTTTGCTTTAACTGTCACTCTGGTGTCTTTGCTTAGGCCTGTGTTTTTGCTTTATGATATGATCACAACCTGTATTATTTTTGCTTAGAATATATCAGCCTACGTTGTTTTTGCTTAGACTGTCAAGCCTGTGTTGGTTTTGCTTCAACTGTCACACACTGTGTTGTCTTTGCTGAGACTGTCAAAACCTTTGTTGTTAGAACTGGCAAGGGATGGAGGAACTTTGTGGTCTGCCTTTTGTAAAGGACCTGCTACATGCTGATGACTTCTGTGGGTGGACACAAATATGGCTTCACTGCCAGCTAATTAGATTGCTTTGTACAGTCTGAGATGTGAAAGAGAAGGCATTGTATCCAGATGAAAAAACATTTATAACTAAGAAGATATTTTTGTAATATCTTTGTTTGTTTGCTCAAATTAGTCAAAATACCTGGTCACTTGCCGTCCTGACAGACGATAGTTTTTTACATTGTGCTTCAAAAAAGGCATAATAACTACATCCCATGGCGGGGACCAGTAACAGCGTAATACTTCTCCATTGCACAAAGTCTGGCCTGATTTGTAGAGATTATATGTTGCCCATGCAGCATGATCCCTCTCTCGGCCTGTCTAGTTTACTCCAGAGGAAAGGTAACACCAATACTTCTGGAACATGACAAGCTGCAGAAGCTGCCAGATCAGCAAAGCAATGCTGTAACTGTTTGCCTGTCGGAGCTTCAATCCTAGACCAGTTGCAGACCCAGGCATAAAGCCTGGTCTGCCCTGTTATGACATTTAGTCTTTAGGTTGCATTTTCTCGCACCAGAATAAGGCTTGTACCCTCCAAATTGTGCTCCTCTGCCCGAAGCCAGCAAAATACCATTAGAATTGGAAATATTAAAATATCTAACTCCTGGACAGGTTATTGATGTCACATTTTCACAGGACTAATATTGTTTAAATGTACACCAAAAATACTATCATCTTCATCCTTGTTTAATTTTCATGTTTTTGTAATGACATTTGTTTGCTCTCTCACCAGGTACTCACCAAACAAACGATGGCATATCGACACTGTGTTTAAAGTATTAACAACAGTAAGTCTCTTGTTACACTGTTGCCTGCTTTATTTACTTTGGTCGTGTGTTGGTGACAGTTGCAGTGTGAATAAAATATTCCCTTCTATTTTTCTTACTTTTGGTTTGTCAAAGAGTACCACATACATATACAAATACCTCCATAAATGCTGCAGTTGCCTCCTGTAGATCACACTAGGAGAATCTCAGCACAGCCCACGAACTCTGTAGTTGTGATTAGAATCCAAATGTGTGTATATTAGAACTGCACTTGATATAAACAAATTGTGTCACTTGGTGTTCTATTTTGGAAATTTTATCTAGGCAACAGTCTGTCTGACCTAATTTTGCTCAGTTTCAAATGGTGGAGGGATTTTTAACAATAACGGCTTACACGTAGGGCCTTCAATTTGTTGTCTTTATCAAAGAAGGTTAGACTTCTGATCCACTATCACAGGATCAAGTGGGAGTTTGGCATGTTGGGGTTCCTTAGTTTGTAAACATCTAAAATGTCTACTTCAATCAGAGGCATAGTACTTCAGTCATTTTGCCTCTTCCTGTTTGTAACCTGTTTCCAATAATTCATATTTATTTATCTTTTTTCCCAATAATAAATAATCTGATACATAACAAATCAGCTGAAAAGCACATAACCACCGTTCAATGTAAATGTATCCCCCCCCCCCCCCCCCCCCCCGCACATATCCTATTTATAGGACATCTCTGTCGAAGCCAGCATTTATAGCTGTTGTTGATGTCTTGGCAAGATTATGCTCAGTAGTTTGCCATTGCTTTCTGAGCGACCGGCTCGCATACCCCCATAAGTAACCAACGTGACGCGATCCACTACCAACTCTCGTGTGTTACCCTACATGGATATACAGGATTATGGAGAAAGTCATTAACTTCTTCGCCAGGGAGACCGGCTCCATGTAAATGTTACAGAAGAGTATTACAAAATTCATTGGATGGAAAGGAAAACTTAACAAAAAGTCAGCATTGAAGAAGATTGGGTATTAAGACAAGCAAACATGAGCAAAATTGATTATTTTTTACACTTAAAATCACATGGATGTCTAACAAAAAAGATATTTATTGAGGGAAGTGTACTGAGAAGGCAGATGAAAACAAGACCATAACATAGATGGGTTTAGTTTATTATGGATCATTTACACAGCAACAGAGACAGGACACCTGGCTTATGATAGAGAGAAATTTTGAACAGCTATTTGGAGGGCAAAGTTCTGCACAAGGCAGGCCACTGATGATAATGTATAATTTAAAGCAGTTGAATGTGCTTTGTTTACACCAGTTGAAGCATTTACCAATTTTCTAATAAATATTGGTCTTTAAATTAACCCCTACCGTTGCTCATATTTTAAAAAATAAATTACTCAATCTCATCTTATCTTGTTCCTTTTGTACCTTGCAATGTCTAGGTGAATCATAAACAGCGGGAGAGTACCCATTTATGGGCTTTATATATCGTGATTCCCATGGATTCTGTTATTCCCTCTGTCCATCTTTTACATGGTCGGCCTCTTCTTGGCAGAATGTCAGACAGGCCGCGTGCAGAATTCTTAACTCTTTGAAAATAAAGTTTGTTTGTTCCATTTGGTTTGTACATTATTGTTTGTTACGGTATACTGTTAGTTGGTAATCTAGTTACATGGCTAAACCATTTAATTTGCCATTTTCTGATGAAATCAAATGCTGCTGCTATTAACATATCAACAGTCAAACCCATTTACAATGGACACAAGCTCCCAGCTTGGAGACAGCAGCAACTGCCTGATAGAAAACATTCCTGGTATTGAGAAAAAGAACACTCAGAATGAAACAGAAAGAAGAAAAATAGCTCTAAACTACATAAAATAACATTACCCAAGTGGCAGTTGGACTCATGCATATACAGATGGATCAGCCAACAATTCAATAGAAAATGGAGGGGGAATTCTCTTAAATTTAAAAAATGGAGTGGGGAAAAAAACAGTCAGTGTCAAAGAGCCGCATGTAGGCAGATAGAGAAGAGAGGAGTAGAACTAAGGAATAGGACTAAGACAGGATAGAGATAACATCCCTATCTAGGAAATAGGGAATAGAAGGGACAGAAGCAGTAGGGAGAACTGTGAACAGTTCTCCGACTGGACACACACGTGTCATAAAAGGGGACACAGTAGGACATGATCAGGAGTTACCCAGAATAGAGTGGGGAAACCATTACCACGGGGAGTATCCATTAATAGTGGTAACTCTAGAAGAGTAACCTATTGACAAGCCACTAAATGCGTGCTGGAATACCGAGTACGCAAACCTGCTGACGCACGAAGTGTCACCGGCTCGTGGCTGGACACGCCACGAAAGTCAAGCAGACGGGGACACGACAGCGTAGGAGACAGATCGTAGTATTCGCTCTGAATACTGTGTTGTTTATAGGACAGTAGAAATAGTGGTGACTTAGGCTTAGATTAATACAGTAGATATTACCATAGCTAACGTCATAACGTAATATTGTCATTGATGTATATGATCCATGTGGTTATCAGCTCTCGGAGCTATTGTGTAACTAGTCCAGAATAAATTTATATCCTTTTGTACGACGTACGAGTTATCATTCATGTGGTGCAAAAGAAGAATCCATGTGTGCCTGTCAAAGCTAGGTTGCTGACAGTCAGTGGCAACTAGAAAATTTTCAAGTAACTTCAAAGTGGAGGTAGAGGCTTTGAAAACTGTAGCAGAAATGCTCTTGATGGAGGAAAATAAAGAGAAGCAAATAGCTATCTTCACAGATGCAAAGTCAGCTGTCTCAATACTGAAGAGCAAAAACAGCACAGAACTGGCTGACCTAAGAGCAGCACTCCATGGTCTATGCCAGAAATCCAAAAAAGTTGTAATACAGTGGATCCTATCACATTGCAGTATACCTGGAAATGAAGAGGTTGACAGACTAGCAAAAGAGTGGGACGACTACCACAGCCTGACATAGACATAACCTATAATGAGGCAAAGAGGTTTATTAAAAGCACTTATAGAACCAAATGGGAATCAAGAGCATCCAGGCCACCAGAAAGATGATGCATATTACAAACTCGGCTGAAGTGAACAAGTGGCAATCTTTAGACTCCACACAGGACATAACAGGCAGAAATACCACTTGTTCAATAAACTAAAGATAGGAGATACTGATCAATGTAATTGAGGAACTGGTAAAATGACAGCTAAACATTTGCTGCAGGAGTGCCCAACATATGCAGAACAGAGAAAGATATTTTGGCCCACGCCTGCTTCATTTGAGGACAAGATCTATGGAGATATCAACAAGCTCAAGTTGACTGCAGCTTACTTTAACTACATTCAGGTTGACATCTAAAGGTGCATGAAGAAGTACTTAGACTGCCACACTTCATACCATAATTATGTCGATAGCAAAAGCGTCCCAGAGGCATGAAATAGAATATTACTTGGCTAGCAAATCCATTACGTGAAAAGTCAGAATCGAAAGCTCACTGTGTGAGCGTCATAAAAGGTGGAAAAAGTGTCCTAGTGGCACGAAATGGAATATTGCTTGGATAGCAAATCCATTAAGTGGAAAGTCTGAATCGAAAGCTCACTGTGTGGGCTTCATCAAAGGTGGAAAAAGTGTCCTAGTGGCATGAAATGGAATATTACTAGGATAGCAAATCATTACATGGAAAGTCCGAATCAAAAGCTCTCTGTGTGGGCGTCATCTGCAGACTGCATGCTTCTGGTTTCCGGAGGAACAGCCAGTGGTGACTGGAAGGCCCAGTATACGGAAGTGAGGCTAAGCAGCCATGTGCAGGACGTGACAATTCCTTGGGTGAGCCCAGTACCAGAGTGCTATATGTCGGCTCTGCAATTATGGAAGCCTCCTTGGATGGCGGGGAATGCCCATGGTCTGCCCCTGCCTTCCCTTGAGGGCTGACCAGGATGTCTTCGGCTGTTCTAAATGAGCTAATTGAGATGGGGGATAACACCACAACAGTGAGAGTCAAACGTCCTAAGAAACCCCCATGGAGGTTAACCCGATCAACAAATGCCCGCAAGAACGCAGCTATGCTGTAAACAGGCACAATGCAATCACGTCCGAAAGAAAGGCTCCGGATGAATGCAGAAGAAGAAGAAAATGCTGCTATAACCCTCGCTTTAGTCCTGATTTCTTCATTTCTGATTTTCTCTCTTCTTGATACATTATGAGTATTCTCAGGAATCTCATTTTTGTTGTTGTGATATTTCTTTTCTCTTTTTCTGTCATTGTCCAGGTTGGCATTGGTGGCGTAGTGTTGGTAGGAAGATTGTGTGGTAGAGTGCTTTCTTAGTAACTATTGATACGTGTTTGTTCTTTAGTATTGGTGCCACTTGTCAAATGAGTTGGTTTGCATTTTTATATCTTTTTTGGATCTTGTCTTCTGATATGCCATTTGATGATATTATACTTACAGAGGAACGGCATTTAATGATATTATACTTTCTAAATACTTGAAGCTCTTTACTTGTTTCAGGGGTTGTTCATTTAAATGAATCTTTATTGTTTTTTTTTTTCTTCTTTGGTTATAAACATTGTCTCCTTTTTTGATATATTCCACATAATATAGTAACTGTTTTTATACATTTCAGTTTCAAAATGTAATTAGTGGAAAAGTCAGTTTTATTTTTTGTTTTCAAACAGTTTTGTATCTCAAACATGGTAAAGACAAATGGAATTCAATTGAACTTCTTGTAAGCTTGATGAACTCTGATGTTAATTTTAAGGTATACAGATATTGGTTGGTTCCTGTTTGATTTAAACAATTGGTATGTCCTGATATTAAAAAAGACCCATTGGTTTATTCATTTCTGCTTTAGTTGAGCAGTTACACTATTCTATTTCATTTTCAGGCTGGCAATTACATCAAAGGGGATGTGGTAACAATAGCTATCCAGCTGGTGTCAGAGACATCCTCCCTACATGCCTATTCAGTGCAGCAACTGTTTCGCTTCCTACACAATGATTACACTCAGCAGCCCCTGGCACAGGTGGCAGCCTGGTGCATTGGAGAGTATGGAGAGTTGATTAATTCGCCTAATATTGAAGAGGAGGAACCTCTGCAGGTATTTAGTCACTGTGAACTCTTTCTGCAACAGCTGTCTGTGACATTATGGCATTTTAGGTTGAACTTTTGTCCAGGACAATTGTTGCTTTAATTCTTTCTTACTGTGGAGCTAGAGATGTATTAGTTTTCTGTTGTTGTGTGAGAGGTTTGGTATTCATTGTCAAGGCAGACTGTGTTATTAATATGAAAGACAACCAATTCATCTAAATCAGGCTTCAGTTTATTCATGTACCAATGAGATGATGATGACGATGTGGTTCTGTCCTATGTACTTCACATTCACACATTGTTTCTGCTATACTGTTTGCTGCATATCAACTCAATGGAATATTTAACCCTTTACAGGGCACAGGTTTTTCCTATTTCTAACTCTAAACGGGCAAGATTTGTGAGGGTTTTAGTAAGATTTTAGGTAATGTTAGTAAAAAGATCATAACTAAGTTGTTAGTTAATGGATTTTAATGAAATAAAGAGCAAAATGAAAAGAAATGCATGCAGATTAATAATTGTTCTCACATGTCATATGAATAATCCAGTCTTGTTGGTATAATCCACATATGAACACAAATATTTACAAAATATTACACATTATTTGTGTGTGTCAGTCATATATACACTATGTACAAACACTGCCAACTGCTCACTGGCGTCCAAGATGCTGGGGAAAACAAGTGTCCTTACAGTAGTTCACTTGGCACACATCACAGCCATATGAACTTTCAATGGCTCGTCCTGCAGGGGTACGACGTTTGGCGTGTCTGCATGCTGCGCAGGCTTTCTTCCTGCCCTCAAACCTCATGAGCCTGTGGTTGACACTTTCTGGGGCTACTGCTTGGCCTTTCCTCTTTGATGCCGCCTTCTTCCTGCTGGAGAATCCTGCGATGAGTTGCTTAGATAAATCCACACTGAAGTCCAGAAGGGCGTAGCGTTTGCTGGGCTTTGCTGCGGACTGCTCGAACAGGATGAAAGCATTGTTTATGCATGAATCGAAGACAAAACTGAGGAGGTAGCGCCAGTATTTTCTGCACTTCTTCAGTGTAGAGTAATACCCCCTCATTTGATCTGCCTTGTCCACCCCTCCCATGCATTGGTTGTAGAGTTTGATGACAGCAGGGCAGGACACAGGCTTTCTGGTGCGAGTGTGCCGGTCCCATCGCTCAACAGTGTCCAATGTGTGTGAGGTATTGTTGGAGAGCATGAAGACATCCCTTTTATCATGCCACACAGTAGCAAACAGATCCTCTTTCTAAAAGACTTGATGGTCCCCTTGCTGCATTTTTCTCTTTTCTCTGAATGCCAGAGGCAGATCTTTCCGGTTCTTTCTTACAGTTGCTGCCGCATACGTTTTCTCTTGGAGAAGGTTAGTAAAAAGCCCAACTGACGAAAAAAAGTTATCAAAATAGAGATGATGATACTTCCCCAAAAAGGGGGCAGCAAGCTATTAGCCATGTCGATAAGAGGCCGAATTTTGTGGAGGCGGTCACTGCCGTCAGCTGTGTTATTATCAGCCACATGTAAATACTGCTCCAGCTTCTTGAATCTCTTGAGCGGCATCACATTTTTCACACCTGGCATTCCCAACATATCAACTGTAGACCAGTACAATTCCAAACGAGGAAGATTGTGGATCCCCAATGATATGAGCAGACCAAAATAGGCCTGCATTTCGGTTGCGTTTGTTGGAACCCAGCCTCGATCATCTACTTGTCCGATCTTTTGCCTAGCATACACATTTGTTTGATCGGCAATCATTTGAAACGTTTGCTCCTCAAAGAGTTGAAGAAAGAATGCACGCTGAGAACGATCATCAGTTAAGTTGACGCCAGTTTCTTCACTAAATTCTTCGATATTCAATGTTGTTGTTGTGTTGCTCCAACCGTTTGCATCGCGAGACGGCCCTGCCCGACTTTCTTCAGTGACATATTCTGAATCAGATTCACTTTCTTCAAAGTCCGAAAGATCTGAAGTGTGCATGCTGCACATGCTAATATCACTGAGATCCAGTTCCGATTCGTCGTCATTTTCGTGCGTTTCAATGTCACTTAAATTGAACCCATCAAAATCGCCGCTATCGCTTGAAGAATTGAGGAAATCCATTTTGAATAACAACGCACAAAAACCCCGAAAACTAATAAACAATCTGATCAAATTTAACAAAAAAAACTTGCAAACGTTACCCATGCTTTCACTCTATCAGCAAGACTGGTAGAAAAGAACAGGAAGTCTCGGAAATTCGCGAGATCGCGTTTTTAAAACGACTAGTCATCAAAGACGCAATAGGGCGTTCTGCTCGTTTAGGGCATCAGACAGAAATGGTCGTCCTGCCCGTTAAAGGGTTAATGTGCCACATGGTAGAATTCCATGCTGATTTGTTAGTCATTGATTGTACACATTGGGTTTGTTACTTCTGTCGGTTGTATCACTTGGGAATTTTGTGTTGATGTTGCATCTTTGGTTGAACTATGTCAACGTGTCATAAATAGGGATAGAGAAACTCAGCTTCAGACAGGTAGAATAGTGCGAGCACAGATAAGACAGAACTCTAAGTTCGATTATCGTCGTTATACTTTATTACGATATCTGTCTTCTGGCGAAATAATCTTCTCGCACAATGGTTATAATATTGCATACAAATTCGTTATACAAAGCATTCAAATACTATACACCACATCTCAACTATGTCTATCGTTAATATCTTAAGGATCTAAGTAAGTTCTATCCCTGTGTCTCTGCTTTTTTGTTGGCCGCGGCTGTTTCCATTTCTAATTTCTTGTTGGCAGCGTCGAACTCTGCTTTTTTGTGTTTTATTCTGCCGCCCGTTCTTCTCTTTCGCGTTCTTTTTCTTCTCTCACTAGATTTTCTGCATGTGTTTTCTGACTCCATTCCGCTAATTTGTCTGCTGTATAACCTAGCTTTAGCCCTAGCTCAATGCACTTTTTTAGTGTTGACATTTTCTAGATTTTGAAATTAATTATCTCTGGAAAATTAATTATCTCTGGAAAATTAATTCCCTTTGAAAAATTTCTATTATACAATCTTTGGTTATGTCCCTTAATATTTTAATTATATCAATAATACAAATATATATCAATAGCAAACAAAATTTACATGTGAAAAGCAAAATGAGTATCGTTTAGAGATACAATTTATAATAAATTTTTGGGACTTAGCTGATTTAAATGATGCTTCCTCAGTACTATCGCTGTCAGCTTCACTGGATGTTTCTGCTTCTGTTGGTGGACAATTTACATCATACAAAATGCATCATGGAACAACCTGTTATTAGAGAGAAAAACATTAGTATTTTGTCACGTCACGTCAATGTCATGTTTATGGTGAGAGTTAGCATTATGATTGTATACTTTGAGACAAGAGTGGATAGCACAGTTCAATAGAACTGTATTTACTGTATAGTGTTTAGACTTTGTCGATGTCGTGTATAATTTTTTTTTTGTTTACTTGGCAAGGCCAAGAACCGTCAATGTATTATTTCTGCTTGTTGCTTGACACTGTCTTGGGACTGCCAAAACGGACAGGAGCCCCCATGTATTTTACCTGTCAACGTGTCATAAATAGGGATAGAAAAACTCGGGTTCAGACAGGTAGAATAGTGCGAGCACAGATAAGACAGAACTCTAAGTTCGATTATCGTCGTTATTCTTTATTACGATATCTGTCATCTGGCGAAATAATCTTCTCGCACAGTGGTTATAATATTACATACAAATTCACTATACAAAGCATTCAAATACTATACACCACATCTCGACTATGTCTATCGTTAATATCTTAAGGATCTAAGTAAATTCTATCCCTGTGTCTCCCTCTAGAAGGTACACCCTCTCCCGTCAATGTCCACTGCCCTCTCTACTCTCATGAGTTGGATACGGTGTGCTTGCCCCTTCGTGCGTCTCGTGGGGTTTCACCCTTCACGCTTCTGCTAGGTTGTGGCTGGGCGTACTGCGTGGTTTGACCTCTGACTCGTCTGTCTCGAATGTTCGAGTCTCTTCTATTCTCTCCCCTATTCATCCCCTGTTTCTATGTTCCTTCTCTATCTATATTACGTCCCTTATCTACTTACGTGAGACCTTGACAAACTATAATATGGCTACCTCTACTAGGTATCGTCTAATTCTTACATACCTCAGTAATATGTCTGTAATGTTCAAAAGGTTTCAAGAATTTCCACTTTTGGTCTTGTACAAAATAATTAAGCCACTAAGTACAGATCTGGTGGAAAGTTACATTAAAATGGCATGTTTCTACTGTGTCTGTAGTCTCCTGCTTCAGCGATGAGCTTTACCCATGTATGTATTTTGGCTTCGGTCACTAACAGCATGGTGGGGTGACTGATGTCTTCACCAGTCTCCCACAGGTGTTCATTAAGGGTTGCTCCTGTAGTTGGATTTTCTTTCTCACTGCTAAGATCTAGCAGTCTGCTCAAATATTTTCTAGTGTTTGCTTAAGTGTTCCACAGTTGCAGGTGGCAGTCTCCAAAACCAATTTGGTGAAGGTATGCTGTGAATCCACAACTTAATTTTCATAGTCATCATCATCATTATGTGTCCTGTCAGCTGGCCTAGGCATTCTTTCATCTCCAAAGATCTGGGTCCTTGGTGTTCTGGATCAATTCTTCTGATGATATCCCTGCATGCTATGTTTCCAGTTTATTCAGTATCATTTCTCTTTTACCTTTGCATCTTTTATCGCTTATGTTTCCAGCTGTTACAATGTTTCCTAAAACCTCTCTTCTCTTCTCTCTTACACGACCAAAAAACAAGTGATTGTCTCCTTATATTTAAATGTATAATGTTCAAGGTGTTCAAAACATAGTTTAAGAAACTACATTATAGATACAGCAACCTTAAATTGTACTTTTGATATAGATACAGCATACTTAAATTGCATTTTTGATCTGTGATCTTTTCTTGGCATCGTTTTCATAGATACGGCAACCATTAATTGTCATTTTAATCTGTAATCTTTATTTTCTCCACTTCATTTTCATATATATCACCATCCATGAATTATATTTTTTATCCTTTTCTTAACATTATTTTCATATATCCAGCACCAACAAATTTTATAACATTTTACATTTTCTTGATGAAAAGGTTTTATTAAAGGGGAATAAACACACTGGCACATTGTGTATCACATTTACCAGTTGAACACCTCACATCTCCGCTGCAGCGTCTGCCATGGAAATACATTTAATGTAACCACTATTTGAAAGTGATTTGTTAGCCAGACATTTTATAGCAGCAAAACAACTTTCTGTCAGTACTGTTAAATTTTCATTACGGCATGTTATACCTCGCACGGGGTCTGTGATTGATTGTTGTTTTCCTTGGAATTTCTGTGTGTAATAGGCTACAGAAGACGAGGTGATCTCTTTGTTGGAGAAAGTTCTTGCTAATAACAACTCTTCTGTGGTCACCAAGGAGTACGTTATCACAGCTTTGATGAAGCTGTCCTCAAGATTCTCCAGCTGCACTAGGTTGGTATATAAGACCTTTGTTTTCTTCCTTTTGTTTACTTTCAGCATTTTGACTGACAGCTTATAGAAAAGTCTTGAGAATTGTGTGAACTGGAGCATAGAAAGTAAAGGTTGTTGGGGCGTGATGTGTTAGACTTTCACTTATTCTAGGTCATATGAGATGGGATGGCAGTTCCCTTCTCATCACCTTTCCTCTCCAGACAATTTTCATAAAATTTTAACAATTGTCTGGTGCTCATTTTTATGAGGCTGGTTTGACCTGGTCAGAAAAAATAGTCCTTCCTCTGCTGGGATTTGAACCCAGACCACTGTCGTGGAAGGCAAGTGCACTAGCCACTATGGCTCCAAATAGAATTTTTTTTGGGTATTTGCATATCCTATTTACAGGACACCGCTGTCAACACCAGCACTTTACTGCTGTTGTTGATGCATTGGTAAGTTTACGTTCATTAGTTAACCATTGCTTTCTGAATGACCGGCTCCCATACCAACACGTTAAAACCCAGCGCAACACGGTCTACTGCCAAATCGGTCACAGCTGTATTTTGAATGCAGATAAGCGGAATTATGAACTGCGTCCGTAGTGCCTTCGCCATGGAGACCGGCCCAAATAGAATGCTGTAGCTAAATGTTAAAGTTACTTGCATGTTCTTTATAGGACAGTGCAGGCAATCCAGCCATTATTGGCTGTTTGTGATATACTAGGTAATTTTATATTCAGAAGTTTGCCATTGCTGTTATAATGGCTGACACCTCATGCCATCATTGCAAAGTGATCTGTTTCCAAACTCCCCATGGCTGATTTTAAACACTCAACTCTCTGTCAGAGAATTGTGAAACTGTTTCACTAACCAGAGACACTGACAATTGATGTATATTATCAGTAAATTTATAACGTGTATGCCTGATTAAAAGTAATTAATGTGATCTAGCATGGAGAACTCTCAAAATACAAATGCTGTATTGGATGGTATATAAAAAGAATAATTTATAAAATAAGATTAGATACTATTTTTTACAGTTAGTTTGGTTTCACATAATCTCGTTTATTATTGTCTTAACAACATGCTGTTCCCTTTATGCCTTTCTCCTTTAGCCGTCTAAAGAAAATAATCACGACATATGGTTCTAGTACAAACGTGGAGCTCCAGCAGCGTTCAGTGGAGTACTCCAACCTCTTCACCAGATACGACCATTTACGGTAATATTGTACATGTACTCCTGTTGTTTGGCAGTGTGAACATAAGTGTCTGGAGTGAACGGTTGACTAGTGTATGTTCCTGTGTCTGATTATCACAGTTTTTAATGTAAAAAAAGCTTCACTTACAGAAAAATATGACATCTTGTTATAATTGTTTGTAACAAGTTGTAAAAATCTCTAGTTGCTTGTGTAATTTGCTGAGACAATAGACTTTGGATTGAGATATTTGAATCAATCAGTCTTTTATTATTTTCTACCCACTATTAAATGATACTTATATTTTGTCTGTTGGTCATTTTCTTTGTATCTCGTGCTCTTGTCTCTCCCCTCTCTTTATATTTTGGTGAATGTTTGTGTTGTGGATGTGTGTGTGTTGTTCTCACACACGTTTTTGGATACGCAAACAGGCAGACACACACATAACGTATGCGAGACAAAGAGTGATTTCTGTAAACTCTGTTTATTACTGACTAATCAGTTAGACCACACAGACTTATTTCCCTCTTCACTCTAGTGTACATTTGCCACCAAGCAAGAAATAGATTGTAGCCCCCCTCTACCGTGTGTCCACCTTGACGAGGTAGAGGGGCTTGAGCGTTCCAATGACCCCATGAGCTATGCCGACGGTAGCACAGCTACTGGTAGGGTCACCCATGTTGGACAGGTCAAGGGAGAGGGACCAGACGAAGAGACACAAACCTGCTGCCTTGTAGGTAGACTGGGGACAGTCAAAGGCTAGGGAAAGCACCCCAAAAAAATGCTTGTCGAAATCGGGTGTACTGATTGACAAAGCAGTGCAACGTAACTTAATTCATAATGTCACAAATTAAAATTAATCGTTATGGTGCTAATCCCGCGAAGTCCCATCAGGCCGTGATAGTGCCAGGCCCCCTGCCTCGAGGGGGATCCACCCATGACTACTGGTGGTCACCTTCCCCTGTGCTGTGGAGTCAAGGCACAGGAGTGGGTTACGAGGAAAAATTACAAACCATACTGGACTGAAGAACTACAAATTCTGGAGGACAAAGTTGAAGATGCCAGGAAGACAGCAGAGAGAGAACAAACAACAATCTCAAAGCCATCTCAGCAAAATATAAAAGAACAGTAAATCAAACAACAAGAGATTGTTGGAGGGAAAAAACAGAAAACCTGAATTTTGACAGGGATGGAAACAAACTATGGAAACTAGTGAAAGCCATGAACAATGAAGGACCTAGAAACAAACAAATAACAATTAAACAAGGAAATGCCTTGCTTACAGGAAAAAAGGCTGCATATGCACTAATGGAACACTATGCCAGTGCAAACCACATTGATATTACAACCGAACAGAAGAAAGAAATCAAAGACAGATACATCATAGTTAAACAGACAGCAGCAGAATATATGATGACAAATCTAACAATGGAAGAAATGGAACAGGCAATGAATACCCTAAAAAAGAAAAAATCACCAGGAAAGGATGGAATCACAAATGAAATGCTAATAGGACTAGGCACTAAAGCAAAAAAGAAACTACTAGCGGTTCTAAATAACAGCTGGAAGAGAGGAATAGTCCCACAGGCATGGAAGGAAGCTATATTAATACCAGTCCCAAAGAAAGGAAAAGACCTGGAAGAACCAAATGGCTATCGACCTATCAGTCTACTTAGCTGTGTAGGAAAATTAATGGAACGCATTATCAATGGCAGGCTAACATGGCATCTGGAAGAAAACAAACTCTTAACACCACACCAAGCAGGATTCAGAAAGTACAGATCCACTGAAGATCAAATAACCTATATAGCTCAGGAAATAGAGGATGCCTTCCAAGAGAAAAAGCACACACTAGCAGTCTGGATAGATTTAGAAAAAGCATTTGATAAAGTATGGAAGGAAGGACTGAAAGTAAAACTGCAAAAAATGCATGTTTGTGGAAAAATGTATAAATGGATCAGCCACTACCTTGAGAACAGAACTGCCAGGACAAAAGTACAAGGACAAACCAGCAAAATGATGCTGCTGGAGCAAGGTGTCCCCCAAGGAGGAGTTCTTTCACCAACATTATTTCTAGCATATATAAATGACATCACGGAAAATTTTCCAGCCAGAGTACACACATCCTCCTTTGCAGATGACCTAGCCATTGGACATCTGAAGAATATATTAGTACAGCTAACAGCAGAATACAGCAAGCCTTATTAGCGCTAGAGGACTGGTCAAAATTATGGCTAGTGAAGATAAGTGAGGAGAAAACAACATGCACAGTGTTCTCCCTCTCAAATAAAACTCAGCAACCTAAGCTGGTATTGAATGGAAAAACATTGCGCCAGGAATAAAATCCCAACTATCTAGGAGTCACCTTTGATTGTCGCCTGACATGGAAGACACAGGTTGAGAAAAATCAAACAAGAGCAAGGCAAAGAATGGCAGTCATGAAAAAGCTTGCTGGTACAACGTGGGGAGCAGTTGAGAAAGTTCTCAAGAAGCTATATACTGGACGGGTGAGGCCAGTACTGGAATATGGCATTGCAGCTTGGGCAACAGCAGCTAAGTCAAACTTTAACAAAATAAGTAGAGTCCAAAATCAAGTAATGCGAATCATAACTGGAAGCCTGAAGACAACGCCTATTAATTAACTAGAAAAGATCACTTGTTTACAACCAATGCAGGATAGAAGAGATAGCAGAGCCCAGCAACAAGCAGAAAAATTTAGAAGATTGACAGACCACCCTATGTATAACAGGTTTAATGGTTTTGGAAAGGGAAGACTTTGTAGAAACTGCAAAATGAAAGATTAGGGCAGATCCCATACTTAACATATCAACAGTCAAACCCATTTACAATGCACACAAGTTCCCACCTTGGAGACAGCAGCAACTGCCTGAGATGATAGAAAACATTCCTGGTATTGAGAAAAAGAACACTCAGAGTGAAACCGAAAGAAGAATAATAACCCTGAACTACATAAAAGAACATTACCCAAGCAGCTATTGGACCCATGCATATACAGATGGATCAGCCAAAAATTCAATAGAAAATGGAGGAGGAGGAATTCTCCTAAATTTAAAAAATGGAGTGAAAAAAACAGTCAGTGGCAACTGGAAAATTTTCAAGTAACTTCAAAGTGAAGATAGAGGCTTTGAAAACTGCAGCAGAAATGCTCTTGATGGAAGAAAATAAAGAAAAGCAAATAGCTATCTTCACAGTTGCAAAGTCAGCTGTCTCAATACTGAAGAGCAAAAATAGCACAGAACTAGCAGACCTTAGAGCAGCACTCCATGGATTGTCAGAAATCCCAAAAAGTTGTAATACAGTGGATCCCATCACATTGCAGTATACCTGGAAATGAAGAGGCTGACAGACTAGCAAAAGAGGGTGGACGATTACCACAGCCTGACATAGACATAACCTATAATGAGGCAAAAAGGTTTATAAAAAACACTTATAGAACCAAATGGGAATCAGAGCATCCAGGCCACAAGAAGGATGATGCATATTACAAACTCGACCGAAGAGAACAAGTAGCAATCTTCAGACTCCGCACAGGACATAACAAGCTGAAATACCTCTTGTTCAATAAACTAAAGATAGGAGATACCGATAAATGTAATTGTGGAACTGGTAAAATGACAGCTAAACATTTGCTGCAGGAGTGCCCAACATATGCAGAACAGAGAAAGATATTTTGGCCCACACCTGCTTCGTTTGAGGACAAGCTCTATGGAGGTATCAACAAGCTCAAGTTGACTGCAGCTTACTTTAACTACATTCATGTTGACATTTAAAGGTGCATGAAGAAGTATTTAGAATGCCACACTTCATACCACAGGTATGTTGGTTACAAAAAGCGTCCCAGAGGCATGAAATGGATTATTGCTTGGATAGCAAATTCATTACGTGGAAAGTCCGAATCAAAAGCTCACTGTGTGGGCTTCAAAAAAAAAAAAGGTGGAAAAAGTGTCCTAGTGGCATGAAATGGAATATTGCTTGGATAGCAAATCCATTACATGGAAAGTCTAAACGTCCTAAGAAACCCTTGGGAAGGTTAACCCGGTCAACAAATGCCCCCAGAAGTCGGATGTGTCCACCTAACGGCGCAAGAATGCAGCTCTGCTTTAAACAGGCATAACGCAATCACGTCCGAAAAAAGAAACTCCGGATGAGCGCAGAAGAAGAAGAAGATTGTAGCTGCTGGTGATGGCATGGCAATCGTGGTTGAAGGAAGGAATGTTTTACTCAGGCCACACACAGCTTAGATGAACAGCTTAGATGTGAGAATAGGTACCAGAGATTTATCTGGTAAAGAAAGATGGCAAGGAATGGAACTCAGAGTGCTGTTTGTTTACATACTACATCACATCATGAAAGCAGTATTTGCCATGCGATTACTCTTGCCTATATACCATCTACCTCTGTGTTTAATGAAACATTTTTTAACTATCTAAGTGTGAGGTTACATTTGTTTATCAGGCCTGCAGTACTGGAACGGATGCCACTAATAGAGTCACACCCGCACAGCCTGGAAGATAACTTTACCGGCGACAGTGAAGTCAATCTGTTAGCGGATTCACTTTCCAGAACCAGCGTGCATAACCTGACTATATCTCACAAACAACCATCAGAGGTTAGCTGGCTTTGTTAGTTTACAAATATACTATTGCATTTCTATACTCTCACATGGTTTTAGAGCATTGTAAGGTGGAAATGACTTCTTATTGTTAAGTATTTTGATGTCGTTTGAATTGGGCACTTTATATAAGATTTGTGGGTTATGAAAGTACCGTTGACAGCTTTGACAGGGCATCTTTAAGAAAAATTGATATGGTATAGGGAGCAAAAGAAGAAGACTAGGATCTAGTGGAAGATCATGAATAATGACAGCATATAGTAACCCAATTTCTTTCTGTGATACCTCACTTCAAGTTTGAGGAACAGATTCATTCATTCATTCATTCAGTAGCATGTCCTTTGCAGAACATCGCTCTCATAACAACCTTCTGGAAAACCTTTCGATCATAAGCATAGGAACAGATAGAGATAGTAAAGTAAGAATGTGAAAGGCAAGAGCTCACATACAACATCAAATCAGTATTGATGTATGTATCAGAAACATGAACAGCGACTAAAACAATGACTGATAAATTACACACATTCATTAATTGGTGCATGAGAAGAATAGCACTAAAATGGTATGACAAAATCACCAATGTGGAGTTCATATCGCTTCTCAGCCTTTTGGTTAAGATCAAAGTGTAGTATCTGCGCTTGATCTTGCCAGGGCCACCAGCAGAAACAGTCATCCACATGACACACAGGAACGTGGGGACCTCATGGGGCGGCTCTGGCCCCTTGGGAACCACGAGCCCTTATCTTTACAAAAACAATAGAGATCATGAAGAATAATGGCAGAATAAAAAGTGATGACTTTCATAATCGGTGCATAGGATACCCCAGGGAAACTAGACAATATTGCCAAATTACACAGTAAAAATTAATACTTTGGCTAGTGGTAAAAACTAAAAAGAAAAGTAATGTAAAAAGCCCTTAAATGATGGGAAAACTTGTGCCCCCCCCCCCCCCCCCTCCCAGGAAAAAAAAGAAAAAGATTCAGGTGCAAGGAAATAGATCAAAGTTGTCTACAATAAAAGCAATAAAAGGAAAGAACCATCAGAGGCAGTATCTCTGCATGATTGCAACAGAGGAAAGGAAATAACTACAAAGGAGGTACAGATAGGAAGACACTTCATAGACCCTTAATTACACCAACAAGAAGGTTGGTTGAACTAGGTAGACACTGAATTGTGTTCCCCCTGAACAATTTTAGAATCAAAGTATGGGCTTGCAAACACAGTGCTCAGTGTTCAATCTCCAAGATTTTTTGGCTGGTTATTATTTCTTGGCAAGTTTACATTAGTAGTTTGCCATTGCTTTCTGAATGACCAGGAATCAAACCATTGTATGATAACCAACACAAGGTGATCTGCTGCCAAATCATCTGCAGCTGTATGCAGAATTACAAATTGGGCCCATAACCCCTTCGCTACAACTCCGGTTGTCTTAATAACCAATCTTCAATAACTAAGGTGTCCAGATACCTTAGTCTGCCTTGCTTTTGTAACTGTGACATATGGTTACCCATATCATTTAGTAAGTTTTTATGACCTTTGTACTGGGTTGTCTAAAATTCTCGCATGTTTTAGTAAGGGTTTCTCAAATTTCTGTCTTACCCTGGTGCTAACCTTTACTGGTAGATACATGACTTCTTCGTGACATTGTGTAAAAATGTCAAGATATTTATCAAACATCCTGTATATTGCCATCGTTTTATTTGTGATCGCTGACCATGTGATACAGTAATTTAGGTGTCTGGTTATAAGGACCCATTTCCATGCCATGAGTGTATTGGGTACATGGTGCTTGCCCCATATTTGTATAGATCAGTTCTTTGTGTGTTATGTGGTCATTTATTAAGATGGTCATCTTTACTTTCCAGAACATTTCCATGTACTCATTTTAGGCTGGGTCAGCTGTGTTAATTAGAACAAATTCCTGCCTTGAGAGGGATTCAAATGCATGACCAGGTGTCTGTTAATACAGGGAATTAGTTTATTTACAGATTATAATACATTTCTAAGCAAACTAACGTTATAATTCATTATAATTCATGTGTTGGAACGTGCAACATTACAAGGTAATCGCGACAGATTTGGCCAATTGCAATGTTTCCTCTAATTTGTTGAGTGTTGTAGGCAGACGTTCTACTTCATGAACTACTGGCATGAATGTTGTGAGTGAGTGAGTACAGTTGACCCCTACATATTGTAGACATATAGCTGCATTTATGTTGAACCAGAACTGCACTGCTGTGTTAGCAAGGCCCATGACAGACACTAAGAATAGTAACACTGTAACCTATCATGCATGTCATGGTGCTCTACAGTGTTGTTATTCTTTGCTGCTTTTTGGTAACACACGGGCAACTAAAGAGCTTATCTTTTATTTATTATCTGGCCATTGTTAGCACTTACTCCGTGTGTAACTATCTCCTGTGCAGTACAGAATTTCCTAGATACACATTTGTCAGTAAACCTGGAAAGGGTGGTTGCGTAAATATGGTGTTCATTTCAGAATGGAGACATCTTAGATATCCTCTCAAATGGAACCCCAGCTGCTCCTCCCATTCATTCTAACCGAGCTGTTGGAACTATAGATTTGCTCGACCTCCTTGGAGACCTGGGATCTGATGTGCCTCCTGTAAATAACAACACAGGTGAGCTGTTTTAACATTAAACATTGTTTTTTTTTTAAAGTACCACTTAGTATTAATGCAGGAGATGTGCTGGCTGGCAATGATGTGGCTTCATTTTACAATTCTTAAAAAAGAGAAAAATATATTTGGGCATAATTCCTTTATTCATTCTTTTATTGCTGTCACAAACATGGACTAGCTTTGTGTATAGGTGGTGATGGTTCTGGTGTATGTATATTGCTGGGGCTGTAGTGTGTGATCAGAGTATACATCCACATATGTCCACAGATGACAGTATTAACAGGTACATTAACAACCAACAGCAAGTCACACTAGACGATTTGGCTATGGTATTCTAGAACACACCTCAATGGTGACACCTCAGAAACAGAACAATAGCAAGCTTAAACTGAAGATTATAACAGCATGCAGACATATAAAAAAATAGGAAATGTCATGTAAACAACTTTCACATCATTGACTAGTACAGTATGACACCAGCCCAGTGCACTGCTAATGAGATATACTAGTGTTAGTCCTCGAGTCTGCCTCTGTGCCTGATCATGATGGAATAGCTTAGAGTAGGTCTTTCCTCTCATCCAGAATTGAACCCCCAACCTTTCCCCCAACCTTTCGAGCACAAGACAGGTTCCTTAGCTACTTTGCCCCGGAGGTTTTATTGTTGATAATACAGCTGTTAATGTAATTTAGTCTTGTAATAAATGTGTGGTATGCTTAACATGGAAGCTGTGGTAATGTTTGTCTGCTTACCCAGTGGTTATGTTTTCGAATCCATATTGAGATAGATGTTAAAAATGTACTTGGTCTCTCAGGTCAGTGCAACCTCAAATGTGTTCCAGAAAATGTCTAAGGAAGGAAAGTAAAGGCAGCCAGAATGGTATTGACCAGTCAGCCATTGAGTGCCAGTTGGGGCGTTCCGTAGTCACAACCCATGACATGGATGATTTTGCTAAACTGGGAGAGGAAGCCGGTGACACCACATCCGGCAAAGTATCCAGCATCATTGGCGATGAAGAAGGGGGCGACTTATAAGCACATTCAAGGCACAGTCCATCACACATAAACACCCGGATAATTGGCCAAATACGATCTCAGCTCAAAGACATAGTACCAGCTCTTGTGTGTTGCCAACGTCTGAAGCTTCAGAATGAGATCTGATACTGTCCACATAAGCAGAGATAACATAACTGTGTCAGGACAGAATTGGTGTAAATCTCTTATGTTGACAAAACAGACACATTAATCTTGGAATTCCTACTGGAACTTCAAGTGTCAACAGTTCCTTGTATATTTCATGAGAACGTTCCAGCAACGTTTACTTGCGATAACATTTTACTGACATTTGTTACTTGTCCATATATCTATCTACCCGTCCCTTCTGTCAATCAGAGTGTTTGTCAGGTGCCCATCTGAGATTTCTGTCTGTAAACATGAGAAACATATTTCATGTAAAAAAGAATATGAATCCCAACCCTATCGCTATTAGGAAAGAGGCACTGGAACCTCTTGCTCCTGGGTAGATTGGGCTCGTTAGCTATTACAGCGGGCAATCTAGGAGATGGAAAACTCCGATTATAAACCCCAAAGTTTAAGGTGGACCTACGTGCCAAGGATTGAATGGCCACGGGTGAGCAGGTCATGAACATGGAACGTCTGGTATGTGGGCGGGGCGGCGCCAGGCAAGGGGGACTCCTAAGGGACATCCCCTGCCCCTTCCCTAGCAGGCAGGCTCTACTAGGGCGACCGAGTATATCCTGCCGTCATATCTCACCAACTATGAATAATACAAAGAATTGTTGCCGAAGCAACGGAGTACGTGCTTTGTGCTCGATACCTTTGAAAACAGCCAGCGGGGAGACAAGTTTAAAACAACTGTATTATGCTAGACATGAGTGATGCAGTTTTCTTCTTATAGTTATTTTGCTATCTTCCATTATCTGTTAAGATTCATTTTATCTTTTATTTTATCTAATTATAAAATGTAAGAAAACATGGGTTTACCCTTTGCTTGCTTGTTTCAGTTCTGTCACCAGCTGGAAACAACTTGCTCGATGGCTTCATTCAAACTACAGCGCAGCCGAACAACTTTGTGAATGGCGATTCATGTAAGTTTGTATATGTTATTCTTTATGGCTATATTGTATGCTTGTGTCATAGTTGTAATAAGAAAATGATCCACTGTCATTCAGTGGTTTGTTCTGTGCAGAACTTTACCCCCATAAATCTTTCTCCATAATTTGACTGCTGTAGATTTATAGGCATCTGTAAAGATAGTTGGCCATTGGTTTTCTTCTTGTTGGTATGTGTATTGGTCAGTGATCATAACCATCGTCTCTGTAAGGCGATCCTTCGCATAACCACCAACTACTTGTCAGCTGCCCTAAACCTCAATCCACCACCTGCTGTCATGATTTGTTGGGTTAAACAGGTACACCACATTGCTTACAGGTGTCTCATAGGCTAGCAGAGGGAAAGAAGGGCCTTACTTTTCTCATTTATAAAGAGTACCTTTCATCCCACCACCTCAAGATAATGATGGATGCTGTTTAATATTACTTGTAGATGTTTCCGTCTGTCTATTATCAATCCTCATTTAGAATATGCCTTGTGGGATATATTTGCTGGTAAACATAGGGGAGTTGATGTTTTTATTCTAAGGCTATATATGTTGCCTGAAATGTGTAGAATAACCTTCAAATAATTATAGTCATCTTAATTTTCATCTTCCTCTAGCTGTGTAGCCAGAATTCTTTTTTGCAGGCATAAAGTGATAGCTGATTGAACTTCACCACAAGTTATCAGACCCACTTTTTTTGTGTCTCTATAAATCCAGTGCAGGGAGTGGTACCCATCACATTGCTAATATTTCTGTCTTTGTAGTAATTGTTTTACGGCTAATAATATATTATATTTCTTTTGTTATTGTGACTTGTGTTTCCTGTGCTTTTAATTATACAAGGCAACATTTTCTTTCGTAAATAGACTAAATTCAGTATATTTGACATAGCAGTTGTATATAAAAACCCAGGATGGTTAATCCGGTCAACAAATGCCCGCAGAAGTCGGATGTGTCGGCCTAACGGCGCAAGAACGCAGCTTTGCTGTAAACAGACACAACGCAATCACATCCGAAAAAAAACTCTGGATGAATGCAGAAGAAGAAGAAGTATATAAAAACAAAGATGATGAGATGAGAGTATCACATACTGATGAACAACAGTATTTGATATGTAGCAACACATGTGGCTAATGACCACGCATGTGGTGAATGGCAATATTTGTGGTGAATGATCATGTATGTATTGAATTGTAATATTTCTTGTGAATGATCATGTATGTGGTGAATAATCACATGCTTTAGGCTTGAGCGTAGGCTAGACAGTTAAGATTTTTGTGTGCATGTTATAAACTTGACAATTTAGTGACAGCTAGTAAATTTCATGGAAAAAGAGCAAGATAGACAAATAGATAATACCTGGATGGCTTAGCCATATGGTATAACCAGAAGACTACAGACCTGATCTAATACAGGTGATTGTGTGGGCTAGCAAACCATTACATCGCTGATTGGCATGGCACATGATGATGTTGATAGGCTTGAGTTATTGGTCAATTTCAGCTGTAGTGTAGGGCTTGAAATGAAAACTTCAATTTTAAAACATGAATAGAAATTCAGTCTAATTTATTATTTATTGGTCTTTTCAGCATTACCTGGTGTGACAGCGTTCAACAAAAATGGTCTTATAGTAGATTTCACTTGCCAACGAGCTAATAATGATGCCACCAAAACGGTGATCAACATGAGGGCTATAAATTCTTCTCCATTCCCAATGCTAGACTTTGTCTTTCAGGCCGCAGTGCCCAAGGTGAGACAGCATGACAATAAATAATTCATCTAAGCTAGCAGTTAGGCCCCCCCCCCCCCCCCCTTTTTTTTTTCACACAAATATGTTTAGCATCCATGTAGTAAAGCAGTAGTGCACTCAAATGCTGCACTATCTTTTATAAAATTTATTTGTTTTGTTTTCTGTAAAAAAAATGTGTGGACCCTCTTAGAAGCCTGGAGATGTCTTGGGTATATGTTGGTAGCTCCATACTTGCATAGACCAATAAACACTTGATGGGCGATGTTGTCAATATCACGCCGGCTGCAGCACATTTTTAGTACATATTTTAGGCTGGCTCAACCTGGGAGCTCAAGTCAATGTTTTCAAATGCTCCTCCATGGGAATTTCAACACATGACCACAGGACAGGCCAGCAAGCTTAGTAGCCACTGTGCAACCTTGCCTCCCATTCTTAGCTGATAAAAATGCCTGCCGTATACCACTTGAAACATACTAGGTCTGCTCCAGCTAGAGGCAGATGTACAATAATCCACTCTGCCCCCAGACTCACATATTGGACATATTAAACATATGAGAAACTGCACAGTGTAGACCATGATCAATACTAACCAAGACAAGAAAGTTTAAATCTATCTTCTCCTTCTGCCCTTTATCCTCCCTCCGCTGTGGCACAGTCCCTCAACCAACTGACATGAGGCCATTGTCTATTGTTATCTCCTGCAGCTCTTTCCATGTCTTCCCCATGCTGTTCACCCACCTCTAATTTTGTTTTGCATATTTTCTTTAGGTCTCATATTTTGTTTGCCTTGTGTGTCCCATACAAATGGCTGTCTAGTTGAACTGCCATCAGGCTTTCTCAGTGTTTGTCCTGTGTCTTTGCCTCACCTCTTCATTCATTGGAATCTAGTTCTCTTCCCAAGCTTTGCCGTAACAATTCTGTCTTACCATTTTAGTCCTTTTCTGTGCAGGCTCCAGTTAGTGACTGGAGTAGTTAATTAGCCATGTTTAGTCATTCTTCTTGTTTCTGTTCCATTCAGCAGTACTGAGAACTACTTATTGAAGAATAAGTACAGTGTATGTGTAAAGGGTGAGGGCTGGCCTTCACCAGATTTTGAAATTGTTCACCACATTAGTTGGGATTGTGTCTTTCTTGCTTATAAGGGAAGGACAGACTCTGGTGCACAATAGAAACATGAAAGAAAGAATAAAACATGAACATATTTTATAATTCAAAGTGTTGTTGGTATTAGTAATGAGCTTGCATGGAGTTCTGTCAGGACTGCTGAATCCTGTTTTCTGTAACTGCACTTTTTATGTCTAAAATTCAGTTGTTCTCTGTCTTAGAAAGTACTTCATTTATTTTCCTCTAACATGAGTGGTAAATTTCAAATACCACGTATGACCGTTTGCGTGTCCCTTCAATACCACACTAATGTTCTGCTGGGAAATAATTTTCCTGTGAACTTATAAATGTACAATAGAGATGTTTTTTTGCTGTGTACACATTGTAATCCTTTTTATGTGAAACTGAAACTATGCAGTGGTCATATTGGATAGTAGGAAACTTAAGCAAACATAAATAATATTTTCATAATTTTGCTGTCTTTGTAATGATATAATTTCATGCTTAATTTTCATAATCAGTGTCTGTTTTTGAAAAGTTATATTTCTATTTATGGTTGAAGGTGTAATGACCACCAACTTGTTGTATGTGGCCTTATTTGTTAGCTCTTTTTCACTGTTCTGTTTTGTATAATTTTTTTCTGTTTTGTATAATTACTTTGTTGGTGAGTGTTGCATATCCTGAGGTGACTTACGTGTTTCTAATTTCCACAGTCATTCCAGTTAAACCTCCAGACTCCCTCAGGAAGTGTCATTCCTCCTGTCAATTCTGGAACTGTCACCCAAGTCATAGAGCTCATTAATCCTCAGAAGGTAATGTTAAATTCTGTGTCATGTGACAAATAGGCAGCACTCTGACAGTCCTATTTGTATGTGTTGTATATATACTTTGATTTCAATACAATCTATATGAAGTCTTAAGTCCTTGAGAATTTAAAGCTAGATATTCTACAGATTGACCAATTCCAGTCAGTCCAGAGATGAGGAAAAACATCACGCCTGGATAAGACACACATGAATAAAATTAGCTAAATGCATAGCTAAAATTACCCATTTGTTACTACGGCCCTAAATGTAAAGAGTCTTAATGCTGTAACCTACCATGCATTTAATAAGAAGCGATGTAGGCGTAAGTTATAAATTTTCACTGACAATAGAGTGAGCATGGTCAGATGGCGGTTCTTCTTCTTCTTCTTCTTCTTCTTCTTCTTCTTCTTCTTCTTCTTCTTCTTCTTCTGCGTTTATCCGGAGACTTTTCGGACGTGATTGCGTTGTGCCTGTTTACAGCAGAGCTGCATTCTTGCGCTGTTAGGCAGACACATCCAACTTCTGCTGGCATTTATTGACCGGGTTAACCTTCCCGGAGATGGCAGTTCGATTCCTGGGCTTGCTATGGGAGAGAAAGACTAGCCATTTATTCCTATGAGCACTCAAGCCTGAAAAATGGGATGGACATCACTTTACCTATCTACAGCAGGTTCCTGCTATGAAAATAATTTTTGAAAAATGTTTTTTTTAAACTGGTGCATTAGTGTAATCCAAAGGGGGTTGTGCTGATAATGTTATGAGCACATTTGGACAAGGGTTCTATACCCACATTCGTTGCCCATTAATTGAGGGAAAGATTGACCATCTATTTCTCTGCATCCAGGCCTACAAAATGTAATGGTCCTCTCACATCACTGACCCATAGCATCTTCCTACTTTGGGACTTGCTATTTTGTTTTTTTAATGAACAATTGGCATGAGTTGAGTGCCTATGCTCAATAAGGTGATGAAAGGCTGCAAGAAGTTAAGAATACTTGTTAAAATGTTTAACTTCTGTAATCTACAAGCAATAGTATGCATAGATATAAGGAGACCAAAAACATCTAAGGAAGAGAATTAGCGATATTGATGAGTAAACTGGAGGGAACAACAAGAGATAGCAAAGAATAGGAGGGCTTGGCATGTGATAAAAAGCAGTGTTAGAAGAACACAGATTCACCAATATACTGCAAACAAGACAAGAACTGAAGAACTTTATTGACACTAAAGTGCAAAAAGAGATCATACAAATGTGTTCTGATAATAGCAGGTAAACTGCAGGCAGTGAGAACATGTGAGGAAGAAAACTGTCTTGAGTGTATTGCACATACGTGAATGGTTAATGCAACTGGTGTGAGGCATGGCCCACAGGGAATCGAGAAACAAGACCATTTGAGATTCAACTCAGTCATTTTGTGATAGTTTTATAAGATTTATATTAGGATCTGGGTTTCAGAAATTACTTGAAGTCAAAATAGCTTGGAGTGGAGTTGTGATCTGCCTCCAGCTCAAAAAGAGTCAGTTTCATATCCAGTGAAAGAACAGTTGTGAATGTATTGCTCCTTTTTCATGATAGAAGAGCTGGGGTTTTTATCTATCATTCACCACCTGTTGAACTGTGGTCACGTGGTCAAAAAAGAAAATGCATTTTGCATGACACAAAGAATAAATGCATGCTTAAATTTGCTGAAGCCATACACTATTGAAAACCACCACTGTAAGCAGAAAGACATGATAGTGAGCCTATGGCAACATTTGTAACGTGCGTGTACATTGGAGTAGTATTAGTGGCATGGTATGTTATGTCTCTGCCAAAAATGGCTTCATGTATTCATGTCATATTAAGTTCATTCTGTAGTATGCACCAGATGTATGTTAGTTGCATATCCTTGACAGGACATCACAGTCAACCGCAGCATTTATTTAGCTGTTTGTGATCTCTTGGCAAGTTTACGTTCAGTAGTTTGCCATTGCTTTTTGAACGGCTTGCACTCATACTATTTCATAAAAGCCAACGCAAGGCGGTCTGCTGCCATATCACTCGCAGCTGTGTTTCGATTGTGATATGCGGGATTATGAACTGCCTCTGTAACTCTGTAAAAATATACTGGGCAATAAATTGTGCGATCCTCTTTGTTCCAGTTTACAATGGAAAAACAGTGCTTTTTATTTATGTATTTCAAATAAGTGAGGCTTCGTGTTTTTTAAAGTGATTATGCTTATTAAACAATGCCCCACAGATGCCATTTATGTCTTTCATTGTTTCCAGCAACCTATTCGCATGCGGTTAAAAATCAGCTACTCACAAAACGGCAACACCATCAATGAAATGGGTGAGGTGAATACATTCCCACCGGAGCTCTGGCAGTAACAGCTGTTATACATTTTAGTCTTTAGCTGGCTGTGAATTTGTGCGTATGAAAGGTTGACGGTTGCTAGTTCTTTACTGTTCATGAGATTATGTATTTACCTGTCACGACAAATGGGGAGGGGCATCATGCCACAGATTGTGAGGTTTGTTGACATAGCTTTGATTTGTAAGGTTCTCAACCTGTGTTTGCTTTTGGTCCCCTTCTGATCCACATTTACATCTATGATCCCTGATCTTATAGTTGCTGTTAACTGGAGGAAAGTTAACTCCCCCATCTTATAGTTGCTGTTAACTGGAGGAAAGTTAACTCTACCAGCTACACTGTTTATTAATCCAAACTCTGTCATATAAAGACAACGTATTTGTAGTAGCTGTCAAGAATGATACAATTCTATGCAAACATAATTGTGTAATGATACACAAAATGATGGTCGCGAAATGTATTTCTGCAGCATGATGCATGCAAAAGCAGGGAAAAAAGAGATTTCAATAAATGATCATATGCCTGGTAACTAAGTTTGGATGGACTCCTTAGAGATATAGTATTGCATTTTACCACCTCAACATATTCTAGTAACAGAAACTAGAAATATGGCCTTGCTATGATCCCTCTATGAATGTGGCATGTATTGTGGCATGCTATAAATATGGCCTTGCTATGATCCCTCTACGAATGTGGCATGTATTGTGGCATGCTATAAATATGGCACTTGCTATGGTCTGCTCCCAAAATGTGGCACTCCTGAGGCCTGCTCTGGATATTTGGTACTTACTCTGGATATTTGGTACTTACTCTGGATATACGGCACTTTCTAAATAAAGCAATGGCAAACTACTGAACTAAAATTGTCTACACTCTGGATATACGGCACTTTCTAAATAAAGCAATGGCAAACTACTGAACTAAAATTGTCTACTAAATCACAAAT
The DNA here is from genome assembly GCA_963921405.1 of Cepaea hortensis. Taxonomy (NCBI): domain Eukaryota; kingdom Metazoa; phylum Mollusca; class Gastropoda; order Stylommatophora; family Helicidae; genus Cepaea; species Cepaea hortensis. The sequence goes on along the minus strand of OY992889.1, from coordinate 46,229,566 downwards.
ACCAAATAAATGCTAGAGTTGGATGCAATGTCCTGTAAGGGACATGCAACTAACTTTAACTCTCAACATATGATCCTCTAGAAATACAAGTGGCCTATATTCTGTAGAAGTCATCACTTGCTGTGGTCTGCTACCAAAATATGGCACTTGTTGGTGGCTCCCTAGAAACATAACTGACAATGGCTGGCCACTTCTGGAAACATGGCACTTATTCTGGCCCCCTTGAAAGAAGTATGGCACTCAGCACTTACTGTGACTCCTCCTTTCAAATAAGTATGGCACTTACTATGACTCCTTACAAACAAGTATGGCACTTACTGTGGCCTCCTAGAAAGAAGTCTGGCACTTAGCGTGGCCTTCTAGAAAGAAGTAATGCAGTTATTGTATGTGTGCATGACATGGCACATGTTGAGAACCACTGACATTTGTAAATGTACACATTTGTGAATGTATACGAAAGTAACAAAGTGGTTAATGCACAGAAACATGTTCACAGTTCCTTCACACATTGTAATCTTATGGATTTAGTGGTCTTTTGTAGAGAAGGTGACAGTAGTTAGAATGCTTGATCGCATGCCATTAAACATGAGTTCTTGTCCTGTGTAAGGCAAAGGATTATAATACATTGAGGGGGAAAAAGTGGAAATTGGGCCTAACATGTACAGTGTGCCTAAGCAAGAAATCTGTATACCTCAGCTTGTACCAAACTTATCCAAGGGCTCTGGTATTGGTTGCACATGTTGTTATCGTAATTCTGTTAGTGGTGCGTTATTAAGAGTGACAGCAAAGATTGCAAAATATGGATGTAACTTTTTCCCCCCTTGTTTCTAAATATAAGAAAAGCCTGTTTAGTGTCATTCAGAATTCACTGGTGGTAAATTATGTAGGAGGTTCACCTTAAGTAAAATTGCATGCTTTTTTTTTCTTTTTCAAATAGTCAAGCTTTGTCAGTAGCACGCGCGTGCCTGACTGCCCGCCCTCCCACACCCACCCACCCACACGGAAAGAATTTATCTTGTGTTTTATTGTGAAGAGACTACAAGTCATAACATGTATACACATGTATTTTAGTGAGTGACATATTCCCTATCATTGATTTCATAATCTCAGTTGTCCAGCTGTATTCCTCCCATGATCACGTGATGATTAAACAATCAAGGAGAAAGTTAATTTTCTATACTCACGGTAAATACTATATTTTGAGATTGTTCTATTTGACTTTGAACTGTAACATACAAAATCCTTCAGTGTGTTCAAGTTATTCATTTTGTTTCTCTCAAACTGTGCTGCGATTAGGAAACCCACAACACTCATCAGTGATAGTCTCTCCTAAACACTTTATAGAGTACGATGATAGAGCTAGACTTATGTTTGTGCGTTTTGAGATTTATGCCCATGCTTTTATTGTATGACTGCATGAGATATGGATTTTATTATATGTGCAAGATGCATACATGTGTAAGGTACAGACAGTATGTGTGATATGCACACACAACTTTATGCATGCATTGAGCATTCGAAGAGACGTGAGTATTTTAAAGGTGTACAGGTTTGGCTAGAAATGTGTGGTTTGCATAAAACGGTGAGTAAAACAGCCAAGTTTCAACATATACCCAGTAACAAGGAATGCTTCTCTTCTCTCTCTCTCTCTCTCTCTCTCTCTCTCTCTCTCTCTCTCTCTCTCCCCCCCCCCCCCCCCCATATTTCAACTGCTATGTGTTACAGTGAGAGATAATAGCAAATGTGGCACATGCTGTGGGAGATATTAGTCATTGTGTACACCCATGTATAATGGTGTCTGTATTAATCTTCATCCAAATTCAAAGAATGTACAACTTCATTTACAGAAGAGAATCCTTCATATGTACATCTGACCAGTCACATATGGCTCTGAAAAGAATGAACATGATGAGAAAATATAGGGGCATTTAAGATTTGGTGTTATCGAAAAATGGCAATAACAAGTTGGAATGACAAATTATCAAATAAAATAATTCTGGAATTATATAAGGGAGCAAAGATTTCTTAAATTAAGCGAAAGGTGAAGGCTGTCGTGGTTTGGTTACATCTTAAGACAGAAGAAACTCCAACGAAAATACTGAAGGGCACAGTACTGGGGAAGAGAGGAGGTGGGGGCGGGGGAGAGAGAGAGAGAGAGAGACCAGGAACATTTATAAAACAAGCATGCTTAGATCTATCAATGCAGACACGCATACATTTAAAGACAGCCACACAAGACATGACACAACTATTGAATGAAATGATCAGGAAGCTTTGTGACCAGCTCAAGGTCTGAAATACTTCATGATGATGGTGGTGATATTCCAAGTTGTTATATAAATTGTTACACATATATAAAGCATCTAATTATTTGGACATTTTATTTAAATATCATTTTGAGTTATTTGTAGTGTAACTTCTAGTGTGTTTTGAAATAAAGGACACTGAATGGTAACGTTTTTGAAAACCATATAGATAGATCATCTGTGAAATGTTCACTGTTACTTATCTATATAATGAACATCATGCCATAACTTGATAGCTGGAACTTTGTTGATTTTTATGTTAGCATATACCCTGGTACACTACTGACATTGTTCCCTAAGTGTGCATCTCTTTATCATTGATTTCAGATCCTGTAGTGTGGGTTTCATAGTTGCACAATATTTATTTAACGTAGTCTGATATTTTTTATCAATTCTGCTGTTGCAAAAGGAGCTTGAGTGAAGAAACTTCTAGTACTTGTCTGTACTTTCAGTCATTCCCATTCACTTACCCCCTCCCCCCGTTCTGTGTCAGTCAGTCACATTCACTTACCATATTTTCTCCCCCACCTTTTCAATTAGCAGCCACATTCACTGACCATCTTTGATGCCCTACCTTACTGAATTTCTTCATTGTTTGTAATTGTGTTTCATTTTGGAAGCGAATTTTATTTTTACTGTTTGTGTCAAATGCTATTTCATCAGTGATAATTTTTTAAAACTATAAAATGGGGAGTATATTTTCTATGAAAAGAACGTCACTGCATGTGCCATTTGCACTCGCAAGCACTGGGCTGGCAGATGAGGGCATTGTGGCATCACTGAAGCTTAGCCCTTGTTTAAAGTAAACTTGTAGCGCAAAAGTTTAGAGTGAAAGAGAACATGGGACAGGGGAGGTTTTGGGGTATGCGTAGGATTGAGTATCAGAACATTGACTTCTCACACAATATACATTTGTGATGGGAACTAAATTTGGGACTGCACAACAGACATATGTGGGTATTTAATGAAGAACACATGAAAAGATAGAAACCCTTGTATGGAAGTGTATTTATAAGTTTATGGTTTTGTTAATGTCTTGTTTTGTCTCTTTATAAATAAAATATTTCCCATTGTTACTTCAGCTGAAGACCTTTGCTCACCTTTTTTTAAAAATTTAATTACTTGTAATAATTATAATTTATCTGAAAAGTGTGCTGTCTTCCTTCTGTGTAAGTAACCTGAAGCATGTCGTTATTCCAGTGAATGTTTCTTTATCATTCCAGAAGCTTTTTCCCGAAAGTGAAGATTTTGTGAAACTGAAATCATTTCTGTTTGTCTATAGTTTCAACAGTTGATACAGAATTGTCACATCTTGTGTGGTAGTTGTCAGGATTGTTTGTAAGTATTACATGTGTAAGGGTTGAACATATCTAACAAAGGGTTGGCTTGTGAATTGATCAGATTTGTATTACACCTGTATCGGTTGAACATATCTAACAAAAGGTTGGCTTGTGAATTGATCAGGTTTGTCAAAAGTGTGTGTGTGATTGGGGAAGACAGTAGTGGTAGTATTGAAGTGAGTGAGAGAGAGAGAGAGAGAGAGAGAGAGAGAGAGAGAGAGAGAGAGAGAGATAGAGCTAATATGTAATAAAATTAATAAACAGCTGCATCATTGCAGCTGAAGATAGGTGCAAATGCTTTGAAACATTTAGAGATGTAACATTTTGAACTCACCAAAGCATTAAGAATGTTTACAAAAAAATAAACATTTGCAGCATCCATTGTGTCTAGAAATATATTCTTACACTGTCTTCTTTTTCATTGATTTAAAAAAAAACACGATTATTTGTGTAAGCCTGTGTAATCCATTAGAAGTTGTTCATTCTGTTTGTATATTTCTGATTTCACACCTTTCATTCACATATACGCCCTGTTGATATACTTACTTGCCGACTATCACTTCATTTCTTATGTTGGTTGATGAGCAACTTGTTATGACAGTTTTTCACGTATTTATATGCTTCAAAGAAAAACCAATATACATGGTTTGTTGTACTGCTTGATCCTGTGAGAGTTTTGCCAGCCATATCAGCTGTGATTGTCCTTACGGACGTAACCCCACACACTGTGTTCGAAATACAGCTGTGGATGATTAGGAAGCAGACCGTCTTGCATTGGTTTTCATATACTGGTATAAGTGCCAATCATTAAAAAAGCAATGGCAAACTACTGAACATAAACTTGCCAATAAATTACAAACAGCCAAAAAATACTGGGGTTGACTTGTGTCCTTTGGAGTGAGGTTAGTATAGACTGTTCTCCCAACCCTGTAACCACGTACCATCTCTGAGTGAGGTTAGTATAGACTGTTCTCCCAACCCTGTAACCACGTACCATCTCTGAGTGAGGTTAGTATAGACTGTTCTCCCAACCCTGTAACCACGTACCATCTCTGAGTGAGGTTAGTATAGACTTCTCCCAACCCTGTAACCATGTACCATCTCCGAGTGAGGTTAGTATAGACTGTTCTCCCAACCCTGTAACCACGTACCATCTCCACATGGATTGTGTTGCCCTCATTAACTCCAGAAACTGTTGTGGTCTGTGAGAATAGCACTGGAACTTCACATCTGCAGAGAGGCATGTTAGGATGCAGCCAGTTCGTATTCACCATAGCAGATCTGGTCTGGTTGTGATTGGGTCATGGAGAGTTCTTTTTGAGGTATTTTATTGACAACTGGTCTATGCTGGGAGGACAATCACTATATTGTCAGTAGTACTGGGAACAGCAGTGTTTCCTTGCTTGATTTCAAAAGCTGTATGACTATAGTCATGATATATGTATATTAACCTATTCAGTCAAGATGAAATAAATATAATGGTAATTCAGACACTTATTTCAGGGCAAATTTCTATTATTTGCATCAGGCACAACACACAAAGAAACAACTTGTTGTTACCAAACTTGAGTAGCACCATTTCCTAGAGTAAGTGGATAACAAGTACTTTATAATTTATTTCATCCCATGATGTTTAGGAAAGTATGCTTTCATGCAGTTATTTTAGTGTATTTTCTGAGTTTGTAGTTTCTGTTTGCTGATGAAGTCTTGTCGCCAGAACATCCTTTGCTATTTATCATTTTGTTCTTAGATGTAGTGCTGACTTTCTACACATCTTGTGTTTCTTGTTATTCATGTACTAGACAAATGTGGCATGACTCAAGTTGAATAAGCCACAACCTGTTTTTAACCCAGTGGAAATATGAATTTCATGAATAATGTTGTATATTGTCCTTTCACTGACTAAATTGGCAAATGATTTCTGTTTATGTCTCTACTTTTCTGTCCATATAAGAACATAAGGCAGTGGTTCATAAATGAGGTAGTGTGAGATGTGGCACATGTGTAGTAGTGATTTAGTGTTATTATAATCTAAGCTTTCAGCTTGGCTCTTTTTGTGTGATTCATTTTTTGCAAGTTCTCATTTCAGTCAAAATGTGTAGCATGAGCAAATTGTTTTGAAATATATCCCTCAAATAGTTCAGGAAGCTCAGAGAAGTACAGGAGTCATTGCCAGTTTTGCTTGAAGAAAGAAGGAATTCTAGAAATGATGTAGAAATGTATAAATTTAGATTAAGTTCTGCTTGTTGATGTAGTTTATTTGAAATGTTGAGCAACATGCAGAAACCATATTGCCAGTTAATATCAATAACTTATGAGACGTTGCATCATTTTGTATTTATTTATTCATGATATTTTCACCACTAGTTGCATGCTACCAATAATGTGAACATATATTCAGATAAAAGGTGATGCTTGTTTGTGTTTTTCTAATGCCATACACATCAACAGTAAACCTTGCGGGAGGATGTTTGTGGTTCTATATTGGAGATGGTCATTTTCATCAAATAGCCAGTTCCTTTATTTTAGTTCCTTTATCTGTACATTTTGTCAGAATGGGAAGTATATTATAATTTTCTGTCAACTGTAAGTCTAAGAACAGTGGTAGTGGTGTGGTTAGTGCAGTGGCTTGGTGTGGCCCTGGGTTCAGATCTCTCCAAAGCATAGATGTTTTTGACGTACATACATGGCTCAAGGGTCAGCCCAATCAAATAAAATATGGATACCAGAAAATGTCTTTGGAAGTTAAGTGAATCCTTTGACCTCAAGGACTGGTTCATTCATGTTTATTGATGTGTGGGTGATATGGTCAATATCATGTCAGCCACTTGTACTTCTTTGAACATTTCCTGGCAGCCATGTTGGGATAACTGGTCCTGGCAGCCATGTTGGGATAACTGGTCCTGGCAGCCATGTTGGGATAACTGGTCCTGGCAGCCCAGATCAGTAACAGACCTGTTCTCATGGTGATTTGAACATGTGACTACTGGGCTGGCAGGCAAGTGTGCTAGTCACAGCGCTACCATGTCTTCCATATGTCCTACACCTTATCCTAAATGTGGTATGGAAATAGGGGCTGTGATTTCATGTGTGTGTATGGTTTTTATTTTATACCGGGGGGGAAATATGAGGGCATTAGGTAGAATTGTGTGTACTGTGACGGTAATTTCAGCCTGCTGATAGCTGTTGTCTTAGGCAGCAGGCAAGTGGCGGACAGAATGTCATGGTGTGAGTAGAGCTGCCGGCCTGCCTGACCGGTGTACAAGGGTAGGGCTTCATGTGTACTAGTTGTTGGCTTTATGGGGTGGTGGGACCTGTTCCCTTCCTTGATGTCTTGTTCTTTCCTTGGTACCTGTTTAATGAAGATGGGACGACTTCATGGTTGCTTGTGGTTAGAAAAATTCCTTGTTAAAAACACATATAGGAGTGTTTCTCAGACATATTGAACAATTTGACTGGAACACACTAAGCATTCGGATACATTAAAACAGAGGCTATCTCAAACACAAAAACCAGTCTGTTTAAATCATTTGAGACAATCTGTCAATATACAGTCTATGTCCTGCAGCAAGAGAAATATATTCACATGAACTGGTCGACACTCGTACACTCGTACAAGTAATAGAAAGATGTAAAGATCATAGGATACACTAGACAATAATAAAGTTTGAAAGCTAATGACCTCAAATATTTCTCCAGTATACGTATTTCCTAGCTCAAATGTGGAACCGATGTGCATGTCACGTAAGGCTGTCAGAAGTGCTTGTCATTGTGTTGGGAGCATGTACAAGTAGGCAACTTTGAATGTTTTCCATAGAGAGAATTGCTTACAATGGTTCCTGTGCTACGAGGGAAGCCTGGAGTTTAAGTGAATGAACTGGATGCAAGTTGTAACCAGGAGGTCACAAAACAAATGATGAAAATTCATCATTCCCGAAACTTGGATATCAAGATTTTGAGATACAGTACAGCCTAGAGTTTAAGTGAATGAACTGGATGCAAGTTGTAACCAGGAGGTCACAAAACAAATGATGAAAATTCATCATTCCCGAAACTTGGATATCAAGATTTTGAGATACAGTACAGCCTGGAGTTTAAGTGAATGAACTGGATGCAAGTTGTTAGCCAGGAGGTCACAAAACAAATGATGAAAATTCATCATTCCCGAAACTTGGATATCAAGATTTTGAGATACAGTACAGCCTCTGTTTAGTTGCATTGAAATGGTGGTTGGATTGTTTTGTTTTCATTACATTGTGTCATTGTCATAATACCAGGGTCTCCTGAAAAGTTCAAATCCTCTGTAAGGTGTGGATTTTTTTCTGGGGGTGCAAAAATAAAACTCTAACCTGCACAGTTCGCAGCGACTACACTAGCCAGGCGGCCTTAATTCCTCGGGTCCAAGACACCCCCCTGTCCTACAGTGCAAGGTATTATAGGCAATAGATGACAGTGTTTTTTTGTTTGTTTGGGGACAGTGTAAACTGTATATCGTGTTTGGTTATTTATGTTAGCATTTGCTAGCAGAGGGAGCTGATATGTTAGCATTTGCTAGCAGAGGGAGCTGATATGTTAGCATTTGCTAGCAGAGGGAGCTGAGGTAGTACAGCAGCTGGCACGCTTGCCAGCTAGCCCTGTGGTCGTGTGTTTAAATCCCCATAGAGGGGGAGATTTCTTTCATTGATTAGGGCTTCTAGATCAGCCCAGCCTAAAATGGAGATTTCTGGGAGTAAAGGTGCCTGGTATGGTATTAAGCACACCACCTGTCGTGTGCCGATTGGTTTAAACATACAAGGCCAAAATCGTATACCCAATATGCCTCATGGTGTGCCTGGGGGTCCTCTACTTGATTTATTGTACCTGCCAGCAGTATTTTGTCATGTGTGTGTACTTGTACCTTCCAGCAGTATTTTGTCATGTGTGTGACACCATATGCCTGTGTGCTCACGGTGTGAGCTCTATGATCCATCCTGTCAACCCAGGATGAGGATTGTCAAACTAGTCGGGTACTAGCTTAAGGACATTGTTCTGCACTGGCATAGGTTGCAATGAGTGAATGTTGTAATACTATCTGTGCTATGTGAATGAGAGGTGAAGCTGTTGGCTTTTGTGTGATGGACAAGGTCTAGAAGTGTTTGTTGTAGGTCTCTAACAACCAGCTCTCATGCATACTTTTTTTAAGTGGATAAAAGAATGAGGAATCTAATACAAATCTCTCACATAAGAAGTGGTATGAACTCCACCATGGGGCAAGCACGACAGACAGGAAGCTTGCAATTGTTTTGGCTCCTTTACTTTCCTGACATGACCCAGGGACAGGTTATGACTTGGGCGTCTTTCTGCTGATGTGGGTTTACACTTTGACCTTGATTGTGTGTCTACACACAAGCCACTCTCTACCTTCGGGAAAGCAAACAGATACATGTTTTCAACCTAATTAAGACAACAGTTTTAACAAATACGAGGGGAAGTCAATAAGAAAGCCACAAATGGCTGTAGAAAAATAACTAAATATGATAACTTGAAACCAGTTTATTTTTATACATGCATTGTCCCTTTATTTCTCAACATAATTTCCACCAACATTGATGCACTTATCCCATCGTTTTATCAGTCCTCCCAAGCCCGCTGCTTAGAACTGCGTACTCTTTTCTAAATCACGTTTTCACTTCACATTTAACTTCGGCGTCATTCGCGAAATGTCTCCCGCCAAGGTGGGTTTTCAGTGTTTAAGCTGACAAATGGTTGTCCCGTAAAGTGGTGCATAGATGGGTAGAAAACATTACGAGGCTGAGTCAATAAGTAAGTCACACAGTTTTGCGGGATGGCAGGTAAATGAAAACAAAGCACGCAGTTCAATGCAGCGGGTTTGGGAGGACTGATAAAATGATGGGATAAGGGCATCAATATTGGTGGAAATTATTTTGAGAAGTAAAGGAACAGTGTATCATCTCATCATGTTCCTCTTGTACCTTGCGGCATTGAGGTGAAGTATAAACAACGGGAGAGTGCCCGCTTATGGGCTTCATGTATCGATATTCCCATGGACTCTGTTATTCCCTGCGTCCATCGTTACAATGTATGTATAAAAATAAACTAGTTTCAAGTTGTTATCATATTTAGTTATTTTTCTACAGCTATTTGTGGCTTACTTATTAACTTACCCTCGTATTTTGGAAGCTATTTTTCAAACAATTGTTAAGAATAGAATTGGGTTAGATCCACCAGTTTGGTTGCCTAGAAGCAACCATGTTCAATTTCTGTACGCTTTTGGTTCCAGTCACTTTCTCATTTTGTTGTATAGTTTAAATTATGTCTTTGTTATCACATACTTTGTGCAAATTTAGTTTAGAATTTAAAGTGTCCATGGCACTAACTTGAATATCATAGCTACAGGATTTGAACCCCAGCCACTCATTTAGAAAGCTGTTTATGTTTGTAAGACTTACTGATGTAGCAGTGTGATGTTGTTATTGTTTTTGCTGGTAGCTGTTTAATTTTATTTCTTCTTTCTTTAAGTTAATTGTTGTTACTATCTCTCTCTCTAAATATCTATTGTTCATTTATGTTGACTTTTGTTAAGAAACAATATTGGGATCAGCTGGTGACTCACTTTTGAGCAGCTCTGTTTGTATTTTGATTTCTTTTTTCTGCGGAAGGACTATTATAAATTTTATTTATTAATGATGATTTCAGCGAGTGAAATAATCCAGACATTAACATAGATTTCCTCTTTGTTCTTTCTCACCATCACATTTAAATACTGCTCAGTTTAAGTTCATTGGTGGTTAGTCTCCCCTTAATTGTAATTTTTGGTTTTGTTACATTAAACCGCTTCAGTTGTTCAGCTTGTGTGTGTTATCTTGAATAGCATTTTGTACATGTGTTTGTTTTGATTATATATATATATATATATATATATATATATATATATATATATATATATATATATATATATATATATTCATATATGCTTGTTTTCTTCAATATTTTAAGGAGACAAAATATTTTTCATCCCCCCATTGTTACAATTTGGTTTGAGAACTATCATCTTTCTGTTGTAATGAATTGTTTCTGTATTGTTAAGGGATGCCTTGATAGTCTGACTTTCATTGATCAAATAACCTCTGGTGTGAGAGCGGCCGTGGAGCCTGCCTCTGCAGCATTGAAATAGCTTTCCAACATTTGACCTACAAAGGTGATGATTTTCTCATACTCTCAGTCCTTGCTCCAGACAGTTCAGAATGGATGCCCATGATATGAGTGGTCATCACTTGAGGCCTCACATCTTCAGGAACAAGTGTGTTCTTATTGTAGTGCATCCATTCATTGAGGCAGTGAAGGTGGGCAGTACTGCGGGCAGTAAATGGCATTTGGTGATGTATCTCTTGATGAATCTTTATGACCGCAGGTGCGGACAGTTACAGTGTGTGGCTGACGCAGCCTGCAACAGTTATGACCAGCATCTATTGTGACCAGCATCTACGCTGTTCTGCAGATAGACAGCATTTTTTGGGGGTGTCCCGTGTGTGGTGACATTGATTATATAAATCGTAGGGTCGGAATTGTTGAACATGGGTTTTCTATATTTGATCTTAAATTGCCTGGTGAGGCTTCTCAGTGCTGAAAATATACTATAGCTGGGGATATCCGAAGTCACACTTTTACTGTTACATCTTAGTCCTGCCTGTATTCTTGGTCATCTTAAGTGAACTAACCAGACAGTGAATAATTATTCAAGCATGTGGCATATCACAGCCATCTCATTTAAGTGGGATGGGTATATAGGTCATTCTGCAGTTGGTCAACCGACTTCATGTCGCTCTTCCACACTTAGTGGTGGCCATATAAGTAACGATTGATCAAGAGGTATTTACAATGAATTATATCCGAGGGAGACATCCTGAACAAATCACTATTGATCTATGCAGCGTATCTAGACTGCCTGACTGCGGCTGTCTGTGTTCAGGTGACACCGGTTATCAGTGTTGAGATTATGTCACGTCATATGTCATTCTTCATACATGATACACTGGCTTGGATTTTTCATTGTCATCCATCCAATGTTGAATTATCCAGTGTTGAATTATGTCTATGTTGAATTATGTCTATGTTGAATTACTATTTTTGTTTTTGTTACTGGGCTTTGTATTGGTTTTTTTTTTTTTTAGACACACAAGATTGACATTAAATGATTACGTGAATTATTTGTTTATGTTGACTTTCACAGAAACTATTTGTGTGTTATGGTACAGGATGTGTGCTGTAATCTTGTTTTGTTTGAGTGCATGGTTGTGGTTCTGTCAAGACAGTTATTTAGCATATTTCTTCTGTAAAGTTTGTATTCTGTTTTGTACACTGAAATAATTGTATATGTCTTTTGTTGTTCATATTTGTTTGTTTCTGTATCTGGTGTAAGTACACTGCAAATCTGTACATTAACATTTCCATTGTCTACTTGTGTTGTCACTCAGTATTGTTTACAACATTGTGTATGAATGATTGTAATCACAGAAATTAATGAAATTGTCTTGTATTTATTTTTCTTTTTTAAATAATTCATGGAATCATAATTTCCCACATTAATCTTGTGCTGTAAGATCATACCACGACATTTGAGATGTTGTGACTGTTAATTGAGTGTGTACAGTCAAATATTTGTATTCTAAAAGAAGTTTCATGTAGAATTACGTTTTGTCATATTCAATGCCATTTGTCTTTAAGCGTGATTTATGATGAACATAAAATAAATGCAGAAACTAAATATCAATCTTGAGTGTTGTGTGTTTGTAATACTGTTTTATTTGAGAGGTATTCATAGTTAATTTATAGTATGGCTATCCGATGCATGGAGGAACATCAGTATTAGAAATCTCCAGCAGCACAAGGGACAAAGCTGTGGACAGACATGATCACTGATGCCACACATCATGGACTATCAGAAATTTACCACTGCTTTTTGAATGGCCGGCGCTCATACCATTGTGAAAATCAATGCAAAGCTCTCAAACTGCCTGTGGCTGACTACAAGCTCTGTATGTCAGGGTTGTGAAATTGCTTTCAAGGTCAGCATGGCTGAATGGATAAGAACACATGTTCTTAAACATCATTTGTGCTGAGGTAAGGGGTTCAACCCCTACACCGGAGAGTTGGACTAAAATGTTGACCTCTTGTCCTTGACTTGGGGACGTAAATTACAAGTACCTCTGAAGTCAGAGTGGGTTCACCTGATGGCGAGGGACAATGTTAATAGGTGAAGCTAATCCACAGGCAAAATTCAGTCCAGCACTACTTGTAGTGTGTACGGACCACACTTGAGTTCAAAGGAAGAGCACACCAAATAAAACTTTTTCACTAACTCTGAACCACAGACTCAAAACACATAAAATGAGACTGTCCTGTCTCAATATGGGTAATCATCCGTTCTTGTGAACTGGCCTCATGAACTACTTGAATATTGGTCTTCTTATAATAGCCATAAAACAGCTGTGGACAGACATGATCACCGAGGGCAAGAGGGCTTGTAATGAAAACCTTAAAGGTGTGATAGAAATTACAATAACCATTATCTTGTATTGTCAGTATTGTTGTTAAGGATGTCAAGAGTGTTGAGCACGTGTATCACCTTGCAGATAAACACGGTGATGTCATAAGGACAGTTTAAAGATGGGCACCCCCCGGGAAGTTTAACCCAGTCAACAAATGCCCGCAGAAGTCGGATGTGTCGGCCTAACGGCGCAAGAACGCAGCTCTGCTGTAAACAGACACAACGCAATCATATCCGAAAGAAAAAAACTCCGGATGAATGCAGAAGAAGAAGAAGATGGGCACCCACTTTTGACAAAGAAAAGCAGTGTTCTGTTATCCGTTTTTTTTTAATCAGTGGAGGATGAAACCTATAGAAATTCATCAGCGAATGAAGGTCCAGTATGGTGATGCATGCCTGTCAGTCTAGCAAGTGTATGAGTGAAGTAAGGAGTTTCAAAATGGTGTAACTTCTGTGAAGAGGTACAGTAGATGGTGTTTACACAAGTGACCAAGATAATTTTGTTATACAGGAACCGAAGCAATTTATCGGCACTGGAGGACTTGCATTGAACGCAGTGGTGACTACATTGAAAAATGATACATTTGTTATTTTCTTTTTCGGAAAATATTCACACAAAAAAATAAAAATACAATATATTCAGGTTTTCATTTGGAGTATTTTGAGAGAAGGGCAATCTATTTCTGTTTACTTTCATCCTCTCTCTAAAGATACGAACAAGGAAAGGTACTTTCTTGAAACAAATTGGCTATTAAAAACTTATGAAATATAAATATGGTCATTTCTGTATTGATTACAAATGGAATGTGCCAGATTTCATAACAGAAGTTGGTAAAACTTATTTTCTAAGAGCTTAAACATCATGCTAACACAATCACACAGCAACAAAGGTTGTAACACAAAACATAACACAAATTATAATATAATGTCTATGTAACATTTGATCCATGTAACAATGGTCTGGTTACCTTGTGTATAAAAATCCTTAAAAGCATACATATAATTGGTCATCAGCATAAAGTGTATGTTTTTCTATATAACATTAAAATACATACCAGCATACACTTGAATGTACCCATAACAATTAACTATATACATCATCTAATAAGAATTTGATGTGCTCTATCTGGCCAGCAAAAAAAGTATTTTCTTTTACTTTGTCTTATAGTCTGTGCCATGTCTGTCCACAGTTCTCTGTCTCTGGTACTGTCAATCATTTCTGATACTGAAGTTCCTCCATGCCATGATTTCAAACTGTCCAGTATCTTCTCTCTTGTCTCCCTCTGCCTCTTTCTTATGCCAAAATAGCAAAATTCAACATATGTGACCATGTCTATGATGTTTTCAGAAAAATAATTAAGATTCATATTTCTAAGCAACTGTCTAAATCATCATTAAGTGCCATCTTCACACTGAAAGTCAGCTGAACGAGTCTCTAGGTGAGTCTTGCATCTATATGGTGCAAGCACACATACTTCTTCCAGGTCATCATTTGATTGTCTTTCTTGTGTTCACTTCCTCTCCAGCATATCCATTAACTCATCCATAGCCAGTAACTCACCACAGGTTGACTGGTTATGTGCTTTTTTAAATTCTTTCTACTCCATTAAGGTGTTACATTATCCCATTCATCCCAAATGTGACTGCAATTACCTCCTTTTGTCATTGTATTTGTAAAATCTGTAAACACAAATGTTTATTACTGTAAAGTAACACATTCTTGGGAAAGAAAGCATTAACATAATAACTACCTAGGCCAGAAAGAGTTAACAAGAAGCTGCCTCCTCATATGCCCGAAGTGCTTTGCCCTTAATCTCATTCAGTAATGTTTCATCAGTAATGTTTCATTCAATCAGTTTTTGAAACACTTCTGTATTTGTAGATCGTTTATAGGAAACTTTGCCAAGAATATTGTCCCCTATAGAACAATATAAAACTAGACTCAGGTGTCCATATGCACAAAAACTGTCCAGTCCCAAATCATATTACAGAGATTACAATAAGCTGCTTGCATATACTCACATAAGTGGGTGTGTAAACAAAATCGATAGGGAACTGCTGATAATGCCGTAAGCACAGTCAAATGCATGGGCTTGTTACCTGCTAAGTAAGGGTAAGAATGACCACCTATTCATCCATGCATTCATAGCAGAAAACTGGGACAAATTGTTTTTATATACTCACATAATTATAAAATACTACAATTTTTATTTATATACTCACATCATTATAAAATACAACTAATTTTTTTTTAAATGTACTCACATAATTATAAAATACTACACATCTTTTTTATATACTCACATAATTATAAAATACTACAATTTTTATTTATATACTCACATCATTATAAAATACAACTGATTTTTTAAAATATACTCACATAATTATAAAATATTACACATCTTTTTTATATACTCACATAATTATAAAATACTGGACACAGAATAATAAATATACTTACATTCAACAATTATTTTTAAAGTGGCTACACAACTGTTGAGAGCTGCAGTGGCTACACAAATATCGGGAGCTACACAACTGTCAGGCTACACACTTATTGAAAGCTACAGTGGCTACACAACTGTCAGGCTACACACTTATTGAAAGCTACAGTGGCTACACAACTTTTAGGATTACACAACTGTCAGGAGTTACAGTGGCTACACAACTGTTGAGAGCTGCAGTGGCTAGATGTTTACCTGCTGGCCTGATGGTCATTAGGCAGGATTGTAAAAAACTGACCTGGTCTCCCAGGTCAGCCCAGTCTCAAGTGGAAACCAGGAAATGTTGGGAGAAGTAAAGACGGCCCGCAGAACACTGACCCCACCACCCACCAGCTACTGCCTTGTCTATACAAATATGGCTCTTGAACCATATGCCCAATGTGTTTTATTGTACATAAAAAGGTCCTGAACTTATTTATATAGGGTGTATTTTTAATGGCTGTGCAGTGTTTGAAAATATTGCCGGTCTAAGTTTTGTATTCACCCTCTGTAAAGTTCATGCAACATAATAGGCGACTACGAAACTTGGACTGGCAATATTTTCAAATAATGTACAATCATTAAAAATATACCTTGTATACTTATATATTATCACACTTCTGCTGTTTGGAATAAAACCACAATAAGATAACAGGAAACATTCTGTGTGTCATGTATCTATTTGTGGTAATGATTTCACACAGACTAACAAACAGTTGTCCATAATATGTGACCTGGATATTTTTGTTTGATATACATCTCTTGAAACTTGCACCATTATGTGTCCAGCAAACGACCACATGCTGATCAGTTACCACTGGGGACATTGGCCGAAAGGTAAAAAAAAACATGCCAGTCCTGACCTCCAAGACAGCAGTAACCAACCAGGTCAACAAAGAACAAGAACAAGATTTTCTGACTTCAGACACAACACAGATCACTTAACATGGACCAGGACAGACATGAGCAGGCTTCCAGAGCACCCATTTGGTACACATTCTCCTTAGAGTAAAATATCACTACTGTGAGTGTCCAGCCCACGCAGACATTCAGAAATTGCTACTTCCACCAAAGCCATGAACACTTTATACAGAACAAAGCAATAGCAAAAATAAGTTAAATTTTCATGAGATAAGTGCTACTAAACATCTATGTGTCACCAGGGCCCATCAGGAAAGCAAAGATGAGTAAGACTGTAACCTATCTTGCATGTCATGAGAGGTGCCGAAGGAGGTTTGTGTGAGACGGGCTAACTCATCCCTTTGAAAAATGTGAGTTCCAAGCAGTCATGAACAAGTCTACAGAGGACTTGGCATGAGCTGGCTGAGAGCCTATGGTCCACTGGAAAATGAAAGGCAGCAGCAACAGAAAAAGAGGAGCACTACGAAAATTTGGTCAATCATTTGTTCAATTAGACATTTGCTGGGCACAGAGTCATTTACAATCTATTATTAATGCCTTATTTAATCTACAATCTATTATTAATGCCTTATTTAATCTACAATATATCATTAATGCCCTATTTAATCTACAATCTATTATTAATGCCCTATTTAATCTACAATCAATTATTAATGCCCTATTAAATCTGCAATCTATTATTAATGCCTTATTTAATCTACAATCAATTATTGATGCCCTATGTAATCTACAATCAATTATTAATGTACTATTTAATCTACAATCTATTATTAATGCTCTATTTAATCTACAATCTATTATTAATTCCATATTTAATCTACAACCTAATATTAATGCCCTATTTGATCTACAATCTATTATTAATGCCTTATTTAATCTACAATCAATTATTGATGCCCTATGTAATCTACAATCAATTATTAATGCCCTATTTAATCTACAATCTATTATTAATGCTCTATTTAATCTACAATCTATTATTAATTCCCTATTTAATCTACAACCTAATATTAATGCCCTATTTGATCTACAATATATTATTAATGCCCTAATTAATTCAGCTGGTAATAATGTGGGTACAGAATTTAAAGGAATTTCAGGGCGAGAGGATAGACTTCACTGCACTGTGTTTTAACCCATATGGCTCAGTCTCTTTCCGCAGGGCGGCCTGCCAAAAAGCGTTGCACAAAGCACAAACTCTATAGCTCCAGTAATGACCCCCAGGAGTCTCTGAGAAAACTGCACTTGTGAACGGAATGATAAGAGTCTGAAATCAAACCCAGAATCTTCAGAACACAAGGCAAGTGGCTTAACCACTTCACCATGGAGACTGCCAGGGAGTGGGCCAAGAATGATCTTTAGTTTGCATAGACTATTTTTCAAAGCCTCATTTCTTATTTGTTTGTTCCCAGCTTGGTTGCTCTAGTGAACTGAAATGTTGAAAATTAATTCCTGTTGTCACTCTTTTGTAACCAAAAGTTGACATCTGGAGTGTCAGTGACATGAAATTAATTAAAACATACTAGATAATGAATGCAAACAGACAAAAACAAAAACAAACAAGTTCATAATTCACACTGGCCTTTACAATAAAAAAGGCAGAATCACCGGGCAAGGAATGTGTCAACGATAAAGGAAGTATGTGTGAACTTGAAGCAAAGACAGAATGTCATTTCTCAAATAAAACTGCATGAAACAGAAGAAAAGTACACTGATTCAGACAAATATAAGATGAGGTAAAACATGTCTGTAATAATCTGCAACAGATGCAGACACAGAATGAACAAGAAAAACATTGGCAGAAAACTTTGCACGATTTGCTAACAATGAAATAAATGAAAGAAGAGGAAGAAATTCTCATAATAATTCATAAATCAGGATAGGAAAAATGGAAGAAAATAATCTGCTCATGGCATATAATTATGACATAACTTAGAAGAGCCGATTTGTCATATTGCAATTGGAAGATGTATAACAGAAGGGACAGTTTAAAAACTCAATCAATGTTTGCATGGAAAAAATATGATGTAACAGCTGTTTTGTGTAGCTTTAAAACAAGCAGGACAAATGTGAAAAGACCAACAACAACAACAATAACAACAAAACAACAATAAATAATAATAAATTCAAATATACCATAAATAATCAAGTAACAGTGACTTCAAATGTTGTCTTTTTCAATTATACAACATTTGACATATGCAACAAAAGTATGCAGGGGGCAAAGACAAATGTCTTTACAGTATAACCAACAAATGTCCAACTGTGGTATCATATCTGTAAATATTCTAGCTCCAACTACATAGCATGATTTTATATTAATATATCTGAAAAAATACAAGTTTCTTCAAGGCAACAATGCATAAGTCACATACATGCTTCTCTGTTTACATGCAGTGCCAGCAGAAATCTCTGTTACAACAGTGAAACAATATGGACGACATTACTGTACTCGAAGACCAAGTAATGACAAGATTAAAAACGAGGGGTTGTAACTTCATTGTACCAGGTTTTTCCCCCATCTAGCTCCATCTCTTTCTGTGGAATAATATACTGCCAGCTGTGAGCATCGCACAAAGTAAGACCTCTGCAATTCCAGTGACGACTCCCGGGGCTTTCCATGAAAACTGCACGCATGGTCTGACCACTACAGTTCAAAAACAAACCCATGGCCTCAAGAGCATGAGGTAGGGGTTTAACACTCTGCCGCAGAGATCCTCTGACCAAGTATCAAGTCTAGGACGAACATGTCCAGCATATACTGCATTTAAAGCAAGCTTAGGCATAGCTTCTTATTACTCATAATATCTTCTATCCACACCAAGCAACTAATCATCATCATGTGCTATGCTGATAAGCTTAAGTTGTCATGTTTCACCAGAGTTGTGGATGAGCTCTGTGTTCTTGTCTTGACCATGTCATCCAGATATTTACTAGTAATGACTAATAGAATGCCATAACTACTGCACTTCGTATGTCTTGTTTCTACGTGTGTCTGTTTCTTAACAGCTTCTTCTTCTTCTATCTCCATGGCCTTACTTCAAATTCTGTTTTCTTGGTTATAAAATATCTGAGACAAGATCCATCTGGTAGTTGTGTACACATCTGTGTGCTGTTATTACTATGCTGTGCATTGTTATATGAGTATATTTAGCTGACATACTTTGAATTCATAAGTAACTGCTTTCTGTTGGCAGGAAATATGTGATTGTGAATTTAATTTTTTGTCCCAGCTGGCAACCTGCTGAGGTTTACACCCAACCATCCTCCAGATTTTTGGGAGTAACAGAACCAACCACTTCTAGGTGATGTTCGCCTGAGAAGAGAACATTAAGAGACTTTCTGAGTTAAAATTGATTTCCTGTTTCATTCAAACCCCCTCATGCCAGGATTTCAGTTTCAGCACAAATTTTTTCCATTTATTTCTGAAAATTATCTGTCAAGGGCATTTTTTAGTGCTTCCTTTTTCTGTTTCAAGTGACATTAACTTAAGTATTGGACAGCCCAGTAGAACTGGACACATACCTACATGTCTGCATTATTCTTCTGACATATTTTGTGTGCATATCCTATTTACAGGACATCACTGTCAACACCAGCACCATTGTTGTTGATGTCTTGGCAAGTTTACCTTCAGTAGTTTGCCATTGCTTTCTGAACGACCGGCTCTCAAACCAACACGTTAAAACCCAGTGCAACATGGTCTTCTGCCAAATCGGACACAGCTGTGTTTCGAACGCAGGTAAGTGGAATTACGAACTGCGCAGTAACGCCTTTGCCACGGAGACCTGCATTTTTCTGTCTACAGTAGGGATATTTGCAACTTTACAAATCATGGAGCTACTGTCTGCCCACTCATGTCCAGCTTTCTGCAGTTCTTCTTTCCTAAACATTGTTGATTTATCATGCTATCAACTAATTTGTTTATCATTGCCTCTGCAATTCTTTTGTTATATTCAATTCCATTCATATCAAAAATCTAATTTATTTCAATGTTCCAATGTTTCAATATAGTGCAAAAGACTCTTCTACTAGAGTTTTATTCCATGCCTCTCTATTCCTATAATCTTGTCTTAGTCCTCAATATTCAGTCCTTATAGAGTTAATTTCACACCATCCCTTCCCCTTCTTTTTTTGGATGCTCCGTTGGTCCTGTACTTTGAATGTGCTCAGAATATGATTTCTCTGTCTTTCTACTTTTCTTTCAAAATAGCATAGAAATCTTAATCTGTTGGATGCCATGTATATAACATTTAAGTGTGTGGATTAGTGCTGCAGTTACGTATCCTTACTGCACTGGCATAACCAGTCTTGACATGGCTTAAACATTTGTCTAAACACCCTATTTTCAAAGGGTTTTAAGTGATTACGATCAAAGATATGATCTGTTTAAAAAATGGTGGACAGCCGTTGGTACTTTATTTTTAATTCACCCCAAACAAAAAAGCATCCCTTACAGAACCTCATTTGCAACGGTCCAGCAATCACTTCCGGTTAAGTTTTGGTGGACTACTGGACTGATCGATGGATGTATTGTTAGTTTTCGGGCCCATTGGGCCCTCACTGTTGTCAGAGTACTCCGACAACAGTGAGAGGAGTCCTACAGGCCTAAAAATCCGACAACAGTCCCTGTAAGGGATGCTTTTTTTTGTTTACACTGAATTTAAAAAAAAAGTACCCAGCCGTTTACTGAACTAACTGGTTTTACCTTATGCAGAAATGTGTGTGCAACTGCTGGTTTTCTAATGACTGCTGCTTCCATCGATGATGAACTGTAATTTTAGTGTCAGACTGTTGTGTTGGCATTCTGGCTGTTTAATTTTTTCTCATGGACAGTGAGGAGCGTTTTATGTGATATTCACTGGCAAAGGAAAGGAGCATTATGGGGTGACCCTTTGCTGTGAAATTGGAACCAAGACTAAAGACTATCTGTTTCATATCTACAAATATTCACTGAAGAATACACTGCAAGGTGTGAAGCCTCCAATAGAAATAACACTATATATAACAATTTCACATAACTTCAATATAATTTAACATTGCAATATACCATACGTTATTACAATATACTAAGGCAGTGGTAACACAGGCAACAGTTCTCTAATTTGTCAACACAGTGGCCCGTGATTGAATTCCCATTAGTAATTCCATTTCCTTCCCAACCAGTCCTTCCCGGAGGTCAACCATGGCCTGTAAAATTGACACTGAGTGTTTCCTAAGGGTATGTGATAGTGGCTGACATATAGGGTGTATTTTTAATGACTATGGGGTTTTTGAAAATATTGCCGGTCCAAGTTTTGTATTTACCTTCTATGCTGCATGAACTCCACATAGATATACAAAGCTTGGACTGGCAATATTTTTAAAAACCTCAGTCATTAAAAATACACCCTATATTACTGATATCATCAACCTTGTTTAATTTGTGGTTCCTTTTTCTCTTTTTGTCCCCAATTCCCCCAATGGGCCTGTGATGTGATAACACCATCACATTTTGTAGACCTGAATTCAAGGAGGAATAGGTGGCCAGTCTGTCCCTCACTTTAGCAGGTGATGAGTCCAGGTGTATAACCCATGTCCAACCATGCTTGTGACATTATCAGCGCAGTTCCCTATCAGCTTAACTAGTAAGCCTGCTTTAATGGTCTTAGATGCTGGGAATACTGGCAGTAGAATTGATTCCAGAACACTAAGGACTGTGATCTGTGGAGAGACATCAGCATCTCTGTCATTAGGCGGGGCACATGATGTTGTTTATGAGGCTGAAAAGATCTTGATGAAATCTGTTTGGTCATCATCATGTGCCAAGCCGACAAGAAGGCAGCCATGTTTCGCCATCTCACAAGATCACAACAGTGGTGGATCAGGTCTGTGTTCTTGTCTTGACCATGCCGCATGGCCAAGCTATCCAGGTATTTACTTCTCTGCCTTCCTCTTGTTCTTTTTCCCTCAATCCTGCCAGTTGTCACCAAGTTCTCTAGTTTATTTCTTCTCATAACGTGACCAAAACATTTTGGCAGACTGAGTCTAATTTTTTTCCAATTAGTTTATGGTGTTCATTTCCTACTTGCAGGACTTGCTTACTTATTTTTCTGTTTGTCCATGGTATTCTTTGCATTTTCGAAACTACATTTCCATTGTCATTAAATGTTTTTCAGCTTGTCTACTCATTGTCCACATTTCACTTCCATACAAAAGTATAGGCTCTATGTAGCACTTCAACACTCTTTTCCTCGCTGCAATTGGTATCTTTTTATTGGTTAGTATGTTTTCTATCTTACAAGGCCCCTCCCATCAGTTTGGGCATGAGATATGTTAGGGTGGGCAGAATTCTTAATTTAGAAAGCTTTATTGTGATACACAATATTTCTCCTGCCTAGGCAGCCCCATGCCCAGGGTGTTTGCAATGTCCAGTGTCCATCTTTGCACTGGTTGACCCTCGCCTCTTCTTACAGTGACCATGCCTTCCATCAGTGTTGTTTCCAAACTACTGTGATGTGGCCATGATATTTCAGTTTCTGAGACATGCTGTGTTTGAGCCCATTTCCTTTGATGTTCAGATCTTGAAGAATGTCCGTAGTTTTCTTCTTCTTGATTCACGCTATTAATGAGGACCTTGACCTTTGCATCTAGTGCCAAGGGTGCCGTCCCTTACACCTCTTGTTGAACTGTTGATGACAGAAAATAGATGTCTCTAAATGTGGAGTGTTCATTCTTACTGAGGTTCAGTATTTGCGAGCTCACATAATCAATTGGTGCTGTGGTCAGTAACGTATGGACCACCTTTAAAGTTAACAAAAGCGATCACCATCCAAACCACTGTAATATTTAATATCAAACAACAACAAGTCCACTAGCAGCCACCTGCTGTGGCTATGTGAAGTGCTAGGACCATCACAATTGTTCAGGTCTGGGTGCAAGGAGGAACAGGCAGTCAGTCTTTCCCTCCCCTAGTGAATGGTGAGCCGGGTATCGAACCCTCATGACGTTTGAAATGGCAAAATTATTTAAGTTTCTGAGACATGATACTGTTTAAGAACCAGTTTTTTGTAATATTCAGATCTTGCACAATATGCATTTTATTTTCTTGGTCCATGACCTTCTAAGAAGTTGTCTATAACATTTAACCTCAAAAGCCCCAATTTTCGTCTCCTTTGGTCCACAACCTTCAACATGTATTAAACAGATTTCAGAAACAGATAATTCTTTATTCACATCATCTTTAAATAAGTGCCACTAGGTCCCCTGTCATGAAATACCATTGAAATGCCCTTTATTAATCATTATCAATGTTTTTTTTTCATTCTGTGTTTTATGTTGCAGTTTAATACATACATTATATACCTTTACTTACTACTCATGACCATACACACATATAAATGTATGAATCTGTGTAGGAGAATCAAAGCAATAGTTCTGAATAGTACTTAGAAGAGAAAAATAATTTAATTGACTAAATACATTTTGTTCATTATAGGGAATACAATTTTCACACACTACTCCTCAAATTATAATATTGGAAGAATATGATTATTTATAAATTACCTTGCCAAGTGTAATATTTGAAAGATTATGTTTTCTATACATCATTTCTCAAATCTGGAAACTGGAAGAGTTTTTCACTGTAGAAGTCTCAAAATATAATAAAAGCAAATGGCATTTTCTCCAAATTATAATATTGAAAAAGTGTGATGTTATAAACAGTAGTTTACAAAGTAAAATGTGTTATCACAAATACTCAATTTCATATTTCCCCTATGTTTGGGTTCCTGCATTTCAAGTATACGGTATGTTCACGCTTTACCCCAACAGAACAGACAAATATGTCAAGCCCGATGATTCAGCATGACGTGTTCATAATGTGTTACTCGATCATGCAGTTAGCTTTGTGACTGCTCACAAGTGTATTTATGGGAAATTAATGTGGCGGTTTCTCCTTACCTTACATATTCTTCGTGGGTCATTATTATGTAGCAAGTCCTTGCCGAACGTCGTTCTCATCTGGGCCCACGAAAAGTTTCTCAGTCCCTTGCCAGTTCCCTGCCACCTCAAGCCCAAGTTGTCTTCATTGTCCAGTGTTCAACTTTGAGCTGGTCAAACCCTGTCTCATCTGCCAGGAACCACGCCTTCCATGACTGTTCTCTCCAAGCCACTGTAACGTTTTATATGACTAAAGTATTCTGGTTCCCAGACATGAAGCTGTTGATGAGCCAGTTTTCTTTGATGTTCACATCTTTTAGAATGTCATTATTGTTTCTTCATTTTGATCCATGATATTCTATGAACTTTTCTATAGCATTTGAATTTAAAGCCCAGACTTTCTTCTTTAGTTGTTGCAAAATGGTCCATGACTCACATCCAAATGTTGTCAAAGGAAAGAACATGTTTGAGAAACTACTTGACTATGTTCTCTGATGTTGTGCTCATTTATTAATGCTCTTTAGTGGGTAGGTGTTCTAATTTGTACAACTTTGACAGAATAGCAGCTAATGTAAAAATTTCCTGTTACATCCAGTGCTGCAAGACTCCATAACTAGACATGACATTTCTGTTCACTTTCTGCATAACACACATTTCAAATAATAACTCTCCTTTCCAGCAAGCTATTGGTCAAGAAACACATTCATTAGCCAATCATGCAGGCACTTATTTCTTCAGTCAGATATAACAGCAGAAGACAGCAACATTGTTGGGGCATAATTAGACAAATTCATAAGTTGCATGCAGGTTGACACACATTAACTTACAGATTATTTGATAATAACATGTATCAACTATTCCCCTAGCAAGTAAATATCGCTGAGACAATCTTCACCAAAAGATTCCCGAAGTCTGTTTCTACCTAAATAGTTTTATCACAGCTTAAAATTTCCACAATGTGTTTGTTGCTTGTATGGCATAACATGTATTTGTGTCTATGAAATTTCAATCACAAAATTAAGTTATCTTGGCCAGACACTGAGTTATCACTGAAACACTTTGGTCAATGTGAATTCATAAAAATAACATAAATTTTCATTACACAGCAATCATTGTATAAATTAAAATTGTTCATGATATGAAATGTATGACAATTAATGTTCCATTAACGATAAAAATACTGCGTATATAATGTACATATTTGCATAACAATTTACATTTCTTAGAAATACTTAAATTTTATGTACAATCTGTCCATGTTGAAAACAATTTTCAACAAAAGTGGCATGGAGCCACCAATCTAAAAATTTATTATGTAAAATGGAAAGATATTAATGGCAGCAGGCTGTAGTAATATGAAATTAACAAATTAGGTCAGTTGGGATCATGCAAAGACACGACAAATACACAATTATATACAAAAGAAATTAAGATATATTCATATTAATTTTAGTCTAAACACAAATGGCAAGGAGTTTCATAATAGTAATGGGAAAAAACACCAACGGAGAATGTATATATATCGCAGAGAAAAGACAAAGGTAAATTAGTGGGAAAACAACTAAGTTACATATAGCATATCCAATGTTTGAATGTAAAATTTTCAGGGACAAAACAAACAAAAGTACCTTGATGAAAAATAATAAACATGAGATGTTTATTAGCTTGTCTGCTTATTGTCCAAGTTTGACAGGCATATAACAGTATAAGTGCTACATAGCATTCCAACACGCTTTCTCTCACTACAATTGACAGATGCTACATAGCATTCCAACACGCTTTCTCTCACTACAATTGACAGATTTTTATTAGTGAGTATATTTCATACCTGACAAATGACCCCTTTAAGCAAGTAACCTTAAAATTATGTTACTGTCAGGGTTAATAGATAACTGTCTTTTGCCGCTAGCATGCAGTCAACATTAATAAAGGTGATCTCATTTTCAATTATTTCCCATTATTATCATTCTGAATGGAACGTGTTTCATGACATTCAATAGTCAAGAGACCCCCACCTGCTCCCTTCAATAAAGCAGCAGTAATTGTAGGAGAGGTGGCTTCTGTTACATTCTGTCAATATTGAAAATGGTTTCTCCCCATGATTCTTAATTTTTTTTTTTATGTGTAATGTGTATAATTTTGTTTGTTACTTCTGTGATTTAAAAAAATGTATTTGAGACATATTTAAACTTAACAAACAGATACAAAAATGATAACAGCTAAATTGTAAATGTTACTTTGTTACATCAGTGATGTGATATGTTTAAGTAACAACTGTTATATTTTACAGCACAGTAAAAGTGACACCAAAGCATAAAAAAACTTCCAGTGTACAGTAAATATATATTGTGAATTAACTGCACAGATTCAGAAACATCCTTGTATGCACATTGAGGATATGTGGTAAGGGAGCACAGATAATAAAAAAAGGAAGCACCAAAGGAAGAAACAAAAGAATAAATCAAGAAAATAGTGTGTACCATACAATACTGAAAATACTTTAAATAAATATTTGCCATTGATACTGTAAAATTAATTACATGGTTAGTATACAAGATGTGACCAGATAGAGAAATAGCACAGAAAATGAGTGACACATGTGCGACAAAATGAAGAAGTGGCATTGCAAAGGAGTCACAGATTAGCACTGACTTTCAAGAAGTTATATAAATATTTCAGAGTGCAGGAGTGATATACCATGGAAAGTGGCAACATAGGCTAGACTAATCATTCCCTCTCTGACATTCTTCCTCAGGGTACGGGAAAGACACATTATTTTGATGAAGATTCTGTAAACAGACATTGCAACCAATTTTCCTTGTGCAGAAGGCACTTGACAGATTGGCTGATTACAGACAGAACTGAAATCTGCTTCAATGAATGAATTGATTGATTAATGAATTGACATAATAACATTTCGGGCGAAATCACAGAAACTCTGCCTCCCGCAGCAAATCTCACAAGGTGTAGATGTTTATCATTTCACACTGACACACTGGTTGTAAACATGTCACCTTCGTTCTCTCACATCTCCCTCCTTACTAAACCCACGCATAACTCAATTCAAGAATTATTAAAT
This sequence comes from Cepaea hortensis, assembly GCA_963921405.1. Classification (NCBI taxonomy): domain Eukaryota; kingdom Metazoa; phylum Mollusca; class Gastropoda; order Stylommatophora; family Helicidae; genus Cepaea; species Cepaea hortensis. The sequence continues at coordinate 46,201,967 of OY992889.1, read as the reverse complement.
ATATTGTTTCATCTATTACTGTGTCTTCAACTATTAGTTGTTCATAGTCTTCAGTATGTCTGTCTTGTCCATGAGAGTTCAAATTGCTGGCAATATTGCAGCCAACTGATCCACACGTTTGTTATCTCGCACTCTAGCATGTCCTGGACAGTACACTTATGTAAGTCCCTGCAAGAGAGAGTTATCTACGCTGGGTATCCACTCATGCCACATCCAAACTTTACATGGCACGGACTGAGAATCAGGCACGATGATTGCTTTGGTGACTCAAGTACCTACCAGCCATTTCAAAGTTTCAGTGATCGCAGTCACCTCCATCCTTATACTCAAGGTGATGGATTTATAGGTTCCACATTTTCCTTAGCAATTACCTTCCTCTTGATTCTTGCTAAGAATCCCAAGCCAGATTTATCTCCATGTTGCATAGAACCATTTGTATATGCTACTGCATCATCTTGCTCACCATTTATATATACTATTGCATCATCTCTACCACCATTTATATATGCTATTGTGTCACATCTACCTGCATTTTCATATATAACCTATTGTACTTCCAGCTGAGCCAAACCCTTATTCTAATCTCTACATGCTCTGCCCAAAGTTATGACAAATTAGTTCAAAGACTTTTGTAACAAGGATGATTAAGAAATACCCAGACTTTATGCAAGAACCCCACATCTGAATTTTTTTTCCCAATAAGGACCACAAACCTAACTGCTCTTTTTGTAGAATGAAAACATAGATAGTAAACAAGGAAACAATCTTTGGTAATATAAGTAATATATTTTTACTGAAAAGTGTTCAGAATAGGTGGATTCTAAGAAAGCTGGAAGTTGGAAAGTACTAAACAAGCAGGCCAGGGAATCAAAGAGACATTACAGACACCTCATGTTAGGAGAAGAGAAAAGCTACAAATCATTGAAACTAATGGAAGACAATGAAAGAAAGATATTTCACATAATTGTCCTGAGGCAATACAAGATGAAAGAATTCATAAGCTGCATTTTAGAGCATATGAGTTGTAACAGTGGAGTGACGAGAGCACTCCCTGCTGGCCCAGTAGTTCTATTTTCAAATTATCTTAATGCAGAGATTTTTAAAACTGACCACATGGCTCCAAGAGTCAACCTAATCTGACAAAATTGGTTTGGAGAAATTTTGTGTAACATTAAAGGTCGTACCACATCACCCATAGAGTATGTGAGATCGCAAATACTGAGCTTCAGTAAGAATGAACACTCAACATTTAAAGACATGTTGTTTTTTCTGTCATCATACAGTTCAACAAGAGGTGTAAGGGTTGGCACCCTGTGGCACTAGATGCAGAGGTCAAGGTCTTCATTAATTGCGTGAACCAAGAAGAAGAATATTACTGACATTCTACACGAAGAAGAAAATGACTGACAATCTACAAGATCTGAACAACCAAGGAAATGGGCTCATAAACAGCATGTCTCAGAAACTGAAATATTATGGCCATATCACAGTGGTATAAAAAGAATAGTGATGAAAGACATGGTTCCTGGTAGAAGGGTCAGTGGTCAAGCAGCATGAAGATGGACACAGACATTGATGAAACATTTAGGTATGACAATACACATACATAAGACTGGAACTGGCAAAGGATAGTGAATCTTTTCAGCAGGCTGTGATGAAAGCGATGTTCTGCACAGGATCTACATAATGATACTGCTAACATTTACTACCCAGGAGAACATGGCTATGGGCATGTCTGGAATGCAATGACAATAATAATCTGCACTAAATTATTCTACACATGCGGATCTAGCACCATGTTTTCAATATGAGTCATGGCTTGAAAACGGTGTCTGTAACTTTTAAACTAATTAGAAAGCAAAGTATTTAGAGATTTGTGACTCGACGGACACTAGAAGAATGAAATTTATTTCATCTTTTAACTTTTAATATCAAAATTATACTTTGATATCAAAACTCCATACAGGCTTTGTGTTATCACTGTCACATTTACACTAGTTTCCTTTATACTTCAGGATTTATGGATGATCATCCGTTTTATTGTCATTGCTATGTGAATTAGTTTACTGATACTTCTGGCATATAGTCAAAGTAAATTGTACCCATGGAAACTATTATAGTCCACATAAAATGTCTGTCCCATGCCTTAAATAAATATTGGAGAATAATTCAAGAGAATGGGTTACGATCATGAAGTGACAATGAAGATATACACCAAATATGTCAAGACAAAACTGTCCTTAATTTTGTATTGAAGTAAAGCAAAGTTAGTAGACAAAACTGATGCCACCTAAAAAAAAAAAGGACAGAACACAAGGTCCTAAATAAACAAAAATGTAAAGCTGTACAATTTATGTATTATGTTAATGAACATGTGGTTTGCATTTGTATGGTATTGATTTTTCATTTCTTTTCTGCTATTTACTTTTATGAAAACAGCCTCTTTTGCCCCAAAACATCTGAAAATGCCTTTGTCAGATCTGATACAGATGTTGATGAATCAACCTAATGCTGGAAAAATTCAATTGGCATCAGTTGTGTCAGCAGCTGGATAACACAGGTGGTACAATCACAGGCAGATTGATCACATGTGGGGATAACAGATGCTCACTAATAATCAGAGCATTATGGGATTAATTCCTACACTCCCATTAGAGACAGAGAAATGACAAGTACTGAGAGGGATAGGGCACTGTAGGCGTGTCCTGAGTGCAGAGATATTAATTCTAGTTCATCTATCAGTGAATTATGAAGGATCATAACCTACTCTGTTTACCATTCCCATTACCTAATTCCTGCTGTAGTCAATTTCCTTCCACGTATTAGTTAGTCAGTTAGTTGCGGTTCCAACTTCATGGCAAACGGTTGCCCCATTATGCTCCGTTCCTGTGCCAGTCAATATCACACCAAATACTCCTCACTGCCCCATGGGAAAAGTGGAACAGACAGGAGTCTTGACAAACCAACAACCAGCACAGGTATACTATGCATGATGCTGCTGCCAGAATGCCAACACAACAGTCTGCCATGAAATATACAGTTCATCATTAATGGAAGAGGCAGTCTTTAGAAAACCAGCAGCCACACATTACTGCATGAAGCAAGCCAGTTAGTTCAGTGACTGGCCAGTCACCATTTTTCTGAAGATGCATTTCATGCTAAAAACAACCGCAAACAGATGTAAAAGCATTCCACACGAAATTCAAAGCTCACAGTGTTGCTCCATGCACTCAACTAAGTAGTAGGGCGACATAACCATGCACTACGAGTCCAACATGAGGAAAATGCATAACCAAACCGTAGCCACAAGCATAAACACTCCTGAGGCCTTAACAGCTAAACCACCTATCCTCCATGTTAGGGACCGGAAGTTCTCCATGTATAAATAAGTACAAAGTGAACAATTATAAATTACACAGAGCCCAGCAATTCTAGAGCCAAATCTAGCTTTTCATTAGAAATGTAGTCTTAATTTCCAAGCTGATTACAAATCTTTGTATTTGAACAAAGAGTGCTACAAGAAATTCATTGCGCTGAATTAAAAAACACAGGACAAATTTGTTGGTCTGTTTGCAAAGTAAAACACATTGTCTAAAATGAGATCAGCAAGGCTGAATGGATAAAGAGCACTCGTTCTTAAACATTCAGTTTGCTAATGCCGTGGTTCAACACCTACACCAGTCAGTTGAACTATACTGTTGACTTTGACTTCTCATTCTTGACTAGAAGATGTAAATTACAAGTGCCTCTGAAGTTGGAGTGGGTTTGCCTGATGGTAAGGAACACTAGTAATAGTGAAAGCTAATCCACACACACAAATCAGTCCAGTGCACTAGAAGTAGTAGCATATATAGGGACTATGCTCGAGTTGAAAGCGAGAGAACACACAAACAATGCTTGTTGCCTAAAGCTTAAAATGGTGAACTGAGCAATGATATACATGAGAACAGTGGGTCTCTGGGTTATATGATCTTGATAAATAGTCAGCTTCATTAGATTTCAAATATTTAAATACACAACTTATTTTTACACTGATAAAACTGTACAACCAACTCTAAAACATATATAACCGCCTAGTGTCAAAAGAAGTAAAGACCTTGCATACATTCGGTCACAATGTTATAAGATGGAATTACCCAGTTTTATATCTCAATGTCTTTTTTTAAGTGTAACGGCATATATCATTTTCAGCTCCAACAATTAGAAAAGCTGGTTTCCTATCATTCCTCTTCTATCCTTGGGTGAGGACGAAAATGTGTATAAGAAAGTAAAACATGGCAGTCCTGCACGTTTAACTTCAAAACTAGTATCCTTATTTTGATTTGCTGGACCAGAAGCAGTGGAGTGCCTTGGAGGGTGGAGCAGGCTGCTGTTGGGGAAACAGGCAGGTGTGTGTCCCCTGTGCCATGCAGGCACTTCAAACTTGCTCACTTACTACCAAAGAGAAGCAGGTTCTCAGATAACGGCTGAATTAAAACAAAAATGAAACATGAATCACGAGGTGGAAAAACCCTTGAATTCACTTTCATTTGATAATGGTCAAAGAACTACAGAACATTTTCTTTACTAAACTGCTTTGTTATCTATTTTCCGACACCCATATGTTAACGTTTTATGACAGAATTATCACCAGTAAATCTATCACAATATTACACAACAGCTTTGTTTATCAGTATCATCCTCACCAACTGCAGGAGCAGTTGCTGGCGCCACAAACCGCCTCAACTGACCCTCCCTGAAACTGGAGTGAGGTACATTTTTAGGAACTGGTTTTGAGTGGGTTGATGAAATGATGGAGGGACTGTTGTTATTAAGTCCATTCATTGCTTTCACCATCATTGGCGGTGGGTATATTTGTGTAGTAGAAGAATTTGATATTACTGACGCCCTTGAACTGCGATTGTTGGTTTGTGGTACTCTTTCTAGAAACATCTTCTGAAAATGGTCATCTGAATCATGTTGTTTTTGCTCATTGCTTGGTGGTTCTTTGACAACACTGGGTTGTTTTGTTGTATCATTTGACACGGGCCCTTGCGACCCGGTTGTAGGAGTTTTAATCTGGATACTGGCTCCTTTGGAATTTGCATTTGAGTCAGTTTGTTTCTTGTTTCTATTGGCATCTGGTAAATTAGTGGAAATTTTAGTCTTGGTGTCATTGACTTTCATGGAGTCCTGATCAGATCTTTTTGTGGATGTGGCCAACGTTGCTGCAGGATTTACTGGCAGAGATGATTTGTCAGAATCATCAAATGAGATGGTGACATCATCAAGGTTGGTTGCTGGCAGGTTTTCTTTCTCTTCATCCAAAACCTTAAAGATAATTAATATTTGTTAATTGGATTTAGAATTAGTAAACATTACACTGATGAAATAAGATAACTTAATTGTGATTTACTCATCTATGAAAACAAATTTAGTAACCCTCTAGTCACAATGGGAGACAAGTGTCAAGAGCCAATAAATAATATCAAGGGTTAGCAGCCATGTTATTGCAACTGTTAGAACATTATGCTATCAAGGGTTAGCAGCCATGTTATTGCAACTGTTAGAACATTATGCTAACAATGGCATGAGCGCTGTCAGACAAGGGTTCATTGTCAGCTCTCATCATTCACTATGTGAGAGAAAGACTGGCCAAATACTCCTCCATGCCTCAGGCCTATTACATGTGATGATTCTAACACTTCACAAACCCACAGCAGGACTTGTTTGATTCCCCCCCCCCCCCCTTTCCAAGTTTTCACAAATGGGTGTCAATATTCACTGCAGGGACTTATCAAGTTATTTGTTTCACTTTATCCTGGTTAAAATTTTAAAGTATTTGATTCACAAACTAGGTGAATGAAAAAGGTATGTGAAAAGATCCTTTACTTACTATAATTTTATCATATTCCATTCACAACCAGGTGTAATATTAATAACTTTGTTTTAAAAAACATAAAAATAACCCATCTTAAAATGTACACAGTGTATGAAAATGCAGCAAGAAAAAGACAAGGAAAACACCAGTCACTAAAGACTGTAAAACTGTTGCTTCCTTTAATATTTTAACATCCACATTCTTAGTTTCTTCAAGAAAGTTAGTTTACCAACCCATCTGAGGATTGTACGCAGACAAATATTTCTATATATCCTCTAAGATATACTCATATTTTAAAGTTGAAAGACATTCTTATATCACATGTGCCTCACGCCTTTATTATTATGTGCCCTGTCAAATGTTACACAGTCATTTCTTTCCACAGACCTCAGTCCTGGTGTTCAGGATTAATTCTATTTATGATATTCCTCCATGTCACTGTCTCAGGCCAGTAAAGCATAATTTCTCTCAGTCTGCCTCCAATTATAATTGTTTCCAGTCACCATAATGTTTCCCAATGCCTCTCTTCTATTAATTGACCAAAGAATATTGTTTTTCTTGTTCATATTCATTCATCATTCAGTAGCATGTCCTTTGCAGAACCTCACCTCATAACAACTGTCTAGAAAACTTCCCGGTCATAAGCAAAATGTCTCACTCCGATATACTCATATGGAAATCATCTGCCACATTCTGCACCCATCTTCTCTTTGGCCTTCCTCTTCCTTTGTTCCCGAGCATATACCCCTCCATTATTGTTCTCTCCAAATTTTCATGATGCTTCAAGTGGCCAAAGTATTTCAATTTTCATTGTTTTATCGTCTTTAATAGCCAACTTTCCTCAATATTCAGATCTTGTCATATGGATGCATTTGTTCTTTTCTGTATCCAAGATATTCTTAGAACCCATCTATAACATTTATATTCAAAGGCATTTATGCACTCTTTCATTGTTGTTAGGGTTTCTTGGCAAGTTTTGCAGAAGGTAATTTGCCATTGCTTTCCTTCTGGGCAGTGATTGTACTGGTCGGTGGTCATAGCCAGTGTCTCTACTGTTGAGATCATCATATAGTTGTACATAATGTTCTCCTTTCATTAGCTTTTTTCAGGCATTTGTTGTTAGTTACTCTGGCAGTCCAAGGTATTCGCAACATTTATCTCAGAACAGGATCACCATATCCACTGCCTTCAAGCGCTTTCTAATTTGTTTGCTCACATTCCAAAACTCACAGCCACACAGTAAGACAGGTTCTATAGAACATTTTAGTACTCTCAAGTTCCATGCCATGTTATCAGATTTTCTTTCTTCTGTTGCAAGCTTTCAATGACTATTTTGTTTGCATCTAAACTGATTTTAAAAACAAAACTATTGCTGTGGCAAAAGGGTTACAAACACAATTCGTAATCTTGCCTACTGCGTTCAACACAGCTGCGGGCGATTTGGAAGCATACTGCCTTGTGCTGCTTTTCATACAATGATATGAGTGCCGGTCGTTCAGAAAGCAATGGTAAACTACTGAATGTAAAATAGCCAAGAAATCACAAACAGCCAAAAATTCTGGGGTTGATTGCAACATCCTGTAAATGATATACAACTTTCTTTTTTCAAATCTCCTGTTATTAATGGCTAAGTTCTGATATTGTAACGAACATTACATCCCACTGCCGGTTTCCCTGATGAAGGGGTTAACGACTTTCTCCGTAATCCTGTATATCCACGTGAGGAACACAGCTGCATGAGATTCAGCAGCGGATTGCGTCGCATTGGTTACTTACGGAGTATATCAGCTGGTCGCTCAGAAAGCAATGGCAAGCTACTGAGTGTAATCTTGCCAAGAACATCAACAACAGCTGAAAAATGCTGGTGTTGGCTGCAACGTCCTGTAAGGGAGCTGCAACTAAAAATTAAAACATCCCACTGCCTCGCTAGCCTTCCTGCCCGGTGGCCAAGTGTTTGAATCCCCACCAAGGCCAGGATTTTTTTTTACAATGTTGGGCTCCCTGACTGACCTAACCTCAAATGGGTACTAGAAAATGTCCTGGGAAGTAAAGACAGCTGGCGTGAAACTGACCACATCACCCATCAAGTATCAATTGCTCTAAGAAAATATGGGTCTAGCACCATATACCCAACATATATCTAGACAGGACAAAGGGTCCTGTGCCTTTACTTATATCCTATTACCATTGAGCAACTAACTGTAAGTGGTATTCACCATATCTATAATTAGACTTAAATGCTGCATGCTGGTATTTGTCTATTTTATCTACAGTGATCTCAATTTACCGCAAGTTCTTCATCCTGCATTAGCCTCAAACCAAAATGCAAGGCCTCTTCTTGAGCTTCTTTCTTGAATAAGTTGCTCTTGTCACCTCTTAAAGAGCTTCTTCGCATTGATGCACTGAAAAAGATCAGAAGTTAAAATTTTGAACATTAATGCATGTACCTTTAAAAAAGAAACTATCTATCAAGCACTATGAATACAGTAGTACATTTAACAATTAATGAGGATTAATTTTTTTTGGTTTATGTCAGTGATATCACTGTATTGTTAGCTGGACATAAGTCCTCCTGTAACAATTGCAAATATAAAGTTTGAGCGTGGAAAAAACACTAAATATTAATATTGGTGATAAGTCAAATGACTGGCACACTTTGAAAATGTATGCAACCAATGTTCCTAGAGCGTTTCTGGCATTGTTGCTTCTCTTCTATCACATGGTGTACGACAGTGGTTCTCAACCGGTGGGGAATTCCCCCCCCCCAGGGGGGAATTTTAGGGTTTCCGGGGGGGGGGGGGGGGGGGGGGAATGAAGACCATTTCAAGATTGCGTTAATACAAGAACCGATTACTTGATTTTGTTTTTCCCTTCATACTTTACAGTTATGTAGTCTCATCCTTCTAAAATTCATTTTATAAAGTAAGTAGACCCACAAATCATGTTTTATGTGGATGTCTAGACTTGTTTTGGTATATGCTATTAAATTTACCTTCCATTTTTACGTATACTGTGTAGGGGTGGGGGGATTTAAAAATATGAAAAGGGGGGGGGATGACATTCTGAAAATACGGTGAAGGGGGGTACGGGCCAAATTTTTGATAAGAAGGGGGGTGGGGGGATGACGTTCTTAAAATATTGTGAAGGGGGGGGGGGGCATGGGCCAAAAAAGGTTGAGAACCACTGGTGTAGGAGATTATCAAAGCTGCAGTCTTGTATAAACCTCTGACACCGACAACCATAAGTATATTTGTGACCACTCTACCAGAAAGATTCAGTTTCTACAACCACAAAAAAAACAGAAGCATGCTCCTTGAGTCAACAGATTAGTAAGTTAAAAGTTTTTCCTACAGAGATAACTGCATATAATTTATTATTATAAGAAAATGTTATAAATTACATGGACTTCTTTTACAGATTGATCATATCACCCATAAAGCACCAATTAGTTTTTAAAATTATGGGATTGCACCATATCCAATACACCTCATTGGCATGAAAATGAGTCCTCTACTTTTTTGTTTCACACTTCTATCCAAACAATCCCATCATATACTCAACAAAACCATCATTTGTCTGAATTCTTCTGCTTCAGATAACATCTCGTTCCCCGGTACATCACATACTTTTTGTTCTGAAGATAACTGGACATGTTTAGATAATGCAGTGAGTACATGATCAGTGAATGGTGTTTGTTTTCGTAAACAAGTGCCTGCCTCCAGTTTTGAGACTAAACCATGCTTTTAAGGCAGTGGTTCTCAACCTTTTTGGCCCGTGCCCCCTTCACCATATTTTCAGAACGTCATTCCCCCCCTTTCATATTTTCCCT